>CM060346.1:8565106-8615106 GCA_030674155.1 Stramonita haemastoma
GGGGGGGGGGGGGGGGGGGGGGGGGGGGGGGGCTGCGCGCGCGCGGTGTTTGTGTGTGTGTGTTGTGTGTGTGTGTGTGTGTGTGTGTGTGTGTGTGTGTGTGTGTGTGTGTGTGTCTATGTCTGTGTCTCTGTGTGTTTGTGTGTGTATGAAAGTCTAAAATTTATTTCCAGATGGTACATTGAGTAAGCAATAAGCATATGTCGTCCATGACTGTTCTTTGGGCATTCTGACTGTCCTCTTCCTGTGTCTTCTTTCCAGTCTATATTTCACATAGTCCTCCTCAAGCTTCGATTTTACCCACACCTTGTACAACTTTTTCTTTTTTCTTGATGGCCTCCTTTACTGTGTCATTCCACCCGGCTGTCTACTTTACCTGCCCTTTTCCTGTCTTCTTTGTGCCGCAGATTGTACTGAGTGTATCTGTCAGTGTGTTCTTGAAAACTAACAATACTTTCTCTGCTGTCATGTCCGTGTTGTCTACTTCTTCCAGCCTCTTTGTGACTTCTGTCTCCACCTCTTGTCGTACCTCTTCCTTCTGGAGTTTTCTTAGGTTGATCTGCCTGTCATGTACTTTCTTCTTTGTTCGCAATGCTCTTCCTTTCTGCATCTTAGAGACTAGGATCACAGGTCAGTGGTCAGTGTCCAGGTGTACCTTCGGAATAGATCTTGCATCTGTGACCCTGCTTCGTTCTTCTAATCGTGTTAGAATAAAATCTATCCGATATGACACATTCAGATCATTCCACCTGTACCAAGTTTTCTCTGGCTGTGTCTGTGGTCAAAGAAGGTGTTTTGCAATCCACAGCCCATGCTCTGAGCAGAGTGCTAGGAGCTGTTCCCCATTGTAGTTGCACTCTGTATTGGTGTCAGCTGTGTGGGCCCAAGTGCTGTTCCCATGCTGCTCTTCTTTCGCCTACTCTTCCGTTGCAGTCTCCCATGACAATGAGTTTTATTCTGTGTCTGGAACCGTATTGATAGAGTCTGCCATCCTCTCAAAAATTCCTCCTTCTGTTCTTCAGTGTCGGAGTCGTTACAAGGTGCGTAAGCCTGGATAAGGCTGTGGTCTCCCGTTCTCCTCTTACTCGGATTTTTATTATCCTCTCTGAGATAAACTCTGTTTCCAGCACATTCTTTGCTGTGTCTGGGTATAAGAAAAAACCTACGCCATGTGATGCCCTTGTTGTCCTGTCCACACCACTCCAGATCAGTACATAATCCTCGTGAATCTGTTAGGTCCCCGTTCCCTTTAGCCTACAGTCTGAAATTCCCATCACAGTTATTCTCCACTTTTACATGAAATCAATGATTTCTGGTTCTGTGTCTCTGATTCCACACACATTCCAAGTGCTTGTTCTTTCTCGTAGTTCTTTTCCGTTTCCAGTTCGTGTCCCGTTGTGATCCGTCCATTTTTTTCTCCTGTTAGTTTCTTGAGCAGTAAGGAGGCCTAATGCACTGCCGGCTTGCCAGGCTCGTCCCAGCTTCCCCAGAGCCCCGTTGGCCAGCCTTACTTTGCCTGTTTCCACCTTCCACGACCAGGACGAGGGGTTGGGCTTTAGAAGTGTATGTAGTTTGGTAAATAATTTGTATTTTGTCATCTGTTCCCACTGGAACACAATGGCCTACTCTTTTGAAAAGCGGAATAACATTTAACGTGTGTTTATCGGTATGTATGCACGTGTGTGCGCACATGTTTGTGTATGTATGTGTGCGTGTGCACATATGTATGTCAACATAAGTGCGTGTGTGTGTTTGTGTGTGTGCGCGCCAGCCGGTATGAGTGTGCATGCATGCGTGGGTGTACTTGTGTGTGCATGCGGTGTGTGTGTGTGTGTGTGTGCGCGCGCGCGTGCGTGTATGTGCGTGTAGGATGTGTGCATGCGTGTGTGTGTGCGCGTGTTTGTATGTGTATGCATGTGTAAGCATGTGTGTGTATGCGTGTGTGTGTGTATGTGTGTGTGTGTGTTGTATGTGTATGTGTGTGTGTGAGTGTGTGTGTGTGTGTGCGTATGTGTGTTGCACGCGCGTGTGTATCGGTGTGTGTGTGTATGTTTGTGCTGACTAGGTTTATGAGGGTAAGCAAATTCACACGTGGCACCAATTACATCCCCGTAACAAACAACCAGACACGCTATTGCTGCTTCCCTTTCCTTCTTTCAGTCTCTACCCCCCACCCCCACCCACCACATCCCCTTCTGCCCTCAATTGCTGTACCTCTGCCATTACCTGCCCCCCCCCCCCTCTCTCTCTCTCTCTCTCTCTCGTTTTCTTTCCCTCTGCCTGCCAATCTGTCTGTCTTGTCTGTTAGTCAGTCAGCACGTTTTTGTTTGTAAGTCTCTGACTGTCGCTCTCTCTTATCGTTACATACCCATTTTGTCGTCGTCCATGTTGATGTTACTTTCTTCTTGGTTCACTATAACACTAGATAGTTCGGCAAATCCGTTCATGTATGGATCAATGGACTTTTTTGAAAAATAAAAGTTGATAATGTATGGAATTGATATAGCGCTGAACCTTGCAACGCAAACAAATAATGTGAACTAGTCATTCGCGTTCTGTCTGTCCAAGCGTCAGCAGCAGCAGCAGCAGCAGCTGCAGTATCACCACAAAAATAGCCACCACCAGCGTTATCATCATCACAACCACTACGACTAAGACGACAACCTACACTGAAGCCACCTCCATCAACTTCATCAAGATCAGGATGACTTCTGCTGCTGCTGCTGTTTCTACTACTACTGCTGCTGCTGCTACTGCTTCTACTGCTGCTGCTGCTGTTGCTACTGCTTCTATGCTTCTACTGCTGCTGTTGCTACTGCTTCTACTGCTGCTACTTCACTACTGCTACTACTACTACTACTACTACTACTACTACTACTACTACTACTACTACTACTACTACTACTGTTGCTGCTGCTGCTGCTACTACTGCTGCTTCTGCTACTACCACTGCTGCTGCTGCTGCACTACTACTACTACTACTACTACTACTACTACTACTACTACTACTACTATACTACTACTACTACTGCTGCTGCTGCTGCTGCTGCTGCTACTGCTGCTGCTACTACTACGACTACTACTACTGCTGCTGCTACTACTACTTTTAATATTAATACTATCAATACTACTATTGCTGCTGCTGCTGCTGCTGCTGTTGCTGCTACTACTTATACTACTGCTGATACTACTACTACTACTGCTTCTACCACTGCTACCATTACTGCCCCTACTATTACTACTACTACTACACTACTACTACTACTACTACTACTACTATGATTGCTGCTTCTGCTGCTACTACCAGTATACTATTACTATTGATGCTGCTGCTGTTGCTACTACTTCTACCATTACTACTGCTGCTGCCACTACTAACTGCTGCCACTTATGCTGCTGCTGTTACTCCTACTGCTATTACTACTGCTGATACTCCTACTGCTATTACTACAGTTGCTGCTCGTACTACTACTACTACTGCTGCTGTTGCTTCTGCGACTACTTCCAAAATCATGTTCATCATCATCATCGCCACCTTCTTCCTCACACCATCCATCATCACCACGACCACCATCGTTGTCGTCGTCATCACAATCATCAGTATCACCACCACCACCATTACCGACATCATACCAATCATCATCACCGCCCGAAGACAGAATGTGTCTACCTTCATGGTGGGTAAAACCGTTGCATAGGCAAATCTCATCATTGACGAACCTCGGAGTCCTAGCCAAAGAACGAAAACACAATCGCCACCACCACCACCACCACCCTCATCTGGATGTAAAAAAGCAATTGTTATGTTTATTCTATTACCCTCTATAAATAAACTTTGTTCAGTGTCCATTGTTCATCTACCACTGTTGCCGCTGCTGTTGCCGCTGCTGCTGCTACTGCACTACTACTACTACTACTACTACTACTACTACTACTACTACTACTACTATTGCTACTACTACATGCTACTACTACTACTTCTACTACTACTTACTACTACTGCTACTATTGCTAATACTGCTACTGCTACTACTACTACTACTACTTCTACTACTACTGCTGCTGCTGCTGCTCCCGCTGCCCCCAAAATCCGTCGGATAAGACTATATATAAACCGAGGCCCCGTGTGCGAACGCAGCAGAACATCTTGCGTACACGTTAAAACCCGTTCCGCTTCTCGGAAGAGTAAGCCATTGTGTGCAGGTGGGAACGGATGACAAAACTACATACACTCGGGACTTGACGTGAAAAAAAGCACATGAGTGCTCATTCTGTTATCCTCGCAATAAAAGAATAACTAAGTATACAAATAATCAATACTGCTACTACAATTACTACTACCGCTGCTATGACTAATATTGCTGCTGGTGGTACTGCTACAACCACTATTACCACTTCTGCTGCTACCACTACTACCTCCACTGCCATCATCATCACCATCACCATCACCATCACCACCACCACCACCATCACCATCACCATCAGTACCGTCATTACCATCGTCTCCCACATATGGATGCCGGGGCCCTGTCAGTACAAATAGCATCCCCACCTCCTGGAAATTCTGTGGTATAAATTTCCCCTTTTCTATCACTCTTATTGTTTTTGCCTTGTTCTTCTTGCGTGGGCAAGCGCAAATGCTACGACTGATAATTTTCCGTCCTGTCTTGTGCCTGAAGTTTAAGCTAATGTTACCTCCCCCCCCCCCCCCCCCCCCCCCAAAAAAAACCCAACAACCTACGAACAACAACAGTAACAAACAAAAAATCCCCAACTGAAACATACAAACGAAAACAAAGCAAAAACAACAAGAACAAAAAAAAAAACGAAACAAAAACTAAAATAAAAAACCAAAATGTCTGGGCCTGACACACTGCAGTAAGTTCCGTCACCATACAACTTCAAGCAATCTTTTGCTTCTTCTTTGAACCTCACTGAAGAGCAGTTCAACAAAATTCCTCTACGTGTGTGTCGGTTATGTGCTTCAGACATTAACTTCTCTTATTCAACTAGAACCTAAGTCAATAAAAATCGGACTGTCCTCAAGGCTTAGGCAGTTTCGGGATAGTTAAGTTTAAAAAAAAGTTAAAGTCTGTCCCGAGCCTAAGGCTCATCAGGCCGGTGCTTATCCCGGTTTCTGTGGCGTTAAGCGACTGAGAGTCATAGACTCCCCCCTGGATAGGACGCCAGTCTATCGCAGGGTTAACCCCCAACACAAGGTTGGTACCCCTTTTACACCTGGGTGGGGTGAGAAAATAGCCGTAAAGTGCCTTTTCCAAGGGCACAACGCCATAGCCGAAAGCTGGGATCGAACCCGCAACCTTTAGATTACGAGTCCAACGCCCTAACCATCTTTTCCCCATTTTGGGATAGGCCTAGATCTAATTCTCGTTGCTTGAGCGAACTCTCTTTATAAAATTACTAAAGTATCAAAACTGTTTTTGCTAGTGCTTGATAGGACCACTTGGTTCTGAAGCAAAGAGCATAATTTTTTTTTAAATATTTTATATTTCTCTTCTTTTATATTGAGGATAATGAATAAGCACCCATGTGCTTTTTTCATCCAGTCCCCGTGTGTATGCAGTTTTGTAAATATTGTTATCTGTTCCCACCAGCACACAATGGCCTACTTTTACGAAAAGCGGAACAGGATTTAACGTGTGCACAAGATGTTCTGCGTGCATTCGCACACGGGACATCGGTTAAAAGTCTCATCCAAAAGACTTTGTGGGAGAGTAGAGTCAGCACTGATGTTAAGTCCAGCGGAAAAATCCCCTCGAACGGGAATCGAACTCGGGTTGTCAAATTGCAGCGCAATGTTCTGACCACTGGGCTATCCCGTCTCCCGAATACAATCAGTTACTGCTGTCAAATTGATCAGTTCGTGAGATAATAAAGCATTGGAATAAAATCGAATTGATCTCTCAGCAACCATTAGCAGAACCCAGCGGATCAGTGGTTGAGGCGGAGCTGTTCTTCCTGTGTCTTCACCAAAATGGGATTTGTATGGTTAATAGATGGTGGGGGAAGTTTTCAGTTGTTTTATTAATCGTGTTTTCGTTTGCTGCTTGCTTACTTACCTTATCATATATATATATATATATATATATATAATTTTAAATCATTATCAGTGTCTGTTTCCTTCTTTATGTGTGTGTATGGGGTTTTGTTGGGGGGTTCTTTTGGGGGAAGGGGAGGGTGGTGGTGGTTGGTTATTTTGTTTTGTATTCCTGGGGTTTTTGTCTTGTTTTTGTTTGTTGATGTTTTTAGTTAGTCTTTGGTCAGTGTTTTTTTTTTCTATCATGATGTTATCTCTAATAATGATGGGGACTGGATGCAAAAACATATGTTTATTCATCATCCTCGAAATATACATGAATTTTCATTTGATTTGATTTTCCTGGTTCCCCTTGACTTCTTTCTTTTTCCCCCCCTTCTACAGTGCGCACACGGAAACAATGGTCTGGCGGTAACACACCTATCCAGAAACCGAAAGGTCGCAGGTTTGATCCCTGTTTGACATCCCCCGTCCACAGGACGTCATTTGCGGTCTGGTTACTTGTCTTTTGGGTGAGGTAATGAACCAAAGCCCTGTGTGCAGCACTGGTAGGTTTAGCCAACTTAAAAGAACCCACGACAACAAGAGGCTAAGTTGTACCTGTCAAAATTCTATAGAAAACGTTACTTCGTCTCATAGGGAAGCAAAAAAAAAGGAAAAAAGTGGTGCTTCCCTCAGAAATTGCAACGCATTCTCCCTGGGGAGAGCATGGACATTTCAGGAAAACTGTCTGTGATCAGGAAAAGTGTAGCCTATGCAATGAAGGAAAGAAGGCAACACAACACAAAACCAAACATCATCAATATGGTGGGGATCTGTATCTTTTTGTTTAGTTAATTGGCTGCTTTGTCATCTGTTTTTGTTTTTTTTAAATTGGCAGACTGGCAACCAGCTGGCATTATGAAACACGTGGCATGACATGGCATGGCACAGAGAGGCACAAGGCAGGAATTGTGGAGGGAGGGAGGGCTACATCTATCCCTGCTGTGGATGGGCAAGGTCTAGGTGCCAGGTGCTGAGTTGAGGTGGATTTCCTTTTTTCTGCTGCTTGCATGGTTTCCTGAGATGTCCCTGTTCAGTTGCAAGGAACTAGCTGTAGTTCGTTTGGTGACAGATTGTGCTTGATGCCATGTACATTGCTAAATTCATCCTGGTCAGCTGGGCGAGGAAGAGGTTGTGTGGGGATGTGAGGATGGTCAGCATTGTTGAACAGCTGACTTATCTATTTTATTTTTTTATCCCGGGATAATGACATAAGCACTCTTGTGCTTTTTTACGTCCAGTCCCTGTGCAATGCAGTTTTGTAAATCTTGTCATCTGTTCCCACCGGCACACAATGGCCTTATGAAAAGCGGAACAGGATTTAACGTGTGCACAAGATGTTCTGCGTGCGTTCACACACGGGGGCCTTGCTTTACAGTCTCATTGGAAAGACTTAGGGCGGAGGAGACAGGTGTCAGCCTGCAGTCTCCCTCTTGACGCTTCCACAGCCATGGGTATTGGGAGTATATGTTGCAAGTGGTTGTATGCATATGTGCACAAAATGTGCACACACACACACACACACACACGTTATACACATACACTTCACACACACACTTCACACACGTGTTATACACATTCACTTCACACACACACACACACACATTTGATACACATGTACACACAGAAGCCTGCACTCATTCAAGAATATTCAAAAATCTCTCTCTCTCCCTCCTTGTCTCTCTCTCTCCCTCTCTCTCTCCTCTCTCTCTCTCACACACACACACACACACACTGTACTTGATCAAGCATATCCAAAATCAAACACACACACTCAATCAAGCAGACACACACACATGTACTCACTCAAGCATATTCAAACACACACACACAGACCACTTCAGAATGAAACAAGCGTTTAATATATCAACATGAAGGCAGAGAGAGAGAGAGAGAGACAGACAAACAGACTGTGGGTCAACTCATGCAGACCATGGACACAGCTGTGATGACCTGACCCGACAGAATGACCAAAAATCTATGACCCTGGAAGGGGTCCACTACAAAGCTGCATCTTATCTGCCAGTCTACAGCTACAGAGTATCAAGCAAGACCTTTTTCTTTAAAAAATAAATTATTAACAAAATAGCCCAAAAACGTGAGACCGCATTTTATTAAGTATTACAAGCTTACTTGAAAAAGCAGGCACAAATTCAATACATTCGTAAAGCGAATAATCACAACAACAACAGAAAAAAAGAATGACGACAAATTCATCTGAAACATTACAAAAAAGGGAATTAGTATCTCCATCTAGAAAAGTGTTATGTATAATTATAATGGTGAGGGTATATATTTTCACTGTTTTCATAACTATGATTTCAATATGTTCATTAAAAAAAACAAAAAAAACTATATAAAAATAATTAAACACTGTGAATGACTGGCCAAATGAGTGACACGTAATAATAAGCACAGCCGTAATGAAAAATATAAAAACTGGCTGCTAGCAATGCACACAGCATGGAAATTATAGCACTTACCCCGCAAATTCAACCGACGAAACCAACACCATCACAAACTGCAACAACACACCTGACAAACAAACTCCAGTGTCCCTACCACTTACATTATTTCACGCTGACATAAGATGTCCAATTTTGGTTGTTGCAAGAAGCTGTGATAATAATGTTACACACAACTCTGAACACAGCTCTTGTACTTAATTGTTACCTGCTGGAAAGCCGTGAAAATCATTTTTTCCCCTATTTTTCCAAGGCTTTACTTTTGAGTTTGCGTCATCTACTACTGTCACCTAACATGACTCAATGCTGATCTTGACCAGTTGAAGCTCTGGTAGGCTTAGCCAAGTCATTTCATAATCTATTCAGCTTCTTTTTTCACTCCTCTGTTAGAGCTTAGAGCTTCACCAATGGCAACATTGTTGTCCACCATTAAGGTAGCCGCATTCTAACTTCAGGACTGATTTCTCATGATGTATTTATTTATCTGAGGTTTAGCAGTTCCGTTTACCATGTGCACGCAGAGCTAATTCTATCTAGGCTAACTCACTACGAAAGGAGCCGACAATTCTGACTGAAATTGGACACACGTGTAAACACCAATTAGTATGTTGAGAGGCTTCAGACTAGCTTTTCAAAATTCTGTGATAGAGCATGAAAAGAATGAAAAAAGGCACCATCATTATTATTATCATAACTGTTATCATGTTCCATGTCGTTAAAACATTATAGCGTTAGTAATAAACTGCACATCACCACAAACTCTAACTGTTGGTTAACACCAGCACCAACGGAAAAAATGTTACAAATATTTCCGCCAAAAGTGAGGGGCAAAGCTTGATAGTTCAAAAGATGTGACAATCTCCAAAATTGAATCCAAAATTATATAATCACAAAAGATAACGCAAAATGACAGTTTACCGCAAGAAAGAAAAACACCTACAAGATACTGCTGCCAAACACATCGTTACGCAGAACTGACACAACTGAAAACCTGACACGACAAACAATCTATGCCAACAGTGTTAATAGCCAGTACTATATTTTTGTCCTTCTAAACACAACAACAAAATATGATTTAGTCACAACATGAATAACAAATTATGATAAACAAAATCATACCAAAAAATCTCTTAAGCACAGATGTACAAACAACAAAAAAAGAGACACAAAAATGCCCCCCCCCCCCCCCCCAATGGCTGAAGAACACAAAGCAAAACAACACCACAAAAAGCCATACCCAAAACAAACAAGAAAACCCCAGCCAGGAAGAAACCGTGGAAAAATAAAGGCTGTTTCAGGCACACACGATAACCCAAAAGGACCGGCGCTAACAAAAGTTTTCTCAATCATGGCACCTGCAGCTGAGTATTATGAACTGGGTCATGCTTTCCGGTGGCTGCTGTTTTTGTCACAGACTTTCTCTGATCAACATTCTCCTCGGCATCGCTGTGCCTCCTGTTGTTGTCTAGTTTCCTCGAGATACATTCTTGCTTATAAGGATTTCCCAACTATATCAATTATCTTCTCATTTGCAACTTGGTCAGTCCCCCCCCCCCCCCCCCCCCCCCCCAAACACAAATTCTCTGAATCGCTGTTAAGGCAGTTTTTTTTTTCTTCTCCTTTATAAATTCCAAGTTTAAAAAATAAAATTTCTCATGATAGATTCTTTCCTGAGTCACTGTGTAGTCAGTTTTGTTCCCCTAAATTCTCTTCTGAATCGATGTTTAGTTAGAGTTGTTTTTTTTTTCTTCAAAAATTGTCATGGAGTCATATGTTTCTTCCATGAATAAATGATCATCCTGTGACTCTTGCTTGCCCTAACCTAGCAGACTCTGTCCTATCACTGGCATGGACCTGCCAGGCACAGACCCCTGCAGTCCTACTGCCATCAACCACTGTACACTGACGGTTCCACTCCCACTGTTCTCTCTCTTGAAACTTGCCCAATGAACTGGGCATGTTCGCAACCTTCAGAGATGGAGCGTTATGATGTCAGTCCCTTCTCTACCAGACACCCTGACTTGCTCTCACTGATGTAACATGGGATGACAATGACGTGATCGTATACACTGTGCCACAACGATTAACGCCGAGTTTCAAGTGATCAGCAAAAATATGCACGGTTTTAGATTTCTTCATGTCGCACAGCCTCGACTGAATACAGCAACATACAGTGACAACACACTTCCTACATTCTAAAGTCACCGTCAAAACTTAACACTCAGGGGGCAAACTCAGCTGCGCACACACTACTGCTTCAGACGATTCTTGGATGGGGCTAAAAATAGCATATGCTTGCTGCAACTTGTGCTAGGGGAAGGAACTACTCTCAAGCTCTTTCCACATGGCAGTTGCCTCCTGTGCAACACACCATGGATACAGAAGTTTCTCAAACTTTGTTCTAGACAAAGGAAACTATTTCAGAGGAATGAATATCTTTTGGTTGGTAAACATTTTCGGTGAGCCTTCTCCCCACGACCTTTCTCATGAGGATGCTGGATTATGGGAACACTTTGGGCAGCGTTCCTTTCCCACACTACACAGGTCTGGATTCTGCATCACTGTTTCCACAATGGGAGTGCCTGAAGGGTCAGAGGCCACAGCAAACTGTCTTCCAGTGACCGTCATTGTGGACAGATGTCCACATCCCTATCTTCACTGGCGTTAACCTTAAGTGAATCCCAAGTGCTCTCACCGGCATTATTAATCCTAAGTGTTTCTCAATGGCATGAACAGCTGAAGTGTCAGAAGTCACGGCAAACTATCTCCTATCCCATCAACCACACCCTTTCCTGTTTAACACACAACACACGACGCTAACTCCCCCATTTTTCTGAAGCAAAACAGGAAAAAGAAAACACACACACACACACACAAACCCTCAAGATGTGCACTCAAAAGAAATCCCAAAGCAGATCCACTCCACACATCAGACTACGCCAAAAGGAAATGGGCTGTTTCACCATCCCAGGGGATTCCCAACGTCCTCCACCATTCCACACACGTCCTATGTCCAGCAAGTCCCAGGCAACAGCTTCCAGCAAGACTACGGCAGAAAAATCACCTCCCAAAAGCAAAGCCCACAATGTCAGCAAATGTCACCCACAAACATCCGCTCAAACTTACACTTGCAATATAACAAGCACAATGTTACATCCTCAAACACAATCCGAGCAGGGTATGACATCCTGATTTTAAATCTGTCAAGCCTCTTTACAAAAAAAAAAAAAAAAAAGCTTGGACACTCATTAAAAAATCAAAATAAACATTAAAAAAAAATAATGCAGCTAATTAAGAAAAGACATAGATACAGAAATGGGATTCTGAGGAAAAAAAACACAGCAAGAGAGAGAGAGAGAGAGAGAGAGAGAGAAGAGGAGAGAGAGAGAGAGAGAGAGAGAGAGAGAGAGAGAGAGAGAGCTTGCTAAGAAAACAACATAATCACAGAAAGATTTTGCTAAGGGAACAAAAGCAAGGAAACAGTACATCTGCTGGAAAATTAAACAAGTCTGGAATTATCCGAGTTTGGCAAACACTGACAACTATCTATCCATCACAAGATCTGTCAGAGAAAATAGCACAGGTGTCAAAAGGTGGATTGCTGAAATCCAGCTAAATTTCAGGGTATGCAGGAATTCTATTTCTCATGAGGGAAAGATGTGGATGGGAAAACCCTCATTGACCAGTAAATACTGTGCAAAGTCCAAAATGAAATTATTGCTGTCTACATGGTTCAACAGAAAAGCTAGTGTCTTGGAGATAACCAGAAGAAAAAAAGGCAGGAAAAAAAAGACAGCTGTGAAAATACCATGTTAGTGAAAGGTGCAGGGTCAAAAACAGACCCACATCAGTCACCACATTCCTGTCCTCAATCATTTACAATGTGCCACATGGGCATTGATTGCAGAGGGCTGGATCCATAGAAATCAAAATCCATAAATGGCTGGATTGATAGATGGTTGGATCTACAAGTGGTTCAATCTGTAGATGGCTGGATTTGTAAATGGTTTGATTCATAAAAGATTCATTTTGTAGGTGGATGGATTCACAGATGGCTGCACCAGAAGCTGCAGATTTAGAGGCTGCGTTTTTGTTTACAGGATTGAGGTCAATGCAGAGAGGGCATCCCTCCTTAAACAACAGCAGTTATCAAGAGCAAAACACAAATGAACCAACAAACAAACATCTGTGTTCATCTGATCCAAAGTGGTTAAATGAAGAAACACAACATGTGAAAAACAGTAGTATCAAGACAAGTACTGTCACAAGTTTGCATGCAGAGAATTTGCATAATTGTTTCCCAAACTAACTGTGATATATTTCTAGTCAGAAGATGAACATACCAAAAATCCAGTCATAAGCTTCAAAGATATATTTAAAAAAAATACTAACATGCATGCAGCCACACACACGTGTACACTACTGACAAACATGCAGGCGCTTTCACTTGTTAAGGAATGGTAAGTAAAGATTGCAAGTCTGACGTTCACGTCAATATAACTGGAATAATGTGAAAAGCTCAACTCCTAAACCCCCTCCCCAAACCACAAAACAGGAAACTGACACACCACACAGCCTGTCACTCTTCTCTCTATCCCAGGAAACACAAAAATTACCAGTCAATGATTACGATATAAAAGTACACATTTATACTACATCATAGCACAACAGAACAAAAGATATGTTTTTGGTGACAGAGAGAGAGACAGCACAACATCACTCCAATGTGGCGACACATTTCATAAATCAGAGCAGTTAGTACAAGTACACCCACTTGCAGGAGAAAGCAACAACAGGTTTGTACATACACAGACAAGTGACCAATCCTAGACCACCACACAGACAGTATACTACCATAGAAGCGCTTGTGGTTTTCAGAAGAAATATAATAGCAATGCCGGATACATTCGATACATAAATCAGCTCAATCATTCTACAGCTTTGCAGAAATAAGCAGAAGAAATAGAAATATCTGTTTTCCGTACGTCTCATCAAAGTGTACACAGTCTGCAGCAGAACAGAGAAAGACAGATGTAGAAAATAATACCACAGGAAAAAAAAAAGGAAGGAAAGACAAAAGGCCTGTGACAGGAGCACAGGTCTCTGACAGAAAAGAGTCAAACAGAACAGGACGGAGAAATGATAACTGACACAGACAAAGCATGGGGTAAGCAAGCCACAAAAAAGGGAAAATCTTGCAATAAAACAAGCTTTTTTTTTTCAATTATTTTTAAAGATTATATTCATCATCTACTCTAAAGTGACTTTTGCTACAGAAGAATGTAATCTTGTTAAAAAAAACAAACAAACCGGGAATGGTAAAAAAAAAAAAAAAAGAGAATAAATAAAGGTGTGTGTGTGTGGATATTACAAGGAAAAACTTTTCAAATACATCCTTACTTGTAAAGATATTCTTTGTACTGCTGAAACACAAGTGGTTTTCTTGCTTCCAAAGCCCAACACACCAACAGACTTTTCATCCAGTCAGGAAAAATAGCATCCATTACTCCCCCCCCCCCCCCCCCCCCCCAAAAAAAAAAGAGAGATACCAAAAACCAGAATCCATACACTTATACAAGCAGCTACACATTTTATCCTTCTATACATAACGCCAAAAAACATTATCTCCTAACAACAAAGCACTATACCAAAAAACCCAACACAACATCAATAGAAATCGGCCGTGACTAAAAGTGGTATCCAATACAATACACTATACAAAACAATATACACCAAGTCTAACATCAGAACACTATACACACACACACACAAAAAAGGCAAGAATACTACCCGAGAACCGGCAACAGTCGTAACAAACACACCAGAGCAACATTGCACAGGAATCTAAGAGGAGAAAACTCAACAACAACAAAGTATTGCAGTCCAGGTGGAACAGAAGCGACAGTCTTCTTGCAGTAAACAACAGGTCAGCGAGAGACAGGGACACAGTCAGAATGGAATCCATCGATCAATCCGTCAGTGGGTGCAAGGCATCAGTCTATCTATCTCTATGTCTATCTATCAGCAGGAATAAAGCCACAAGGACGTCCTCCGCCATTGTTGCTGAAGTGACCATCTGCAGCAGTGACTGGTAAAGGGGGGTGTGGGGGGAGGGGGGAGGCTTGCTTTCAGTTTTTCATGCGAGTCATCTGCTCCTTGATCTGCGTGATGATCCACTGAAACACACAGTAGCATGTTTGGCCTTAGTTCAGGTTACCTAGCTACCCTTTTATTCATTTCAAAATCCAAAAAAGTTTTTGCTGCCTCATCTTCTGCAACATCCCCGCCCTGCTATTTCCACACCTCTTATTTCAATCTCCCCGCCACAGCCACACCCAGTTTTGTTATGTCTCATCCTCAGGGTCGGGAGTCCACAGGGAGCCCATCAATATTAGGCCCCCGTAGGGCCACCAGCCAGAGGGGCCCTGCACTTCTGCTGGGTCACTTTGGAGGTGTTCAGTGGTGCCTGTTCTGAGTTAACATACGCAGGACACCACCTACTAAGCCCCCTACTAGCATTACTATTAGCTCAGTCGCGGAGCCAGACTGAGTGAGCCACCCACCCGAGGTGGCGACCACCACAATATCCCTCCAATGACCGTCTCCCTGCGAACCTCCAACCCCAAAGGCTTTGACACAAACTCACCACAGGCTCAGAAGTGTATGGGGAAACTGAATCTGAGGTTACCATGAGACCAGAGCAACAGGGGCTACTGAATCAGAGGCAATTTTTAGTATTGCATGATCATCAATGGTAATGAGGATGATGTAATGCTGCTGCTGTGGAAGTGCATATGCTTTGAGACTTATTGACAGGGTTGTACTCTACGCTTACTATCATAATATATCCCGGCTTCAGAGACACAGACACCTGCAGTGTTGGTCAGGTAATTTGAGCAACACTCTCAAATTCGCATCTGTAAAGTGGATGAAGCTCGACTGTGTGGTCCCAGTCTTCCCATTGAGCCCACAGCACATTCACCCTGGGTAGGAGCCAGCCGGAGTCCAAAAAATCCCTATGACTCTTATGGGATTCGAACCAGTGACCTTCCAGTCCAAAATCCAAGGCGCTAACCACTGCACCATGGCAGCTGGTGCTAGCCTTTTTTTAGTACCTGTTTCATGTTTCAACCCTACACCCCCCTTTCCACCCCACACCCCTTTCCACCCCACTCCCCCCATCCTTATACCCCTCTCCCTCCACCCCACTTTCCCCTTTTCCTCCACCCCTATCCTTCCACTCCACTTCCTCTCCTTCCACCCTACTCCCTCTCCTTCCACTCCACTTCCTCTCCTTCCACCCCACTCCCTCTCTTTCCACCCCACTCCTTCCACCCCACTCCCTCTCCTTCCACCCCACTCCCTCTCCTTCCATCCCTCTCCCTCTCCTTCCACCCCACTCCTTCCACCCCACTCCCTCTCCTTCCACCCCACTCCCTCTCCTTCCACCCCACTCCCTCTCCTTCCACCCCACTCCCCCTTCCCTCACCTCTGCCACTTTGGGGTCGGCGATGGTGACCTCTCGTTTGGAGGAGCTGCTTGAGAACAGCTTCTTCTTCTCCTTCTCCTGAAACATACAGTCACACCATTACTGAAACATACAGTCTCACCATTCCTGAAACGTACAGTCACACCATTTCTGAAACATCCCTCCTTCTCCTGAAACATGCAGTCACACCATTACTGAAACATACAGTCACACCATTTCTGAAACATCCCTCCTTCTCCTGAAACATGCAGTCACACCATTACTGAAACATACAGTCTTACCATTCCTGAAACATACAGTCACACCATTTCTGAAACATCCCTCCTTCTCCTGAAACATACAGTCACACCATTTCTGAAACATACAGTCACACCATTTCTGAAACACCCCTCCTTCTCCTGAAACATAGTCACACCATTACTGAAACATACAGTCTCACCATTCCTGAAACATACAGTCACACCATTTCTGAAACATCCCTCCTTCTGAAACATACAGTCACACCATTTCTGAAACATCCCTCCTTCTCCTGAAACATACAGTCACACCATTTCTAAAACATACAGTCACACCATTTCTGAAACATCCCTCCTTCTCCTGAAACATAGTCACACCATTTCTGAAACATACAGTCACACCATTTCTGAAACATACAAACCATTTCTCAACATCCCTCCTTCTCCTGAAACATAGTCACACCATTTCTGAAACATCCCTCCTTCTCCTGAAACACACAGTCACACCATTTCTGAAACATCCCTCCTTCTCCTGAAACATAGTCACACCATCTCTAAAACACACAGCCACGCCATCTCTGAAACATACAGTCACACCATCTCTGAAACATACAGTCACACCATCTCTGAAACATACAGTTACACCATTCCTGAAACAAACAGTCACACCATTCCTGAAACATACAGTCACACCATTTCCGAAACATACAGTCACACCATTTCCGAAACACATCCCTCCTTCTCCTGAAACATACAGTCACACCATTTCCGAAACATAGTCACACCATTTCTGAAACACATCCCTCCTTCTCCTGAACATACAGTCACACCGTTTCTGACACATACAGTTACACCATTTCTGAAACATCCCTTCTGAAACATACAGTCACACCATTTCTGAAACACATCCTTCCATCTCCGGAAACATACAGTTAAACCACCTGTAAACCACATCCCTTCTGAAACATGCTATTTCTAAAACACATCCCTTCTCCTGGAACAAACAGTCATACTATTTCTGAAACATATCCCTTCTGAAACCTACAATTTCTGAAACACATCCCTTCTGAAACATCCAAACTATTTCTGAAACACATCCCTTCTGAAACCTACAATTTTTGAAACACATCCCTTCTGAAACATCCAAACTATTTCTGAAACACATCCCTTCTGAAACCTACAATTTCTGAAACACATCCCTTCTGAAACCTACAATATCTGAAACACATCCCTTCTAACATACAATATCTGAAACACATCCCTTCTGAAACATCCCGTGACACCAGTTCTGAGCCTTCTCACTTGTGCTCAGCATTTAGCTGTGGATATCAATCTATCATCTGCCCTTGAGCTCTGGGTAAGAAGCTGTGTTTCCTCAATGTTGAGGATGGTTTTCCCCCCCAAAGTGTGAGCATTTATCACACAGTTATTGTCATTTAGTTTATACATGTATCCAAATTGCTGACATAATTATCATCCTTTGCACGATTATCTTTTCCCCAATAGCTACTGTCCTCATATAGAGTCCTTTGGATGAGACTATAAACCAAGGCCCTGAGTGTGAATGCACACAGAACATCTTGCGCACACGTTAACTCCTGTTCCGCTTTTCGTAAGAGTAGGCCATTGTGTGCCGATGGGAACAGATGACAAGATTTACAAAACTGCATACACACGGGGACTGGATGAAAAAATGCATGAGTGCTTATTCCATTATCCCCCAAATAAAAGAATAAAGAAAGAAAGAAAGAAAGAAGAAGAAAGAAAGAAATACAGTTCTCATCAGGGAGTTCACCGATACACACTGACAACAGCGTTTACACATGACCTGGTCAGTGTTTTGCTTGTTTTCGCTGGTGCCTTGGCTAGAGCTCTGAGGTTCACCAAATGGTGAAATTCTGCGTCTGTGACCGTTTTTGCCCACCATGAAGGTAGCCGCATTCTGACTTCAGGGATGGGTCAGGATATTAAAAAAAAAAAAAAGCTGCACTCACCCGCAGAAGGATCTCGATGCCCTTGGCCGTTTTCTTGGGCGTGTCCTCTCTCAGATCAGTCCAGACAAAGGCCCAGTCCGCATCCCACGACCCAAAGATTTCGCCTCGCTTTGCCAGCAGCACACGTCTGAAACATCCACACATGGCGTGTAGTGTAGTGTAGTGTAGTTGTGTAGTAGTGTAGTGTAGTGTAGTGTAAGTGGTGTGTAGTGTAGTGGTGTAGTGTGTGTGTGGTGGGTGTGTGTGGTGTGATGTGTGTGTGTGGTGTGTGTGGTGGTGTGGTGGTGTGGGTGTGTGTTGGTGTAGGTGTGGTTGGTGTAGTGTAGTTTGGTGTAAGATAGTGTGGTGTGGTGGTGTGAGTGGTGTACATAGTGCAGTGTAATTGTAGTGTAGTGAGTGTGGTGGTAGGTGGTGTGGTGCAGTTAGTGTAGTGGTGTGTGTAGTGTATGAGTGGTATGGATGTGGTGCGGTGCGGTGTGGCATTAGTGAAGTGTAGTGTTGTGTAGTGTGGTGGTGTGGTGTAATATAGTAGTGTGGTGTGGTGTGGTCTGTAACATAGCATAGTGGGAGGGGTGGTGTAATATAGCATAGTGTGGTGTGGAGTGGTGTAATATAGCATAGGGTGTGGTGTGGTGTAGTGGTGTAACATAGCATAGTGTGGTGGTGGTGTATTGTATATAGCATAGTGCGTGTGTGTGGTGTACTGTAATATAGCATAGTGCGGTGTGGTGTGGTTGTGTAGTTATTAGCATAGTGTGGTGTGGTGTACTGTAATATAGCATAGTGCAGTATGGTGTGGTGTACTGTAATATAGCATAGTGCAGTATGGTGTGGTGTACTGTAATATAGCATAGTGCGAGGTGTGGTGTACTGTAATATAGCATAGTGCAGTATGGTGTGGTGTACTGTAATATAGCATAGTGCGTGGTGTGGTGTACTGTAATATAGCATAGTGGTGTGGGTTGTGATGTGGGTTGTGTACTGTAATATAGCATAGTGTGGTGTGGTGTACTGTAATATAGCATAGTGCGGTGTGGTGTGGTGTTACTGTAATATAGCATAGTGCGGCGTGGTGTGGTGTACTGTAATATAGCATAGTGCGGCGTGGTGTGGTGTACTGTAATATAGCATAATGCGGTGCAGTGTGGTGTACTTAATATAGCATAGTGCGGTGTGGTGTGGTGTACTGTAATATAGCATAGGGGTTGGTGTGGTGTACTGTAATATAGCATAGTGCGGTGTGGTGTGGTGTACTGTAATATAGCATAGTGCAGTATGGTGTGGTGTACTGTAATATAGCTTAGTGCAGTATGGTGTGGTGTACTGTAATATAGCATAGTGTGGTGTGGTGTGGTGTACTGTAATATAGCATAGTGCAGTGTGGTGTGGTGTACTGTAATATAGCATAGTGTGGTGTGGTGTGGTGTACTGTAATATAGCATAGTGCGGTGTGGTGTACTGTAATATAGCACAGTGCGGTGTGGTGTGGTGTACTGTAATATAGCACAGTGCGGTGTGGTGTGGTGTACTGTAATATAGCATAGTGTGGTGTGGTGTGGTGTACTGTAAAATTAGCAAAGTGTGGTGTGTACTGTAATATAGCATAGTGCGGTGTGGTGTGGTGTACTGTAAAATTAGCAAAGTGTGGTGTGTACTGTAATATAGCATAGTGCGGTGTGGTGTACTGTAATGCAGCATAGTGCGGTGTGGTGTGGTGTGGTGTACTGTAATATAGCATAGTGCAGTGTGGTGTGGTGTGGTGTGGTGTACTGTAATATAGCATAGTGTGGTGTGGTATATATGTTGTAGTGCAGTGCAGTGTAGTGTAGCCCGACATGGTGTGGAGTAGTGCGAAGAGCAGTGCTGCCTTCGTTTCTTGTTTTTTCTTCATATTTGCGGGTATTGCTTCCTATCAAAGCTGTTTTCTTCCACAGGACTTTGCTAAGACCATACTCTCTTGTTGCCACGGGTTCTTTATGTGCACTAAAAACACACCAGCCTGAAGCTTGAGGCATGAGGAGTAGGGCGTGGGGAACCTTTTTTTTAATTTTTTTTTTACGTTTGTGACCGCTCTTGTCCACAGCATCATAAAAGCAGTGCCTTCTGACTTTGGGGCAGTATCCTGGGCGTGTCCCTGTTTCTGTAATCCACCACACACTGACCTGAAGCATGGAATCGTTAACCCGCATATTTCATCATCTGTGTGCGTACATACGCAAAGGTGATTAAGGCAATGGCAGGTCTGCATGTGACGTTGACCTGGGAGATGGTAAAAATCCCCACCCTTCATTCACCAGACGCTGCAGCCGAGATTCGAACCCACGACTTCATGGACCCACGGGACTGAGGTCAGTCTGAACCACTCTGCTATAGCGGCCATCACTAACACAGAACATTAAAAAACCAAAAAAAACCCCCAAAAAGCAAGTCATTGTTGTATGAGAAAGAAACAACCCTGCGGTGCATGTTAAACACCCCCTGACAACAACTGACTTGTCAGTGACGATGAGCACGTTCTTCCCGTCTTTGCTGACCACAGCGTGGGCCTGGTATTCGTCCGTCATGGCGTACTTCCCCTTCTCTGTCTCCTGCACACACACACACACACACACACACACACACACACACACACACACACACACACACACACACACACCATTTTACAGTGACCAACCCACACTTTTTCCTTTTACAGTGACATTTTACAGAGACCCACACTCTTTCATTTTAAAGACAACATTTTACAGTGACAACAACATTTTACAGTGACCCACACTCTTTCATTTTACAGTGATAACATTTTACAGTGACCCACACTCTTTCATTTTAGTGACAACATTTTACAGTGACCCACCCACACTCTTTCATTTAACAGTAACAACATTTTACAGTGACCCAGCCACACTCTTTCATTTTACAGTGATAACATTTTACAGTAACCCACTCTTTCATTTTACAGTGATAACATTTTACAGTGACCCACACTCTTTCATTTTAGTGACATTTTACAGTGACCCACCCACACTTTTTCCCTTTTACAGTGACAATATTTTACAGTGACCCACCTGCACTTTCATTTTAGTGACAACATTTTACAGTGACAACAACATTTTACAGTGACCCACCCACACTCTTTCATTTTAGTGACATTTCACAGTGACCAACACTCTTTCATTTTACAGTGACAATATTTTACAGTGACCCACCCACACTCTTTCCTTTTACAGTGACAACATTTTACAGTGACCCACCCACACTCATTTTACAGCGACAACAACATTTTACAATGACCCACACTTTCATTTTACAGTGACAACAACACTTTACAGACCCGCCCACACTTTTATCATTTTACAGGGACAACAACATTTTACGCTCTTCTACAGACTTTTAGCCCCTTCCAAAGTATCAGATTACTCTCAGAAAGTTACTTCTTTGCGGAACGCTCAGACAACTGCTATCAATGTCTACCATAGCGGCCCTAATGCGCTGTGTTGCCATATTGGTGTCTACCATAGCGGCCCTAATGCGCTGTGTTGCCATACTGGTGTCTACCATAGCGGCCCTAATGCGCTGCGTTGCCATATTGGTGTCTACCATAGCAGCCCTAATGCGCTGCGTTGCCATATTGGTGTCTACCATAGCGGCCCTAATGCGCTGCGTTGCCATATTGGTGTCTACCATAGCAGCCCCAATGCGCTGTGTTGCCATATTGGTGTCTACCATAGCAGCCCTAATGCGCTGTGTTGCCATATTGGTGTCTACCATAGCAGCCCTAATGCGCTGTGTTGCCATATTGGTGTCTACCATAGCAGCCCTAATGCGCTGTGTTGCCATATTGGTGTCTACCATAGCAGCCCTAATGCGCTGTGTTGCCATATTGGTGTCTACCATAGCAGCCCTAATGCGCTGTGTTGCCACACTGGTGTCTACCATAGCAGCCCTAATGCGCTGTGTTGCCATATTGGTGTCTACCATAGCAGCCCTAATGCGCTGTGTTGCCATATTGGTGTCTACCATAGCAGCCCTAATGCGCTGTGTTGCCATATTGGTGTCTACCATAGCAGCCCTAATGCGCTGTGTTGCCATATTGGTGTCTACCATAGCAGCCCTAATGCGCTGTGTTGCCATATTGGTGTCTACCATAGCAGCCCTAATGCGCTGTGTTGCCATTTATCAAGCGCCTGACCAGTCAGGCCCAGCGCATCCCACTTTGGCGTGGGGGAGAATAGTTATCTTTCAAGTCCTTTCTGGGGAAACAAGGCAGGAGACTGGGCAAAGAAGGCAGAACACAGACAAAAAGGGGGTGACTGGAAGAAAAGGCACAAGGCAGAAACAAAGAGAGGGATAGAAAAGAGGGAATCCCCAGCACAGAGTTTCCCGAAGGCGGCGATGCCATCTATACTGACAGATCCCCACAGAGGCAGTAGGACACGCAGACAGGGGGAGGGGGGAGGGGGGAGGAGGATACCCTAGAGTTTGGAGCGGTGACTTGGCCATCTGAAGGGGCCAGTTCCAGCCACCACCAAAGCACCAGTGCAAGGGATTTTTTCCCTTTGAGGTAACACAAGTGCCAGCTCCCCTGCCCTGAATGTCCTTCATGTGAGACTGTCCACCAAGATCCAGCATGTGAAAGCATGGAGAACGTCACTATCAACAAACTGCCCCACTCTGTACACTGAACCACCTGCACAACATTGGTCTATCCAGTGGCTGACCAGCCCAGGGCATCTAATCCACAGATTCCTTGTTGATTTCTTTGTTTTTCCTGTGGCGTTGTGGTTTTTTTCCTTTTTCTTCTTCTTGCTCCTGTCCTTCTCATCTTCACATTTCCTTTTTTTTCTTTTCAAATTTTTTCTCTAACAAATTGTATGTCCTTACATGTTCTAACTGTTTGTTTGGGTTTTCCGTGTGGGGCTGGATGGGAAAAAAAAAGTCATTGTGCTTCCTCTATTACCCTCAGTAAACAATACTTCACTATTGTTCATCATTGTTTTCGTTTGTCTTCAGAATGGCCGGTCAGTGGACTCACCTGCCTGCCAAATGACTCACCAGTTTCCAGACTCACCTGTAAAATGGCGTAGCCCTCCGCCTCCTGGTGGTTGTAGGGGCGGATCACTCCATCCTTGAAGAAGCGGCGGGGAGGACGCAGGCGTTTGACGTCCTCAGACACCTCCGCAATTCTGCAACAGTGTGAGTCAGTGAGTGAGTGAGTGAGTGAGTGAGTGAGTGATTCTTTTATATCCAGGATAATGGAATAATCACTCTTGTGCTTTTTTACATCCAGTCCCCATGTGTATGCACTTTTGTACATGTCATCTGTTCCCACCGACACATGATGGCCTACTCTTGCGAAAAGCGGAACAGGATTTAACATGTGCGCAAGATGTTCTGAGTGCATTCGCACATGGGGCCTCGGTTTAAAGTCTCATCCGATGGACTTGTGGGGAGAGTGGAGTCAGCACTGATGTTAACTCCAGGAGAAAAATCTCCTCGACCGGAATCGAACCTGGGTCGCAAAATCGCCAGCGCAATGTTCTGACCACTAGGCTATCCGCCCCCAGTGAGTGAGTGAGTGAGCGAGCGAGCAAGCGAGTGAGAATGAGAGTGTGAGAGTGAGAGTGTCGTTGATGTTGTGTGTGGTGTGGTGTGTGGTGGTGTGTGGTGTGTGTGTGTGTGTGGCATGATTTGTGCAACAGTGTGATGTGTGTGTGTGTGTGTGTGTGTGTGTGTGTGTGTGTGTGTGTGTGTGTGTGTGTGTGTGTGTGTGTGTGGTCCGAATCATCAATTCTGCAACATGAGTTGTGTGTGTGTGTGTGTGTGTGTGTGTGTGTGTGTGTGTGTGGTGTGTGTGTGTGTGTTGTGTGTGTGTTGGTGTGTGTGTGTGGCCAGACATCATCAATTCTACAACACGTGTGTGTGTGTGTGTGTGTGTGTGTGTGTGTGTGTGTGTGTGTGTGTGTGTGTGTGTGTGTGTGTGTGTGTGTGTGTGTCTGTGTGTGTGGCCAGACAATCAAATCTGCAACATTGTGTGTCTGGCCAGACATCATAATATACTTCTGGTTTTGTTGTTGTTATTTTTTGGAGGGGAGGGTTCATATTGGTTGTTGTGATAATATTATGGCTAAATGTTATTTACAAAGAAGGTTTTTGTTACAAGATAGATAGCTTGGTGAAAAAAAAGGCAAATCAATGCTTATTCAATGTACCACCTGAAAATAAAAATTTGACACCGACTTTAATTTATGTGTATTCTGTGAATAAAACAAGTCATTTGCTGAACACTACACATTCCCGTGTGTACAAAACTCATATGTCAACGAAAGCTCTACAGCTAAAATGTCTGTGTCAAATGAGTCAGTATATACTATTTTGTAAATCAGTATAACTCATTTATACAAGTATGTATACACATTTTTCAGTAAGTCAGTGTCAATCATATAACGCAATATATGTACTTGTAATAAGTCAGTACATGACACTATTTCTGACAAGTCAGTACACGACACTATTTCTGACAAGCCAGTACACACTATTTCTGACAAGTCAGTACACGACACTATTTCTGACAAGCCAGTACATGACACTATTTCTGACAAGTCAGTACATGACACTATTTCTGACAAGTCAGTACATGACACTATTTCTGACAAGTCAGTACACGACACTATTTCTGACAAGTCAGTACACGACACTATTTCTGACACGTCAGTACACACTATTTCTGACAAGTCAGTACAGGACACTATTTCTGACAAGTCAGTACACGACACTATTTCTGACAAGCCAGTACACGACACTATTTTTGACAAGCCAGTACACGACACTATTTCTGACAAGTCAGTACACGACACTATTTCTGACAAGTCAGTACAGGACACTATTTCTGACAAGTCAGTACACGACACTATTTCTGACACGTCAGTACACGACACTATTTCTGACACGTCAGTACACGACACTATTTCTGACAAGTCAGTACACACACTATTTTGACAAGTCAGTACACGACACTATTTCTGACACGTCAGTACAGCACTATTTCTGACAAGTCAGTACACGACACTATTCTGACAAGTCAGTACACGACACTATTTCTGACACGTCAGTACATGACACTATTTCTGACACGTCAGTACCGACATATTTCTGACACGTCAGTACATGACACTATTTCTGACACGTCAGTACCCGACACTATTTCTGACACGTCAGTACCACACTATTTCTGACAAGTCAGTACACGACACTGTTTCTGACAAGTCAGTACATGACACTATTTCTGACAAGTCAGTACACGACACTATTACTGACAAGTCAGTACACGACACTATTACTGACAAGTCAGTACACGACACTATTACTGACACGTCAGTACACGACACTATTTCTGACAAGTCAGTACAGGACACTATTTCTGACAAGTCAGTACAGGACACTATTTCTGACAAGTCAGTACATGACACTATTTCTGACAAGTCAGTACACGACACTAGTTCTGACAAGTCAGTACACGACACTATTTCTGACAAGTCAGTACAGGACACTATTTCTGACAAGTCAGTACACGACACTATTACTGACAAGTCAGTACACACACTATTTCTGACAAGTCAGTACACGACACTATTTCTGACAAGTCAGTACACGACACTATTTCTGACAAGTCAGTACACACACTATTTCTGACACGTCAGTACACGACACTATTTCTGACAAGTCAGTACACGACACTATTTCTGACAAGTCAGTACACGACACTATTTCTGACAATCAGTACACGACACTATTTCTGACAAGTCAGTACATGACACTATTTCTGACAATCAGTACACGACACTATTACTGACAAGTCAGTACAGGACACTATTTCTGACACGTCAGTACACGACACTACTTCTGACACGTCAGTACACGACACTATTCTGACAAGTCAGTACACGACACTATTTCTGACAAGTCAGTACAGGACACTATTTCTGACAAGTCAGTACACGACACTACTTACTGACACGTCAGTACCCGACACTATTTTCCATGTTGTACACACTACTTCTCATCACTCAGTGCACATCCCTTGCCCTATCCCCCCTGTGATTTGCAGGCCATGAACTTGTTCACAAGGCTGGGTGGGGGTGGTGGGGGGTGGTGGTGGTGTGGTGTGTGCAGACAGCGTATGGAAACAGGAACACCAAGAGAGGTGCCCTTTTCCCTTCAGGTAACCTGCTACAGGGTAGCCAGCCATCTACCAACCCCTCCCTCCAGATCACCCACTACTGGGTCACAGTAGCATCCAAATGTGCACAGTGCATGTGTACTGGGAAAGAGGGATTTTCTCCCTTAATGTAGGGAAAGAGTTAAGAGGAAAAAAGACAACAACAACAACAACACAACAACACGACAAACAACAAGCGACAACAACAGCGACAACAACAGCGACAACAACAGCGACAACCCAACTCAACAACTGCAACAACACCACTCAGCGACGGTACCTCCGAGTTCCTTTCCAAGAACTCTGGCGACAGCGATGACACATGTCGCGAAGTGACCCCCAATCTTACACACCTGTGGTACAGCATTAATTATAGTGACCATCACACCTGTGGTACAGCATTAATTATAGTGACCATCACACCTGTGGTACAGCATTAATTATAGTGACCATCACACCTGTGTACACAGCATTAATTATAGTGACCATCACACCTGTGGTACAGCATTAATTATAGTGACCATCACACCTGTGATACACAGCATTAATTATAGTGACCATCACACCTGTGGTACAGCATTAATTATAGTGACCATCACACCTGTGATACACAGCATTAATTATAGTGACCATCACACCTGTGGTACAGCATAAATTATAGTGACCATCACACCTGTGGCACAGCATAAATTATAGTGACCATCACACCTGTGGTACACAGCATAAATTATAGTGACCATCACACCTGTGGTACAGCATTAATTATAGTGACCATCACACCTGTGGTACAGCATTAATTATAGTGACCATCACACCTGTGGTACAGCATTAATTATAGTGACCATCACACCTGTGGTACAGCATTAATTATAGTGACCATCACACCTGTGGTACAGCATTAATTATAGTGACCATCACACCTGTGATACACAGCATTAATTATAGTGACCATCACACCTGTGGTACAGCATAAATTATAGTGACCATCACACCTGTGGCACAGCATAAATTATAGTGACCATCACACCTGTGGTACACAGCATAAATTATAGTGACCATCACACCTGTGGTACAGCATTAATTATAGTGACCATCACACCTGTGGTACAGCATTAATTATAGTGACCATCACACCTGTGGTACACAGCATGATTTCACACCTGTTGTACACAACATGTCGTAGTTTTCTGTGCGAAATTTGAGAAACTCTTCTCTAAAATGATGTGATGCAGTGCTTGAATTCTTTCTTCCTTGGGGATGGGGTGGGGTGTGTGGTTGTTTTTGAAGGAATGTTAAAAATTCAAAGAAATTTAAAAACCCAAATGGTGTTGCAATGATTACAAGGGGTATACAATATGACCTAGTACAGTACAGTACATTACAGTACAACACAATACAACACAGTGCTATACAACACTCAAAAATACAATACTATACACTCAGATAGGCAAGTAAACAGACATACAAACAGACAGAGGATAGACAAGCAGGAAGACAGACAGACAGACAGACAGACAGGTCATACCTTTGAAAAATCCACTGACCCCCTCCTGCTTGGCTCCCTCCACAGGCTTGCGGACGATTCCTGTCACTCCATCCACCACACCCTGTGTCACACACACACACACACACACACACACACACACACACACACACCACACACACACACATACACACACACACATTTTCTTACATGGTTTTCTTGCCGCTAACTGGATTCACATAAAGTGAAGTGCAAAATCAATACCTTCTGTTACAAACAAGACTGCACCTTTCTATCTCTGTGACTGTCTTCACCTATACACTCCTCCTCGTTCCCTCCGTTCTGCTGCATACACCATGTGTTTAAAACTACCAAGGTTCAAACAGTCCAGTGTCGGACGTTGTTCTTTCACTATTTCTGGTCCATCTATCCGGAATGACCTTCCTCTCTCCCTTTGCCCAAATCCTTCATTTGACACATTCAAATCCAACCTAAACACACACTTCTTTCCTACCTAGGATCTTCCTCCATCATTACACCTCACATCTGTCCCTACTTTCAATCAGTCTTCTCCATCTCCATCACCTTGCCTTAGTGCGTTACTCTCTGTATGTGTGTGTGTGTGTAAAAAACTCAAATCTGTTAATTCTATTTGCAAACAGTCGCATACGCGTGAATGATCTGAATGCAAGATCTTTAATTTGTTTGCTTTACAAGATTCAGCACTATGACAAAATTCATTTACTATTATCATTATTATCATGGCCTTCCATCTGCTCAAAGCTGGTCCAAACATAACGGGACATTATTTTTCAACTGCTTACCATATCGTTTTGTATTTACAATGCACATGAAAATATAACCAAACATAATGGCAATAAAAAAAATATATCACCTACATAAACAAGTGCTCCTTAAGTTTCCCTGGAAAACCTGTTCTTTTACCCAATTGCCACCCTCACGAAGACAATCCAAACTGTCCCATTTGGAACTGCCTTGCTATTTGCAGTCTGTGAACTGCCTTGCTACTTGCAGTCTGTGAACTGCCTTGCTATTTGCAGTCTGTGAACTGCCTTGCTATTTGCAGTCTGTGAACTGCCTTGCTATTTGCAGTCTGTGAACTGCCTTGCTACTTTACAGTCTGTGAACTGCCTTGCTATTTGCAGTCTGTGAACTGCCTTGCTATTTGCAGTCTGTGAACTGCCTTGCTATTTGCAGTCTGTGAACTGCCTTGCTACTTGCAGTCTGTGAACTGCCTTGCTATTTACAGTCTGTGAACTGGCTTGCTATTTGCAGTCTGTGAACTGCCTTGCTATTTGCAGTCTGTGAACTGCCTTGCTATTTGCAGTCTGTGAACTGCCTTGCTATTTGCAGTCTGTGCACTGGCTTGCTATTTGCAGTCTGTGCACTGGCTTGCTATTTGCAGTCTGTGAACTGGCTTGCTATTTGCAGTCTGTGAACTGGCTTGCTATTTGCAGTCTGTGAACTGCCTTGCTATTTGCAGTCTGTGAACTGCCTTGCTATTTGCAGTCTGTGAACTGCCTTGCTATTTGCAGTCTGTGAACTGCCTTGCTATTTGCAGTCTGTGCACTGGCAGCCCAACCGCCCACCTGGTGCTGGAAAGGAGGAGGTCAGTTTCCTCAGGATGGTTCCAGACCCAGGGAGGAGTTCTCATCTCTGCTGAGCCTGTCCACTTCAGGACCACCACCCCTTTGTGACACAACACACATTCTACCCAGGGGGTAATGTACCCTCTCTCTTCATGACCCACATTGTGACAACACTGACTCAGTCACAAGCTGTGTCTGTTATTGTGTCATAGTGACAACACTGACTCAGTCACAAGCTGTGTCTGTTATTGTGTCATAGTGACAACACTGGCTCACTGTCTAATTTAATTTTAATTTAATTTATACCACTTTATATCACACCAGATTTCTCTGCATGAAATTCAGGCTGCTCTCCCTGGGGAGAGCGTGTCGCCGCAAATGTAGTGCCACCCCTTTTTTTTTTCCTGCATGCAACTGTATTTGTTTCCCTATCAGAGTGGCTTTTCTCTCCAGAATTTTGCCAGGGACAACCCCCTTGTTGCCCTGGGTTCTTTTGTACACACAGGACCTCAGTTTATAGTCTCATCTGAAAGACTAGCACCCATACCACCACTCATGGTCTAATGGATGGGGGGAAATTTTGGGCCCATAAGGGATTCGAACCACTGCACTGTTATTGATCAATGTCAGCTAAGTGCATTGGTCTATATTAATTAACATGTTGTTATGTTGTACAATGTTATGCTGAGATCGTCTGCAGCCATGACAAACCTCTAAATGTAACAAAATGCACTCTCCTTTAAAACAAAAAGAACAAAATCCTCTAAAGTCAGAGTATGGCTGCCTTTGTGGCCAGGTACTAGAAAACAGTCCCACAGGCAAACTTCTCCTCCAGCGTGTGCTTATACAGTCTCTCAGTGATTCCTTCCCAGGTGGGGATGACCGAGACAGACAAGAGTGCATGTGCTGGGTGACCCCTGGGTTGTGGAGGTGGGGAACACACAACACCACCGACAAAGCATAATGACAACAAGGACATGACAACCAAACCGTCTGTACCATGACCAGGCCTTTCCCTCCTCGCGCGATGCCTTCCCGGGCAGTGGCTGGGCGTTTGTTCATCTGCTCTCTCCGCTTCTTCTGGTAGTCGTCATCCAATGTCAAGGTGGCCAAACCTTTCCCCAGGGTGCCCGTGATTCGTGACACCGCTCCCGCAGCTCCCCCTGCCCAGAGAGAAAGCTTGGGGTTTGTTTTGTTTTTTGTTTTGTTTTTTTATATTGAAAAAAGGGCACTGTCAAAACTGAACACAATCTGGAAAGATAAAAATATCTCCCTCAACTCTACGATCAGACTAATGCGCTCCCTTGTCATATCTATCATATTCCTGTATGCCTGCGAATTGTGGACCCTGACTGCTGATTTGGAGAGAAGAGTACAGCCGGTAGAGATAAGATGCTTCCGGAGACTCCTTGGCATCTCCTACAGAGACCACATAAGCAACAAAGACGTGCACAACAGAATCCAACAAACGACTGGTCCCTACCAAAACCCACTACCAATCATAAAGGGGGACGGGATATAGCCTACTGGTCAGAACATTGCGCTCGCTATCTGACGACACAGGTTCAATTCCTGGTCGAGGGGATTTTTCCTCTGGAGTTAACATCAGTGCTGACTCCACTCTCCCCAAAAGTCTTTCGGATAAGTATAAACCCCTCTGGTCCCGTGTGCGAACGCACGCAGAACATCTTGCGCACACGTTAAATCCTGTCCCGCTTTTCGTAAGAGTAGGCCATCGTGTGCCGGTGGGAACAGATGACATTTACAAAACTGCATACACACGGGGACTGGATGTAAAAAAGCATATGATTGCTTATTCCATTATCCTCGATATAAAAGAATAAATAAGAAGTGTAAACTTAACCCTGCTGTCATATTTTGCACAGGCACATGCTGGACAAAACAGAGAGAGTATTGAATCATGATGAACAGCCATCGTCAACAGAGCATTGCTGGCAATGGTGTCTATGACAAACACTGTTCACCAACATTGCAGTAAAGAGGTTAAATGGTATGGGCATGTCACAAGATCAAAAGGACTTGCAAAAACAATACTGCAAGGCACTGTACAAGGAGGAAGAAAAAGAGGCAGACCAAGGAAGAGATGGGAGGACACCATCAGCGAATGGACAGGCCTGGAACTTAAAAAAAACTTTGAGAAAGGCAGATCAGAGAGAGGAATGGAGGAAACCGGTTGTCAAGTCTTTAAGGGTGCCCCCACAGTCACCAGACTAAGGAGTGGATAGATAGATAGATAGATAGATAGATAGATAGATAGATAGATAGATAGACAGACAGACAGACAGACAGACAGACAGACAGACAGACAGACAGACAGACAGACAGACAGACAGACAACAGATAGATATTAAAAAAAGACTGATAAAATATATTCCAGAAAAAATGTTACAGTCCGTACGGTCTCTGCACACATTAACATTGCCCCCTAAAGCTGAAGGATTTCCAGCAATTCTAGCCTGCAGAAAAAGCCTCTCCTAGAACCAATTTCAGTTCTTCATACTAAGCAATTTCTGCCCTAATCTAAGCTCTCCTAGAATGACTTTATCAGCCATTTCTTCAACCCAAAGGAGGTTTTAACCCAAGTAATCACACAGTGAAAATGAAGGCATATCTAGACAAAATGAATACTAACATAGACAGAGGAAGAAAGAGAAGGAGAAATAAAGAGAAAGGACACAGGCAGGGAGAAAACACACACACACCAACACACACTCTTACACACTCTTAACACCACACACACACACACCACACACACACACACACACACACACACCACACACACACACACTCACTCACACACACACACACACACACTCACACACACACACACTCACACACTCACACACACACACTCACTCACTCACACACAAACACACACACACCAAATATACACTCAACATACACACACACACACACACACACTCTACTAGACACACCGACAAACACACACATACTATCAGACACGCTGACAAACACACACACAGACAAACACACACACACACTAAACAGACACGCTGACAAACACACACACAGACAAACACACACACACCTAAACAGACACGCTGACAAACACACACACACACTAAACAGACATGCTGACAAACACACACGCTGACAAACACACACACACTAAACAGACACGCTGACAAACACACACATACTGACAAACACACACAAACACTAACAGACACGCTGACAAACACACACACACTGACAAACACACATGCACACTAATAGACACACTGACAAATACACAAGCTCACACACACACCAACAAGCTCACACACACTAACAGACACACTGACAAACACACTCACACAGGTAGACAGACTCACCGACAGCATGTCCAAACAGACTGCGAACACCCAGTGCTAAGCCCTCTGCAAACTCCTCTGGGCCCTGAATGGCTCCCTGTACATTGTGGGATTGTGTGCATACATTAGCACATATCATGACGCTATCTAGCACATACACTCTCTTCCTTCCCCCCCCCTCCCAACACACACACACACCCACAGTCACACATACACACACACCACATACATTAAGACACACACACACACACACACACACACACAGAGTCACAGACATACACACACACACACACAGAGTCACATACACAAAGAGATCTGATAATACTATATAAGAGGTCTTCAATGCCTTCAGACATACATACACACAGACAAACAAAGCACACATACACTAAGTCACACACACACACATGCATACACACACATACATACACACACTTTTCCGCTTTCCATAAGAGTAGGCCATTGTGTGCCGGTGGTAGCAGATGACAAGATTTGCTATACTGCATACACACAGGGACTGGATGTAAAAAAAAAGCATGAGTGCTTATTCCATTATCCTCAATATAAAAAAGAATAAATTAAAAAAAACACATACACAATCACACACAAAGACACAGACACAAAAATATCTAGAAATGCTATATAAGAGGTCCTCAATGCCTTCAGATAAACAGACAGATCCACAGACAGACAGACGCACACACATACACACAAATACACAGACAGACCCACAGACAGAAAGACACACCAGCAAACAGACCTGGTAGGGCTCAGAGCAGAGGTCCTCAATGCCCTCAGACAACAGACAGACAGAAGACAGACACACACAGACAGACAGTAGACAGACAGACCTTGTATGGCTCGTAGAAGAGGTCCTCAATGCCCTCAGACAACAGACAGACAGAAGACAGACACACACAGACAGACAGTAGACAGACAGACCTGGTATGGCTCGTAGAAGAGGTCCTCAATGCCCTCAGACAGCCCCCTCAACAGCCCAAAGGGGTTGCCCAACACGTCCAGTCCCAGCACCAACACGTACATCTGTTTGATCGCCTGCACGCACACATGAACACACTTACAAATGCATGGGTGCATGTGCATAAATGCTGAGAGGTACCTATATATATATATACATTTGAAGTCCTGGACCCTCGTGAGTACACGCTTACAAATGTATGTTATGTAGCATACATGCTGTAAAATATGTGATTCAGATGGCCTGTACACTCATATGTACACACTTACAAAACTCATACATGTATGCATGGACACTGAAAGGAAAATACATCTGTCTAATGGTTTGTATGCACACACACATTTGCATGCACGAAGATATACAGTCAAGTATAACATATACACCCACAATGTAAATACATAGACCACCACACAAACACAAGGACATGCAAAATCAGGCAGACTGACAAACACACGTGTTCACGAATGCACAAAAAATATGTTCCTGCTAGGTAAATTACTAACACATTCTCTCTCTGTCTCTCTCTATCTCTTTCTCTCTCTCTCACTCTCACATGGGGGGATGGGATAGCCTCGTGGTCAGAACACTGCACTCACAATTTGATGACCCAGGTTCAATTCTCGTTTGAGGGGATTTTTTCCCAGGAGTTAACATCAGTGCAGACTCCACTCTCCCCAAAAGTCTTTTGGATTAGACTATAAACCAAGGCCCCATGTGTGAACGCGAGCAGAACATCTTGCGCACACATTAAATCCTGTTCTGCTTTTAGGAAGAGTAGGCGGGCCATTGTGTGCCGGTGGGAACAGATGACAAGATTTACAAAACTGCATACACACGGGGACTGGATGCAAAGAAGCACATGAGTGCTTATTCCGTTATCTTCAATATAAAAGAATGAGTAAGAAAGATAAAATACAACATTCTCTCTCTCACACACACATTATCTCTTTTTCTCTTCATTGATAGCTATAATTACTAGTTTTTTTCCTAGTGTCATGCAATGTCTTGAATAAAGGAGTATACTTTGTGCTCTTTGCCAACAGGATTGTAATATCAATGGAAATGAACTACTTTCAATGTCAGTCTCTCTCTCCCCCTCTCTCTCTCTCTCACACACACACACACACACACACACACACACACACACACACACACACACACACTACTCTATATGTTACTTTTAAACAATTATCAAGCAGGTTCAGCATTTGTTATACCAACACTCAAGATAGAAAAGTCATATTATGTTGGTAAAAATCGATCTGTTTTTACAGCTGAACTGATAGCAATATTCATGGCTTTGACTTTCATTTTAGATCATCCATACTATTTTTTTCATATATTACTGTGTGTGGATTCAAAATCAGTTTTATATGCCTTAAAGTCTACAACATATCAGCAAACTACTAAACTTACATTAGATATCAAATACCTCATAAATCTGTTACGTTTAAGAGGAATTCATGTTTCATTTTGTTGGATTCCTTCACATATAGGATTATTTTCTAATGAGTGGGCTGACAGGGCTGCGATAAAAGGTGCACGTAATGAAAAGGGGTCCATAGTTCTACATGTCCCTCTATCCATTGCAGAGGGGTATCGATTGTTTGAAGAAGCATCCTTAAACAAATTAAGAGAAAATCATCGGCAAAACAAGCGGCTTCAACATTCAACTCTGAGTGGGAAGAGTGTAGCTGAATACACTGATCACTTAGAGATTCACATAAATGCTGTCAAAGAAAGACAACTCAAGGCATTATTTTTTAGGATAAGATTAAATGCTTTCAAGACAAAATTCAGCAAGGAAGCTAAATGCTTATGTGGTGGATATATTTCAAATACCCATATCATACTTGAATGTAAGAACTTAAAACCTCCTCTCCCTGCCTTTTCCGAGAATTCCATTGACGAAGTTTTGAACAATGTAAATCTAACGTTTAACATTGCTAAAGGTTTGTTGTTAAGTCCTATAGGGCATTTATTGTAGTTCATGTAGTTCTTTTGGGATTTTTACATTTCCAGTATTTTTCTTGATTTGGTAACGTTAAGAATACCTTTTATTTGCTATTACTATTTTTTACACAACACACACACACACACACACACACACACACACACGATCTTTCTCTCTCTAACTAACCTATCCAGTCTCCTTCTTGGGGTCGTCTGGTATCACTTAAAGTGGAAAGACATTCAAATTGAAGACTGACTTACACACACACACACACACACACACACACACACACACACAGACAGACAGGGCCCACCTGTCCAGCGTAATGTCGGGTCATTTCCCCCATCAACTGACTCTGGTTGTAGAAGGAGTGAGAGCGCTCAAAATACCCCAGCCTGTGACATCACACAGCATGACACATTACAGCCTGTGACATCACACAGCACTACACATTACAGCCTGTGACATTACAAAGCACTGCACATTACAGCCTGTGACATCACACAGCATGACACATTACAGCCTGTGACATCACACAGCATGACACATTACAGCCTGTGACATCACACAGCACGACACATTACAGCCTGTGACATCACACAGCATGACACATTACAGCCTGTGACATCACACAGCACTACACATTACAGCCTGTGACATCACACAGCACTACACATTACAGCCTGTGACATTACGACATTATGACACTTTTAAATCCAACCTCAAGACACACTTATTTCAAACCTAAGTTTTTCTCCTTACGCTTCCATCTCTTACCTGTCCCTGCCTTCAACATCCACCTGCCAAAGTGCATAACGTTTGTAGGTGTGTGTGCGTGCGCGCGCGTGCTGCGTGCGTGCGTGCGTGTGTACATTCGAATTTGTCAAAACTGTAAATAGTTGCTGATTGTGCGTCGTGTAGGTTGAATGCAAGCGCTTTGATTTGTTTTTGCAAGATATAGCGCTATACAAATTCCATGTATTATTATTATTATTATTACAAAGCACTACACATTACAGCCTGTGACATCACACAGCACTACACATTACAGCCTGTGACATCACACAGCATGACACATTACAGCCTGTGACATTATACAGCACTACACATTACAGCCTGTGACATCACATGGCACTACACATTACAGCCTGTGACATCACACAGCATGACACATTACAGCCTGTGACATTATACAGCACTACACATTACAGCCTGTGACATCACACAGCACTACACATTACAGCCTGTGACATCACACAGCATGACATATTACAGCCTGTGACATTATACAGCACTACACATTACAGCCTGTGACATCACACAGCACTACACATTACAGCCTGTGACATTACACAGCACTAAACATTACAGCCTGTGACATCATACAGCACTACACATTACAGCCTGTGACATCACACAGCACTACACATTACAGCCTGTGACATCACACAGCACTAAACATTACAGCCTGTGACATCATACAGCACTACACATTACAGCCTGTGACATCACACAGCACTACACATTACAGCCTGTGACATCACACAGCATGACATTTACAGCCTGTGACATTATACAGCACTACACATTACAGCCTGTGACATCACACAGCACTACACATTACAGTCTGTGACATTACACAGCACTACACATTACAGCCCTGTGACATTCACAGCACTACACATTACAGCCTGTGACATCACACAGCACTACACATTACAGACTGTGACATACACAGCACTACACATTCACACCTGTGACATCACACAGCACTACACATTACAGCCTGTGACATCACATAGCACTACACATTACAGACTGACATCACATAGCACTACACATCACAGCCTGTGACATCACACAGCACTACAACATTACAGCCTGTGACATCACATAGCACTACACATTACAGACTTGACATCACACAAGCACTACACATACAGCCTGTGACATCACACAGCACTACACATTACAGCCTGTGACATCACATAGCACTACACATCACAGCCTGTGACATCACACAGCATACACATTACAGCCTGTGACATCACACAGCACTACACATTACAGCCTGTGACATCACACAGCACTACACATTACAGCCTGTGACATCATCAGCGCATACACATTACAGCCTGTGACATCACATGTGACACACACATTCAGCCGTGACAATACACAGCTACCTTACAGCCTGAATATATGCACTATATTACAACCTGTGACATCACACAGCATAATTACAGCTTGTGAATCATATATATTACAACTGTGACACACAACATATTACAGCCTGTGTACATCAACATATTACAGTCTGTTACACCACAACATATTACGTCTGTTACACCACAACATATTACAGTCTGTTACACCACAACATATTACAGTCTGTTCCCAAAACCTACAAACATATTACAGTCTGTTACACCACAACATATTACAGTCTGTTACACCACAACATATTACAGCCTGTGACATAACAATATATTGCAGCCTGTGACATAACAATATATTGCAGCCTGTGACATCACAACATATTACATCACAATATGCTACAGCCTGTGACATCACAACATACTGCATCCTGTGACATTACAACATATTACAGACTGTGATATCATAAAATATTACAGCTGTGACATCACAACATATCACATGACAACATATTACAGCCTGTCACACCACAACATACTACAGCCTGTGACATCACAACATATCACATGACAACATATTACAGCCTGTCACACCACAACATACTACAGCCTGTTACATGACAACAGATTACATGACAACATACTACAGCCTGTCACACCACAACATACTACAGCATGTTACATCACAACAGATTACATGACAATATACTACAGCCTGTTACATGACAACATACTACAGCCTGTTACATCAAACATTTTACAGCCTGTTACATCGAACATTTTACAGCCTGTTACATCACAACAGATTACAGCCTGTCACCCCACAACACATACTACAGCCTGTTAAACCACAACATACAACAGCCTGTTACATCACAACATATTACAGCCTGTCACCCCACAACATACTACAGCCTGTTACATCACAACAGATTACAGCCTGTCACCCCACAACATACTACAGCCTGTTACATCACAACATATTTACTACAGCCTGTTACATCACAACATACTTGCTACAGCCTGGTTATATCACAACATATTACAGTGTGTTACATCACACAACACATGTCAGCCTGTTAGATTACAAAATCACACATTTACAGCCAGTTACTTATCACCACCACCAGTTTACCGTCTGTTACATAACACCAGGCAACACATGTACAGCCCATGACATAACAACACACAACAGACGTGCCCCCAAACACATACCAACTTGAAGACATCTCATGCGTCAATCAAATTAATGATGCCGCATTGTACAGAGAAAAACATTTATCTTCTTCCCCCTCCACACACAGACACACACATTGCGCAATCTGACGACCCAGGTTCAATTCCTGTTCCAGGGTTCATACAGACTTGGTGGAACAAAATTTAGGGCTTTTTTGGGCCTTTTAATCCAAATTCAGGGCCTAGCTGAGGGGTATGGCATGTATAAATATCAACCTAAATACTCCTTTCCTTACGTATGTATATATATATATATATATATATATATATATATATATATATATATATATATATATACCGTAAAATCCCTAGCATACGCCCATCCCCCCTGTGCACTGATTTAGGGCAAAACTGGGGGGTGGGCGTTTGCTAGGGATAGACCCCTTTGCACAAAGTAATTTTTGTGCTCAACTGTGTAATTGAGTGAATACAAACCCTGAAAGCATGTAAGTTGGGTCGTGTGAGTAGAAGTGAAGGAAAATTGAAAAAAGGGACTTTGAGGCAAAGAAGGCCAACGAGGACATGAGAGAGAGAGAGGGAGGGAGGGAGGGGGAGAAGAGAGAGAGAGAGAGAGAGAGAGAGAGAGAGAGAGAGAGAGAGAGAGAGAGAGAGAGAGAGAAGAGGACTGGCTCAGTGATATAGTGTAAGACTGTCGCTTGGGCATTTTGCAAAAATGGTACAGAGAGATTCAAAAACCAACTTCCGGCTATCAGGAAGTGTCGTCAAAGTACCGGCATGTCACTGACAGAAAGAAAAAAGCAGGATGGGCGTTTGCTAGGTAGTTACCCCTGAGCACAACTTTTGGCCCAAAGTGGGGGGTGGGCGTTTGCTAGATGGTGGGCTTATGCTAGGGATTTTACGGTATATATATATACTAACCTCAAACAGTCAAGTGAGCAAAGACACCTTGTGTGAAACTGCATGGTGGATACTGACACAACTTCAAGTTATTCTAGAGTAGAATGTCTTTCAATCATGGATACAACAAGAGACAAGGAGGTGAGAGGCAGCAGAGTCCTAAAGAGGGAGGAGGGGGGAATTAACAATGTGTGTGTGTGTGTGTGTGTGACTGTGAGAGAGAGAGAGAGAGAGAGAGAGAGAGAGAGAGAGAGAGAGAGAGAGAGAGAGAGAGAGAGAGAGAGAGAGAGAGAGAGAGAGAGAGAGAATCAATACGCTCTCTTATAAAGACTGAAGAAGATCCTATGCCTTTCTCATTTTAATATCAAGTTGAAGCCCCTTACAAAAGCAGATTAAAAATTCAACTGATTTCAGAGTGAACTAACCATGACAGTTTGCGTGGCCAGAAAACGAGTCCTGTGTATGTGTGTACTTTGCTGCTGTCCATTACAGCAGCAGAGCGGAGGCCATGTTCCACGTGATGTAACTTCAAAACGAGTCATTCTGCCATTTTAACAATCAACTGATTTCCCGAAGATGCGAAAGATTTACTGTTCCATGATTTGCCAAGAAATCAGCGCTTCTATAACTAAAGTGCCGTGGTTTTTTTTTCCTGACCGTGTTCCGATTTCTGACACCACCTGTGAATGAATGCTCAACTTTCACTATCGAGAGACGTAGTGCAAGTTTTATACATTACTCAAAACGAACAGCCAATTTTTCTGTTTGTGCATCTATATCCGCAACTGTACCTCTCCTAGCCCCATCCTGGCCTGTTAGCGTCATTTTGCGTTTATTCCACATCTTTCTTTGCTTGTAAGTGTGTCAGTTTGATCTGTTTTTCCGCGAAAGTCTACACCACTTTCCGCCATGTTGTTTTGAAAGTGATGCTGTGTGCTTGCGCTATATGGGGAGACAACTGAACGATAGGACCTAGCAGACGACATAAGGCGAGATGAACGGCATCACTTAACGATAGAAGACTATGTTTTTGATTTTCGGATATTTTGTACACAAAAATAGAATTTTGATTAATTAACCCTCTTGTTGAATTCTACAGAGCTAAACTGCCTGTAGATTTTGAATTCTTTTAAAGTTTTCTACCCCAAACTGACATAGTCTACTCCTGAGACAATTGTCTGTGTGCATGACAAGCTATCAAGCTGAAATTTTGTCACAAGCTAGATATATCTCTGTACTTGCATTTTAAGGCAAGTTTACATGTCTGGTCACAAAATGTCGTGTCGTTGTCACCTTATTTGTCACCAATCACAGGTAAAAGTATGTTGTATACAATAAACCAGCAAAATATATATGGAATAGACACAAATTCATACATGTAAGTGTTGAATAAAGAACTGATGCCTAGCTAACGTGTTTATTAATGTTTGTGTGCAATTGTACTTCAAGGATGTGTCACACAATGTCCTCATAACACCTGTTGTTTTATATGTCTTGATGAGGCATACTTTTTGTTTAACTGTTTTTTTTGTCTTTTGAAAACAAGGAATATTCAATCAATATCTTACCTATATACTGCATTTCAGATGTCTATGTCTTACCACATGTTTGTTAAGTGCACAGAAGTGTAATATTGTACATAAGTGTCACATTGTCACCAGTGTCACCACACAGGTGTGACAAACATGAAACAACACAGAACTTCTGTAATTCTACAAAATTTTAATCGTGATAGCCTTTAAAGTAGTCATAGTGATGGCACAGGGACACATCACATCGCAGAAAGCACAAAATGTGGATGTGTCGGGGGGAGTGTACCTATCGCTGTCACCTGTGGCACCTTGGCAGACTGGAGATCTATTTTCTTTTCCTTCTCGCTATTTTCGTCATCAGCAAATCTGTCTGTTGAGTTTCAAATAAAAAGTGTGGTATTAACTAGAAAATAGACAAAAGGCGTCACATTTTCTGGCGTTTATGCTGCGGACCTCCTCCCCCCCCCCGGTCAAATTTCTCCACAGCCTGTGGGTAGCACAGGTCACCACGCTTGCAGGAATGTGCCGTGTAGTCAGGGTCATTCTTCTCTCTAACTGCGTTATTTCCTTTCTCTTCTCCCCTGTCAGCTTTTTATTTCTGACTCACTTAATATTTATCATTGAATTTTTTCTACTTCCAATGCAAACACGTTCATTTTATTGTCTAGTTAGTTAGATGAATGGTCTGCTACCAACGAAGACGCCTTTTTTTTTTCGCCACGCGCTATGAGTGAAAGGCGTTTCTATCGCCAGCCTTGCTTTCTTCCTTCCCTCCCAAGTACACACTGTTAGTGGTCTAAATTTATCACTGGCACCATCTGAAACCTTCCCTGCATCGCCCCACCAAATTTCAGACACATTGTGTGAAAACCACGAGGTATGTGTGTGATGGAAAAGTACTGCCCACGTGGTCAGGACCAACGGCCGGCTACGGCCGCAACGGAATCTAGCAGCAGGTGCTGTTACGGCCGGCTGCGGCCGCAACGGGGCTAAGACGGTTAAACCATATTTTCTTATTTTACAATTTTTTCCGGAACAAATATGGAAGGTGCACAGGTCTGCACAAGGTTGCACACCACCCTTTGCGAAGCAAAGCAATCACATTTCCAAGGGAGGCAATTACTATTACCTCCTTTTATGAAATAGGTGGCCCAACACGAGTTGCAGACAAACATTCTATCCAGGATAATACGATCTTTGGACACGCTTCTCGCATTTATTTCTCCAAAGTTATATTTTGAATAATTTTTTTTACTTAAAAAAAAAAAATTCTCACACAGGGCCTCCAGGGCCACGTCTCATTTTTAGGGCTTTTTAGGGGCCCTATTTTGGCTTTTCCAAAATTAGGGCTTTTTAGGACTTGTGCAAACCCTGTCTTCAAGAGGAATTTTCCCCTGGAGTTAACATCAGTGCCAACCTCCCCCCCCCAATCCACCCCCCCAAAAAAAGTCCTTCAGATGAGACTATAAACTGAAGCCCCGTAAGCGAACACACGCAGAACATCTTCCGCACACGTTAAAACCTGTTCCGCTCTTCGGAAGAGTAGGCCATCGTCTGCCGGTGGGAATGGATGGCAAAACTGACAAAAGCGCACACACACACACACACACACACATGGGTACTGGATGTAGAAAAGCACACGAGTGCCTATTCCATTCTCCTCAAGATAAAAAAAAAAAAGACTAAAAAAAAAAAAAAAAAAAAAAAAAGAACAGAACAGAACAAGACACAAAGACAACACTACACTACTCACTTGAAGACGACGTCTTGCACGTCGGTGAGAACGACGCCCACGCTCTGCAGAAAGACGTTGATGACTCCAGCCTGAATCTCCACAGGCTTGCCGTCGCTGCTGCCTGCTCCCGTCTGCAGCGAGAAGCTCAGGTGAACCTGCCAACGTCAACCACTCCTCGTTAAAAAAAAAGAAAAAAAAAATTCCCCCAAAATCTGAATGCCGCCGCCTCAATGGTGGTGAGCCACAGGTCCGATAACACAGCGTCTCGCCACGGGGCAACCTCACAGAGCTCCGAGGTGGAGAAGTTTAGGGAATTTTAAAAAAATCGTTTTGCCCATGTTTTGTACGCCCTGGGGCGGGGCTGTCATTAGGTTTGTGGTGTGACCGTCCCCAATTTCTCCACCCTGAGATGATCTGTATCTCTATAAAACAAATGGTGTGTTGGTGTGTGTGTGTGTGTGTGTGTGTGTGTGTGTCTGTGTGTGTGTGTGTGTGTGTGTGTGTGTTTATTTATTTTTTTATATTGAGGATAATGAAATAAGCACTCATGTCCTTTTTTACTTCCAGTCCCCGTGTGTATGCAGTTTTGTAAATCTTGTCCTCAGTTCCCACCGGCACACAATGGCCTACTCTTACGAAAAGCGGATCAGGATTTAACGTGCGTGCTAGATGTTCTTGTAAATCTTGTCATCTGTTCCCACCAGCACACAACGGCCTTCTCTTATGAAAAGCAGAACAGGAATTACATGTGTGCAAGATGTTCTCTGTGTGTGTGTGTGTGTTTATTTTATTCTTTTTATATTGAGGATATTGAAATAAGCACTCATGTGCTTTTTTACATCCAGTTCCCATGTGTATGCAGTTTTGTAAATCTTGCCATCTGTTCCCACTGGCACACAATAGCCTACTCTTATGAAAAGCGGAACAGGATTTAACATGTGTGCAAGATGTTCTGAGTGTGTGTGTGTGTGTGTGGGGTGTTTTATTTTTTTTATTCTTTTATTCCGAGGATAGTGGAATAAGCACTCATATGCTTTTTAACATCCAGTCTCCATGTGTACGCAGTTTGTAAATTTTTCCATCTGTTCTCACCTGCAGACAATGGCCTACCCTTCCAAAAAGTGGATCAGGATTCAACGTGTGCACAAGATGTTCTGCATGTGTTCCCACATGGGACTTCCACAGGATTTTGGGGGGCAGTGGAGTCGGCACTGATGTTAACTCCAGAGGAAAAATCCTCTTGAACGAGATTCAAAACCGGGTCAGCAGATCACAAACTCATCACTCTAACAACCAGGCTATCCTCTGTGTGTGTGTGTGTGTGTGTGTGTGTGTGTGTGTGTGTGTGTGTGTGTGTGTGTGTGTGTGTGTGTGTGTTGTATGTGTGTGTGTGAGTGTGTGTGAGTGTGTGTGCGTGCGTGCACGCATGTGCGTGCGTGCGTGCATGGTTGTGTTGGGTTGGGTTGTGTTGTGTTGTGTTGTGTTCTGTGTGTGTGTGTGTGTCAGTGTGAGTGAGTGAGTGAGTGAGCGAGCGAGCGTAGGTAGGTGTGTGTGTGTGCATGTATGGTGGAAGGGGAGGGAGGTGGGGGTGTGTACCTTGATGGGGGAGAAGTGGAGGTAGTCGTAGAAATTCTTCTGTTCCTCAGCCAGAGACAGACCTGCCACCTCCATCAGTGACTTGCCTGTGGAGTCCACGTCTTGCTTCAGCTGAATTGTCTGTAGAAACCAATCATCATTGTCATCCTCCTCATCGTCATCCTCCTCATCGTCATTATCATCATCATCATTGTCATCATCATCATCGTCATTATCATCATTATCACCTCCATCAGTGATTTGCCTGTGGAGTCCACGTCTTGCTTCAGCTGAATTGTCTGTAGAAACCAATCATCATCGTCATCCTCATCATCGTCATTTTCATCATCATCATTATGACATCATCATTATCGTCATTATCATCATTATCACCTCCATCAGTGACTTGCCTGTTGAGTCCACACATCTTGCTTCAGCTGAATTGTCTGTGTCCCACCTCATCATTACTGTCATTGTCACCATGATCATTGTCCTCCTCCTTATCGCAATTGGTGTCATTACCACAAATATCCTGTGTATCAGCCACTTCCCTGTCAACTAACTCCACGTCCTCTTTCAGCTGAACTGTCTGTCGGGACAGATCATCATTGACATAGTCCTCATTATGGCTATCGTCCTCATGACTGTCATCATCCAAATCATCAAATTCAAAATGGCGTCCAGGGACGACTTCCCTACCAGAAAACTCTCCTGTCACAACTGCATTGTGGGCTATGCGATAGATGCTGACCTACTTTTGGTGGTGGGTCCTGGCTGATCCAGACTGGGCTGTGTTCAGCTGTGTCTTTCCATGGACTTCTTTGTTTCCTTGGGGTTTTGGGGGGGGGGGTTGTTTTGCTGGGGGTTTTTTTTTTGGGGGGGGAGGTTGTTGACTGACTGATCATTTGGCCTCATTCCTTTTCTAAGGCTGTGGCGGCTAACTGGCTGTTTTCAAACCCCACTGCCCACAATGAGCACAAATCCTAATCTAGCCTCCCGGAGCACTGACCTCCTGTTCCCGTGGCAACGGCTCGTTGGCGGCAAAAAGTTCCAGGACAGCGTTGAGGAATCCCTGGTCCACCTTGAGGTTCATCTCCTGAATCAGCACCTTGAAATACCTGACCACAGGACAGGCACATACATAGTCAGTTCACTGTCCTCACACATACTGACCACAGGGCAGGCACATACATACACAGTCACTTCACTGTCCTCACACATACTGACCACAGCGCAGGCACATACCTACATACATACATACATACAGTCACTTCACTGTCCTCATACATACTAACCACAGGGCAGGCACATACCTACATACATACATACATACAGTCACTTCACTGTCCTCATACATACTGACCACAGGGCAGGCACATACATACATACATACATACATACACACAGTCACTTCACTGTCCTCACACATACTGACCACAGCGCAGGCACATACCTACATACACACAGTCACTTCACTGTCCTCATACATACTGACCACAGGGCAGGCACATACCTACATACATACATACACACAGTCACTTCACTGTCCTCATACATACTGACCACAGGGCAGGCACATACCTACATACATACATACACACAGTCACTTCACTGTCCTCATACATACTGACCACAGGGCAGGCACATACATACATACATACATACATACCTACATACCTACATACACACAGTCACTTCACTGTCCTCATACATACTGACCACAGGTCATTGTCACAATCACAGATTCCACACATTACCATTACTTCATTCCTGACTTTTTTCCTTTGTTTTTTAAAAATGTATCTACCTTTCATATTATCACTTTTTAGTAGTATATCAGCATCTTAAAATACCCGACAACAGGCACAAAATCCACTAGCACTCTCACCATTTTGTTGATAAAGTCAAGTCAAAAACACCCATGAAAGGCAACAACAATGGGATAATTAAAGCATTTTTCACTTGACTTGACTATCAAATTATCATCATTATCACTGATCATAACCTTCACTCACCCTTGGAGTACAAGGGTGAGATGCTTCTGTTTCAGATAGATAAGAGAGAGAGAGAGAGACAAGGGAACGATAACAATAATAACGAAACTATTTCTTTTGGGTTTATTTTCTGAGGGTAGTGCAACAAGTACAAGACTTTTTCACATCCAGCCCTCAGTAAAAAGGTGAAAGCAAGTAAACAGACAAATATATAAGCAGAGTATTTCAACAATCGCAATAAATTATACATACATACATACATATATATATATATATATATAGAGAGAGAGAGAGAGAGAGAGAGAGAGAGAGAGAGAGAGAGAGAGAGAGAGAGAGTTGGGGGGGGGGGGGGGGTAACTGACTTGATCTGACTGACGGTGCTGTGTTCGTGTTTCCTCATCATCATGCTGACTTCTGTGAACGGCTTGGGAACTGCAGTCATCATAATGACACCAACAATGATCAACAACAGTGATCAACAATGATCAACAACAGTGATCAACAACAATGATCAACAACAGTGATCAACAACAGTGATCAACAACAGTGATCAACAACAGTGATCAACAACAGTGATCAACAACAGTGATCAATGACAGCGATATGATGACAACAGTGATCAACAAAAGTGACCAATAACAACAAAAGTGATCAACAACAGTGATCAACAACAATGATCAATAACAATGATCAGCAACAGTGATCAACAACAATGATCAATAACAATGATCAGCAACAATGATCAGCAACAATGACCAACAACAATGATCAATAACAATGACCAACAACAATGATCAGCAACAATGATTAATAACAATGATCAACAACAATGATCAATAACAATGATCAACAACAATGATCAATAACAATGACCATTAACAATGATCAGCAACAATGATCAACAACAATGATCAATAACAATGATCAACAACAATGATCAATAACAATGACCATTAACAATGATCAGCAACAATGATCAACAACAATGATCAATAACAATGATCAACAACAATGATCAATAACAATGACCATTAACAATGATCAGCAACAATGATCAACAACAATGACCAATAACAATGATCAACAACAATGATCAATAACAATGACCATTAACAATGATCAGCAACAATGATCAACAACAATGACCAGCAACAGTGATCAACAACAATTACCAATAACAATGACCAGCAACAGTGATCAACAACAATGATCAATAACAATGATCAATAACAATGATCAACAACAATGATCAACAACAATGATCAATAACAATGATCAGCAACAGTGATCAACAACAATGATCAATAACAACAGTGATCAATAATAGCAAAAGTGATCAACAACAACAATCAACAATGACCAATAACATTGATCAATAATAACAACAACGATCAACAACAACAACAACGATCAACAATAACAACGATCAACAACAATGATCAATATCAACAATTATCAATATAAACAATGATCACAACAATGATCAAAATAAACAACGATCAAAATAAACAACGATCAAAATAAACAACGATCAAAATAAACAACGATCAATAACAATGATCAACAACAACAATCAATGATGACAACAGTGATCAATAACAACAACAGTGATCAATAACAACAACAATAATCACCAGAACTGCAACCATCATAATATTTTTCCTCTGGAGTTAACCTCAGTGCCCCATCAGAAGTCTTTTCAGACGAGACTGTAAACTGAAGTCCCATGTGCGAAAGCATGCAGAACATCTTGTGCTCATGTTAAAACCTGTTCCGCTTTTCAGAAAATCTTAAAAAACGCATGCACACTGTGCCGCGTTTAGAAATCATCCTTAGTCGGAATGAGGCTACCTTCATGGTGGGAAAAATGGCTGCGTATGCAAAATCTCACCATTGGTGCACCTTTTTTTTCTGTCCTCTCTCTTCAAACCCACTTTCAACTGCTGCCAGTAGCCCTACAAACACCCCCCCCCCCCCCCTTCTCTTGGATTTCCTCTGATCTCAACACCCTTAACTCACACATCATACACACTTCTTTCTTTTTTTTTTTAAAACCCCAGAATAAAACAACATCAAATAATCAGTCTTTTCTTTACAACTCACACTGACTGCTGTCAGTGGCCATATAACACTACCTCCATCCCCCCCACCCCCACCTCTTCCCTGACATCTGACAGTTGTTAACTGACACTGTCAAATAACTAACAAACTCAATGATTCACAAAAAAACCTCAATGATTCACTAAGAAACTCAATGATTCACTAAGAAAATGATTCACCAAGAAACTCAATGATTCACCAAGAAACTCAATGATTCACCAAGAAACTCAACGATTCACCAAGAAACTCAACGATTCACCAAGAAACTCAATGATTCACCAAGAAACTCAATGATTCACCAAGAAACTCAATGATTCACCAAGCAACTCAGTGATTCACCAAGCAACTCAATGATTCACCAAGAAGCTCAGTGATTCACCAAGCAACTCAGTGATTCACCAAGCAACTCAGTGATTCACCAAGCAACTCAATGATTCACCAAGAAACTCAATCATTCACTCAGTCAGTCAATGCACTGTCAACAACAAACCAAAGCCTTACCGCTGTCTGTCAGTCAGTCAATCAATCAGCCAGTCAGTCAAAAGGTCAGTCAGTCAAAAAGTCAGTCAGTCAATCAATAAGTCAGTCAATCAATACGTCAGTCAGTCAATAAGTTAGTTAATAAGTCAGTCAGTCAATGCCCTGTCAGCAACAACCAAAGCCTTACCGCTGTCAGTCAGTCAGTCAGTCAATGCCCTGTCAGCAACAACCAAAGCCTTACCGCTGTCAGTCAGTCAGTCAGTCAATGCCCTGTCAGCAACAACCAAAGCCTTACCGCTGTCAGTCAGTCAGTCAGTCAATGCCCTGTCAGCAACAACCAAAGCCTTACCGCTGTCAGCAGCCACAGACTTGGGAGGAGGGAGAGGGGAGAGGACAGTGGGGAACACAGCGTGACTCAGCTGGTTGTCCAACTGTCAACAGGGCAATCCATCCCTCCATCAATCAATCCATCCA
>CM060346.1:8620106-8625106 GCA_030674155.1 Stramonita haemastoma
CAGAGAGACAGACAGAGAGACAGAGAGAGAGAGAAAGTGTATGTATGTGTGTGTGTGTGTGTGTGTGTGTGTGTGTGTGTGTGTGTGTGTGTGTGTGTGTGTGTTTGGGGGATAGGGGGTGTTGGTTGGTTTAGTATGCTGTGGTTGTCTTTCTGTGTGTGTGTGTGTATGTGTGTATAGGTATGTGTTGGCTTTTCTGTGCCTTTCTTCCCATCTTTCTTTTGGGTTTGGGGCACACTCTTGCTGTGCGAGGCTTCTACCAATCAGCACTTCTATTTCATTATCTCTGCCACCTTCCTTTTCCCTCCCCCCTTTCCATACCACCCCCCCCCCCCCTCCCTCCCCCAACTTCACTACTTCTCCGCTGCACCCCTCTGACCTCCATTTTGTTGTCCAGCATAACGCGGTTGTGTGGGGTTTTGCCGGCAGTCAGGTCGTTCTGGTATTTCTGCCAGGCCGCCTCCAGCAAGTGGCATTCCTTCAGCTTCAGTGCTCTGTAGCGCCGCTTCCTCCGCTCCTCCCAGATAATGCCAGAGCTGGGGTAACGCCACACAACAATAAACAATAACGTGACACAACAACACACAGCAATGGGTGTGACACAACAACAAACAAAAACGTGTGTGACACAACAGCAATAATGTGTGTGACACAACAACAATAATGTGACACAACAACAAATGATAGTGTGACACAACAACAAACAAGCAAATATGACACAACAAACAATAATGTGACACAACAATGTGACACAACAACAAACAAAAATGTGTGACACAACAAACAAAAACGTGACATAATAATGTGACACAACAAACAATAATGTGATACACCAACAAACAATAATGTGACACACCAACAATAATGTGACACAACAACAAACAATATTGTGACACAACAACAAACGAAAATGTGACACAACAGCAAACAATGTGACACAACAGCAAACAATAATGTGACACATCAACAAACAAAAATGTGACACATCAACAAACAATAATGTGACACATCAACAAACAATAATGTGACACAACAACAAACAATAATGTGACACAACAGCAAACAGAAATGTGACACAACAGCAAACAATAATGTGACACAACAACAAACAATAATGTGACACAACAAACAAAAATGTGACATAACAAAATTGTGACACAACAAACAAAAATGTGACACAACAGCAATAATGAATAAACCAGCTGTGCTGTAATATGAAACAATAATGAATTAACAACAAACAATAATGAATTAACAATACACCATGCTTATGTCGCTAAACAAATAATAGACAACGGATGCTATGGCAAAGTGGTTCAGACAGTCTGACTTCCATTCCTTGGGTCCATGAAGTCATGGGTTTAAATATCGGTGGTGTCTGGTGAATGAAGGGTGGGAATTTTTACTATCTCCCAGGTCAACTTCAAGTGCAGACCTGCCAGTGCCTTCATTCCCATCGTATGTGGGCACATGCAGAAGATCAAATATGCACATTAATTAAAGATCCTGTACTTCATGTCAGCAATCGGTGGGTCACAGAAACACAACCATACCCAGCATACATCCCCAAAGTAAAAATGCAGCTACCTTCATGGTGGGCAAAACCAGTCACATCATTTTACAAAATCTCTCCATTGGTGAACCTCAGAGCTAAGGCTAAGGAGTGAAAGAAAACCATGAAAAAAAACCCAACCCTTTAGAAAACTGCTGTTTCATTTCTCCATTTCCTCATCTGCCATTCCTTTACAATGTAGTTTTCTACTTGCTCAAGCTAGCGCAATTACTACCACCATTATCATCCTCCATATCACGACAATTACAACCACCATTATCAGCAGCATGATCCTCGTTCCTGCACTGAGGGTTCTTTGAACAGTCAGCGTGCTGACGTTGAGGGGGGCTGGGTGGCCAAGTGGTCAGAGCACACAACGGGTGACCTGACAACAACAGGGGCCCAAGTTTCCAGTCCCTGCTGAGGAACACCACACGTCTGTTCAAAGACATCCTTTTCCCCCAGCAGGAGTCTGCATCAGCACCGACTCCACTCCCCCAAAAGTCCTTCAGATGAGACAATTAACCAAAAGTCTCCAGCATACACACATGCAGAACGTCTTGCGCATATGTTAAAACCTGTTCTGGTTTTCAGAAAAGTAGGCTACTGTATGCATACTGGTAGGCATGGATGACAAAATTGCAAGCACATGGGGACTGGATGCCAAAAAAAAAAAGGTAAAAGCACACAAGCGCTTACTCCATTATTCTCTCTCTCGTTTTAAAAATTTTTTTTAAAAACCTCACAGAACATCTTGTGCACACATCATGACCTCCTCCGCCTGTCACAGAAGAGTGGACAGTTCAGGCTACTGGTTTGGATGACATCAACATACCAAGCATGCACCCTGGAGAGGGATGGGCTCCGCCAGGTTCAATTTGCCCAGGAGACAGGGGCTGAAAATTTCTGTGCAGGGCCCCAACCACTCCTGAAGGAGATAAGGGAGGGAGGGAGAGAGAGAGGGAGAGAGAGAGGGAGGGAGAGAGAGAGGGAGGGAGGGAGAGAGAGAGGGAGGGAGGGAGAGAGGGAGGGAGAGAGAGAGGGAGGGAGGGAGAGAGGGGGAAGGGGGTGGGAGGGGAGAGTTACAGCACCTGGTGATGCCGAGGAAGGCGACCTCAGCGTTGTTGTAGTTGTTGACCAGGGACAGCCCAAAGCTGCTCAGCTGCAGGTTGATCTCCTGCTCTACCTGCTCCAGCTCTCCCGCCTGCACAACGCCACCATTCTCTTTCTCATTATCTTGGCCGTCAGCATTCTCCTCATCCTCATCCTGTCTATCCTCATCATCCTCATGACAATCCTCATCAGATCAGCATTCTCTTTCTCATTATCTTGGCCATCAGCATTCTCCTCATCCTCATCCTGTCTATCATCCTCATCCTCATTACAATCCTCATCAGGATCAGCATTATCTTTCTCATCTTGGCCATCAGCATTCTCCTCATCCTGTCTATCCTCATCCTCATTACAATCCTCATCAGGATCAGCATTATCTTTCTCATTATCTTGGCCATCAGCATTATCCTCCTCCTCCTCACATCTATCCTCATCATCATTACAATCCTCATCAGGATCAGCATTATTTTTCTCATTATCTTGGCCATCAGCATTCTCATCCTCCTCATCCTGTCTATCCTCATTACAATCCTCATCAGGGTCAGCATTATCTTGGCCATCAGCATTATCCTCCTCATCCTGTCTATCCTCATCCTCATCAGGATCAGCATTATCTTTCTCATTATCTTGGCCATCAGCATTATCCTCCTCATCCTCATTACAATCCTCATCAGGATCAGGCCAAACCCACACAGCTGAAGGTCCATCTCCTGCTCCACCTGTCTGTCCTGCCCATGCATTGTCAGCATTATCCTTACCATCACCTTCATTATCATCATTGTCATGATCACTAGCTTGGTCATGTACTTTTTCTCTTTCTTGTTATCACTGTCACCATTATCTTTGTTGTTACCATGTACTATCATTACCTTTATGATCATCACATGTCCTATCAATATCATTGCCATTGTCCTTAACTTTGTCATCATCATGTGCCATCAATATCATTGCTACTTTCTTTGTCATTACCACCATGCAGGATTCTGCTATCATCATCATGTGCCATCATTATCTTTGTCACTGTCATCTTCATCATTACTATTGTCCTCATCACAACAATAGTCATCAAGTCAAGTCAAGTCAAAAACACTTTAATCATCCCTGAAGGGCAATTACAATACTGACAGGCATATTGATACAAATCATAATCAAACACACGAAATAACTACATTTCATGTTTGTTCAGACATTATATAACTTCAAATAAAAATGTCACAAACACTAACACTCCATGCGCGCGCGCTCGCACACACGCAAACACACGCATACACACACACACCAGTATTTAGATACAATATTCTTAAAAATTTAAAAAAACACTGACTAGAAAAGACATATGATCACCATTATTTACGCATTGTATGCGCGCGTTCGTACACGCACGTATACATGCATGCACACACACACACAACGCTCTCCCCTCTCCCCACACCATCTACACCCACTCATCCCCACACACACACATACGCACAGTCCCCCCTCCCTACATATACACACCATCCACACCCACCTGAACCCCCCCCCCCCACACACACACATATACACACACAAGCACACACACACAAGCGCACACACAGTGACACACTCACATTTACACACACTCACACTCAACCCCCCCCCCCCACCACACACACACACAGGCTCAACAATAAATGCAATGTTTTAAAACCATTGGTAGAAAGACATGAATTTACAAGCAATTCAATTAAAATTTAAAAAATCAATAAAGCCAAAAATAAGACGTACTTATTTTATGGGTACATAAGCATGTATGTGCACACCTGTATGCATTGGCTGCATACATGACAGTGGCAGTCAGGTAAGTAATTCAGAGAAGTTAACACACACACACACACACACACACACACACACACACACACACACACACACACACACACACACACAACACACAAACAAACAAACAAAAACAAACAAAAAACAAACAAAAACAAAAAAACAACCTCAGTTAGTGTTATATGAGTTTAGAACTCGGATAGCTACTGGCACAAAGGAATTCCTTTTTCTGTTTGTTTTGCTGTTGTGGCATTGAAAACGACGTCCTGAATGCAACAATTGAAATTCTGAAAACAGAGCATGGGAGGAATCGGCCAAAATGGCTGTTGCTTTGCGTACAAGCTGCTGATTACAAAACGTCTTGAGATCTCTTTGTTCTTCTCTGATAATTTTTTAGCAGATTCTCACAATTCTCTGAAGACCATTCTTGTTCTTAATGCTAAAGTTATTGTACCAGCAAATGAAAGCAAAACTTAAAATGCTCTCTATGTAAGACTTGTAGAACAAAAAAAAGTATCTTTTAGTCAACAAAAAATGAGTT
>CM060346.1:8630106-8637606 GCA_030674155.1 Stramonita haemastoma
GACAATGTTTAAGAGGGATATTCCTCTGTAATTATCAACATTTTGGGTATTGCCTTTCTTATGCAGAGGGAAAATCAGTCCTTGTGTCCAACTCTCAGGGTATTGTCCAGATAAGAAGACTTTATTGAATAAAGGGAGTAGAAACTTTATGAGAACATCGGGGGCATGCAAAAAGAAATCAGAGGACAAGCCATCAGGACCTGAGGCTTTACCACTTTTCAATTTCCGCAATGCCCTCCAGATTTCTGCTTCTGATATGTCATCATCTAGTTGTGCTTTACCACATTCTTCACAGTCATCATAACTGTGTGAGTTTAGACATGTCTGTACATCTTCAGAAAATTCTAAGTCATCTGCTGACTGTTTCACATTAAACAGAGTATTGAAATAGTCATACCATGCCCTGGGGGTGATGTCTTCTGCCCTACTTTGTTTGTTAGAGGTAAATCTCCTCAGTTTTTGCCAGAAAGATCTTGAGTTTTTGTCCTTGCAAGATTCATTTAATTCTTTTAGCAATGTTCGTTATACTCTGACTGTTTCTTTTTACTTATGTTTTTAAGTTCTTTCTTGCTGTCAATGTAATTGTTTAAATCATCCTGTGTGTTTGAGTGTCGAAACATTTTCAAGTGCCTGTATTTCTCTTGTTTTGTATGCTCACATTCTGCATCCCACCAGGGTGGCTGTGCACGTGTTTGCTGCTTACTCTGCCTTAACTTCATTTTGTCTGCTGCACTGTGAAGGAAGGAAATAAAACAGTGACATGCTTCCTCAGTGCTAGTTTCTAATGCCGACATAAATTTTTCGAATTCGTTGTTGGCATTTTCATTACAGTAATCGCTAAATGACTCTGCATAATTTTCTTTCCACAAAAATGATGTATTTTCTTCTAAATTTATATCATCCACTGTTTCGCATGCAGCCTGAGTGAGGTGAGAGTGGAAAGAAAGAATGATGGAAAAATGGTCAGATTCTGTTCTGTCAGCAACATACATGTCTGTTATACATTGATAAGAGTGGCATTGAACAGATAAAATAGTCTACTACACTTTTCCCTCTGTTAGCTGTACAGGTAATCTCACCTTCACTGTCACTTTTAGTTCTACCATTTACAATAAATAAACCAAATTCTTTGCAGAACTCCAAGAGATTTCTTCCAAAGTTATTTATAACGTTATCTTTTGATTTTCTGACATTTTGAGGTCCCTCTGAAGTCAAATCATCTAAATCTTGAAACAAAGGGATTTGCACATCTTTATCAGTGATATCAACATCAGGAAAATCCGACGTTCTCGCATTAAAGTCACCACTTAAAATCCAGGGTAAATCAGGGTACATTTGCATGATTTCAGTCATAGAGTTTTCCAGTGTATCAATACCATCTAGATTATCTTCACCATAAACAACAGATCGTTCAGGGGCAACATAAACAAACCCGGCAAGAATATCACAAGAAAAATTGAAAACAGACTTACCTAATTTCAAGAAAACAGCGTCCTCAGCTGAAGTTAACAAACGAGACACAGATGATGCTATGCTTTTGTGAACACACACAACTACCCCACCTTTCAGCCTCTGTGTACGATGAGAAGAATACACTGTGTAATCCGGAAAGGCTTGTTCAATGTCACTTTGTTTGCAGGACCAAATCTCCGAGAATGCAAATATTTTGAATTTTACACAGAAAGATTTCCATGACGTGCTTTTCAGCTTGTTGACAAGTCCTTGAATGTTCCAAGACACTATTTCTAACACAGAAGTTTCACATTGAGAATTCTGGTTGTTTGTGTGTGTGTGGTTGGACTCATCATTTGTCATATTGTCATGTTCAGTTTGTTGGTCAGCATAATTCAAGTCTGGTATTGTTCTGTCTGCTGTCGTTTGGTCAGTCATTTCGTTGTCATCAATAACTATGTTGTTTTCTGTCGAAACTACATTCTGTTCCTGTAATGTGTGGTTGTCAACATGTGTTTTGTTGTCATCTGTCGTCTTGTCTGTCACACTGTCCTCTGTCCCCTTAGTGTTGCTGAGTGAAGGTGTGTAGGGAGCATCATTCCTGCAGGTTGCCTGAAGACGGGGTCGGCCTGACCCTCAGCTCCCTCCCTGCCGGGGCACCAGTTCCTGGGTGGCCGCGTCGTAGACGTGGACTTTTCCCTCGATGACCAGGGTGTCGAAACGCAGGAAAGCCCGTTTCTCTTCTGCCTTGGCTTTCTTCAGGAACGGTAGCAGCTGTCGGCGCCGGTCCCTCACACGAGGAGTAAAGTCCTCGTTGACGAAGATGGATGACTTCTTTTCCCTCAGGATCTTGCGGTTGGCCAGGATGCGTTCCTTGTCCTTGAAGCTGCGGAAACAGGCAATGATGGGACACGGGGACTGCCCACCTCCCTGAAGTCGATGTGCGCGTTCAATCTCCACGTCTTCTGTCATCCCCATCTCGTCCTTCAGCACTGACTTCACTGCCTTTTCACAGTCTGACCACAGTTCTCTCTGTCCCTGGGGGGCGGGGGGAATTCCATGAAAGATGAGATTGTTGCGTCGGCTTCTTCCTTCCATGTCGTCCACTTTGCTCTCCAACTTGTCGATTCTATCTTTCAGGTCCCTGTTTTCTTTTAGAACGCCCGCCATTTCCGTTTCGAATTTCTTGTTCTGTTCATCCATCGTGGACTGTAGATTTTCAATCTTCTTGTCCATTGCCGTAAGCATTTTTATCACTTCGGCAATAGAAGTCTCGGAAACGTTTGACCCACTTCCTGCAGCTGGAGAGAATGGCTGGCTTTGCGATGTCAGAGTGGATTGCTTCGACGATCGTCTGTCAGTAGGGCCGGGGTTTGATTCTACGTCGCCGCATTGCAGCAGAAACGCGACAAGGTACACCAACACAACAGCTACTTTTCGGCTGACACACACGACTCTGTAGCGCATGGCAATTTTCATCCGTGCACGTCTCGCCATGAAGCGGAGAAAAGTCCAGTAAAAGTTGCCACAAATGGCTCGAAAACATACCGAACTGATCGGCATGGTGTACACTGTCTCCTCCACCAAAATTTAAGATCCTTACTTAATTAATTCCACAGATATTGAGCAATTAATGCAATTAATCTGCAGAGCTCCCCAAAACACGTCTTGCTACGGTGATAAAAACAACTCACCTCCTCTGTGTGTGTGTGTGTATACGTGTGTGTGTGTATACGTGTGTGTGTGTATATACGTGTGTGTGTGGTGTGTGTGTGTGTGTGTGTGTAACACAGGCTATACATATTTTTGTGCATGTGTTATGCATGTACCAGCTGCACATAGGCATGAACAAAAAACATACTTGCACTCATGCACCCAAAACACGCTCAAGCCACACACACACACACACACACACACACACACACACACATGCACACACACACACACACACACACACACACACACATACACACACGCACACAAACACACACACAAACACACGCGTGCATGCATGGACACAGACACACGAGCACACACACACACACACACACACACACACACACACACACACACACACACACACACACACACACACACCATACCTGAATCAAATCGTTTTTAACGTCTTTCTTCTTGCCACACGACCACACCAGTTCCCGTTTTCCCAAAGCGTTGTCCCAGGTGTAGGTGATTGCCTCCCCTGCTTGCAGAGTGACCGTTCTTTTCTGCTGCTCTCCACTGTCAAAGAAACAGCCAGTCACGTGAAGGAAGGAAGGAAGGACAGAAGGTAGGAATGGATGAATAAACAAATGATTGAAAGAAGGAAAGAAGGGGGACGGGATAGCCTAGTGGTCAGAGCATTGGGCTGGCAATTTGACGACCTGGGTTCAATTCCAGTCGAGGAGATTTTTCTCCTGGAGTTAACATCAGTGCTGACTCCACTCTCCCCAAAAGTCCTTCGGATGAGACTTTAAACCGAGGCCCCGTGTGCGAACACACGCAGAACATCTTGCGCACATGTTAAATCCTGTTCCGCTTTTTGTAAGAGTAGGCCATTGTGTGCCGGTGGGAACAGATGACATTTACAAAAACTGCATGCACACGGGGACTGGACATAAAAAAAGCACAAGAGTGCTTATCCCATTATCCTCGATATAAAAGAATAAATGTGACGCTCCACCACGAAATGAGTCGTTTAGCACATTACCCAATTTGGCGCTAGGAGCCATTAAAGGTAGATGGGGGTCAAGATGTCAATTTTGAGATTTTGATTGATTATCAAACTATACCTGTTTATCTACCTTATCATGAAATATCAAGGCATAAGTTTGATTCCTTTTGCTTTAAAATACTGTTTGAAAATACTGAAGCACTCATTCTGACAACCTGTTACGAAAACAAACTTGCCCGTTTCTCATTTTGTCACATCCTGCAGTCTATCATTTCAATTTGTAACAACTTTGCACAGAATTGTCCGATTTTCAATCTGTTTTTTTGTATTGGATAACCCTTATATTGCAAACTAAAAACTTGTCAATGACTAAAAATTGACCTTTGGTGCAATGTGACTCCTTATGTGGTGGAGCGTCATAAATAAAATAAAAAATAAATAAAGGAGCAGATAGATAACAGAATGAATGATCCAAACAGAGGAAGGAAAGAAAGATGAAAGAAATGGATGGATGAAAGGAAGAAAGGAACAGACAACAACAAAAAAAGTATGAATAATTGAAAAAAACTTAAGGGAAAAAAGAGGGGGAAAAAGAAGAAATAAACAACAGTAATGATGATGATAATGACAATATTACTATCTCTGGAGGAAGGAGAAACAGGCATCATGCGATGATGACGACAATAATGATGATAAACAATGATAATAATGATGAGGACAACAATATATCTGATGGAAGGAGAAAGCAGCACTATGGGTACCACTGATGACAGCAATGATGACGACGGTACTGATGATAACCACAACAATGATAACGACAACAAAGATGTTCTGATGGAAGATGAGTGAGACATTATGGGTACCAACGATGACAGCTATGATGATGATGGTATTGATAATAACCACGACCATAAACAATGATAACGACAACAAAGATGTCTGATGGAAGATGAGTGAGACATTATGGGTACCAACGACGACAGCTATGATGATGATGGTATTGATAATAACCACGACCATAAACATGATAACGAAACAAAATCTGATGGAAGATGAGTAGACTTAGGTACCAACTGAATGACAGCTATGATGATGATGGTATTGATATATAACCACGACCATAAACGATGATAGACAACAAAGATGTCATCTCTGATGGAAGTGAGTGAGACATTATGGGTACACGACAAGCTATGATGAATGATGGTTGTAACCGACCAAAACGAGTCACGATACTCGATGGAAGGCGAGTCAGGCTTTACAGTACCACATGAAGCAATGAGATGATGGTACTGTGACCATGATAACAACAACACAAACAATAATGATGATAACAACCATACCTCTGATGACTGGTGAGTAAGCAATGGTGCGTTGATGACATGACGGTGGCCAAACCGCGGATTTGGAGAGTGTGATCATCGATGACCGCACGGCATCTGTGTTGATCCACGTCTATCCATGATAGCACAACACACACACATAACACACACACACATACCAAAACACACACAACACACAATGTTGTACTTAGTATGCAATGTTTTATGTACTTGGAAGTGGTAGGGATTTCACTTGCTTACACACACACACACATAGACACACACACATAGACATACACACACACATATAGACATAACACAATAGACACACACAACACACACACATATAGACATACACACACATAGACACACACACATAACCACACACACCGCAGACATACACACACATAGACACACACACACATACAAACACACACACATAGACACACACACACACACAGACACACACATACACTCATAGCCACACAAAACCAATCCCACCCTCTCCCTTTCCTCCACATTCCTCCCTCCATCCCTTCCCCTTTCATCCCACCCCCTCCCTTCCAACAGCCCGAGGTTCACAAACAGCAACACTTTTGCCTCTGTGACCATTTCTGCAAATTATGAAGGTAGCTGCATTCTAACTTCCGGGGATTTGGGCTTTTTTTGTTTGTGATTTAAATGTCTGTCTGTCTGTCTGTTTGTTTTTTGTTCCTCGGCTTGAGCTCCAAGGTTCACAGACGGCGAGATTTTGCACATGAAACCATCTTGTTTTTTGGGGGGCTCACTGTAAAGGTAGCCCCACTTTGACTTTGGGAATGTGATCTTGTTGTCCCTGTCAAGGCTGGGTGTGGGCTGTGCCCCCTCCTGCAGTGCACACCTGGTTGTTCAGCCTGAGGAGCGTGGTGTGGGCCTGGTTGATGAGGAAATCCCCCGTCACCTCCGCACTGTCCTTCACCTTGGCCTTCACCTTCACCTCCTTGCCCCCTGCTTGGGGCCAGAACGGCTGGCACTGAAAAGACAATCATCACTGTCACACCAGGCATCATCGTCATTGTCGTCAAAGTCCTCACCATCGCTATCGTCATCATCACCACTGTCATCATCATCATCATCATCACTGTCATCATCATCATCACTGTCACCATCATCATCACTGCCATCATCATCGTCACTGCCATCATCATCGTCACTGCCATCATCATCATCACTGTTATCATAGTCATCAACAGCAGCACTGTCGTCGTCATCATCACTGTCACTGTCACCATCGTCATCACTGTCGTCGTCATCATCACTGTCGTCATCATCACTGTCACCATCATCATCACTGTCGCCATCAACATCACTGTTGTCATCATCATCATCATCCCCATCCTGTCACCACTATCATCATTACAGTCACCACCACTATCATTACAATCACCACCACCATCATTATAGTCACCATCATCATCATCATTATAGTCACCATCATTGCAGTCACCATCATTATCACTACTGTCACCATCATTACCACTGTCACCATCATCACCGATATCATCATCACTGTCATCATCTTCATCATCATTATCTAAGTCATCCCCCTCATCCCAGTCTCCACCATCATTATTGAGGAGGTAAGTCATGTTGAAGGCAGGCAGTCTATTGAGACTGCACTGTAAGAGGATGTTAACAAATGGTAACTCCGTCAATATGGTGTGCTTTGACTTTTTTTTTCTTTTTGTGGGGGGGAGGAGGAGGTGGCTGGTTCTTTTTTTTTTGCTTTTGCTGTTTTTTGTTTTGTGATTTTGGGGGAGGGGAGGTTTGATCCTGGGCTGGAGGTCCTGAGGTTCCCCACTGGTGAAGGTTGTTTTTATATAATGGTACATGTATACCACTGGTTGTTCCCACCAGTCAGGTAGCCACATTCCCACTTCCAGGACGATGTCTACTCCCGACACACAATGTTTATCCTTTGCTCTTTCCGGCACACAAAGCCTACTCTTCCAAAAGTTAGAACAGGTTTTAGTGTGTGCACAAGCCGTTCTGTGTGCATTTGTACACAGGGACTCC
>CM060346.1:8642606-8707606 GCA_030674155.1 Stramonita haemastoma
AAGGCTAAAGCACATAATTATTCTAATATGTTTTCCCTTTAACCCTTAATAATGTGATATATGTGACTTACTGTGTGAAAATAACACTAAATGTTTATACTTGTATATATATGTATTTTTTTAAATCCCAAAAATCTGACAACAAACATAAACAGAACAGCGCTAGCAGTATACATTAAATTAAAAAAAGTAATAATAATGATAACCCCAAACCCACTGTTGCAATCCTTCTCTCTGCCTGTCTCAATCTCTCTCTCTCTCTCTCTCTCTCTCTCTCTCTCTCTCTCTCTCTCTCTTTCCTCTCTCTCTCTCTCTCTCTCTCTCTCTTCCAGTGTTTTTTTTTTTTATCCCGCTCTCTCCTAGTTTTACATCAACACTTTACACAGCTATCTACACTGTCGTATCAATCTACCTCTTTACATCAACACTTTACACAGCTATCTACACTGTCGTATCAATCTACCTCTTTACATCAACACTTTACACAGCTATCTACACTGTCGTATCAATCTACCTCTTTACATCAACACTTTACACAGCTATCTACACTGTCGTATCAATCTACCTCTTTACATCAACACTTTACACAGCTATCTACACTGTCGTATCAATCTACCTCTTTACATCAACACTTTACACAGCTATCTACACTGTCGTATCAATCTACCTCTTTACATCAACACTTTACACAGCTATCTACACTGTCGTATCAATCTACCTCTTTACATCAACACTTTACACAGCTATCTACACTGTCGTATCAATCTACCTCTTTACATCAACACTTTACACAGCTATCTACACTGTCGTATCAATCTACCTCTTTACATCAACACTTTACACAGCTATCTACACTGTCGTATCAATCTACCTCTTTACATCAACACTTTACACAGCTATCTACACTGTCGTATCAATCTACCTCTTTACATCAACACTTTACACAGCTACAGCTATCTACACTGTCGTAACAATCTACCTCTTTACATCAACACTTTACACAGCTATCTACACTGTCGTATCAATCTACCTCTTTACATCAACACTTTACACAGCTACAAATACAGTGTTGATTCTAGGATTTCAAAAAAGGGGGCCCAAGGGCCCCCTGAAATGAAAAAAGGGGGGCATTTGCCCCCCTCCCCCCTTTTCTCTTCATAAAAAAGGGGACAAGTAGTAAGTAGTATTTGCTCATAATACCATTACGGCATTAGTACTCTGATTTCTGCTATTTTTCAAGAACGAGAAACAAAACAAACAGGATGGTATGTCAGCAGACAGGATTTAATAAACACCTTATGTAATGCAGCTGGTCTGTAAAATGATTTTCTTACACAGGAAAGAGAGAGAGAGAGAGAGGGGGGGGGGAGGGAGAGAGAAAGGGGGGGGGAGGGGGAGGGAGAGAGAAAGGGTGAGGAAGATTGTGGTACATTCAGATGTGGAGGGATACATACTACATAGATACTGTAGAAAGAAGCCACTCTGATAGGGAAACAAATACACTTGCATGCAGGAAAAAGAAAAAAAAAAGGTTAGGCGCTGCACATGTGGCGACGCGCTCTCCCCGGGGAGAGCAGCCCGAATTTCACGCAGAGAAATCTGCGTGACATAAAGTGGTACAAAATACAAAAAATACAGGAGGAGATGTATTGTTTATATACAAGAGAGAGAGAGAGAGAGAGAGAGAGAGAGAGAGAGAGAGAGAGAGAGAGAGAGAGAGAGAGAGGGGGGGGGGGGGAGGAGAAAGAGAGAGGGGGGAGGGAGGGAAGGAGAGAGAGAGTCAAAGTCAAATTTGTATTTCCACATTTTGAGTTGGAGAGAGAGCTAGATCTAGATGAAAAAAGAGGCAAGAGCCAAAATCCCCCTTTCCCCTTTTACCATATGGATAGAGAGAGAGAGAGAGAAGAGAGGAGAGGAGAAGAGAGAGAGAGAGAGAGAGAGAGAGAGAGAGAGAGAGAGAGAGAGAGAGAGGGAGAGAGAGGTTGGGGAGGGAGGAATGGATGTCAAAAGTCCATTTTGTATTTCCAATCAGTTGGAGGGTGAACTAGATTTAGATCTAGATGAGAAAAGGGGTTAAAGCCAATATCTAAGTCTTATCTTTTCCTCCAGTCCCATAAAGTAGAGAGAGAGAGAGAGAGAGAGAGAGAGGGGGGGGGGGTCAAAGTCCAATTTTGTATTTCCACTTTCAGAGTTAGAGAGATCTAGATGAGGAGAGGTGAAAGCCAATATCAAAGTCTTGCCCCTCCCCCCCCCCAGAAGGGAGGAGAGAGAGAGAGAGAGAGAGAGAGAGAGAGAGAGAGAGAGAGAGAGAGAGAGAGAGAGAGAGAGAGATTTTCTGTTAAAGAGAGATCTAGATCTAAATGAGAAAAGAGGTAAAATCTAATATCAAAGTCTTGTTTTTCCTCCCATGCAGAGAGAGAGAGAGAGAGAGGGTCAAAATCATTTTTGATATCTCCAGCCGATAGTCTACCCTATGCCATCATTGTTGTTGCCAAACACCGGCTACTTGTCTAGCCAGATCTGAAAAACCGCCTTGAAAACTCTTAGGTCTGCCAGCTTTGAAGCCTGCCGGGACGCGGCTTCTTCCACTAACCATCTCTGTCACAATGACGTCACTTGTTTCAGGAGTTCACGGCTCCTTTGAAAAATGACGTAATGACGTAAATTAGTCAGAAAATGACGTCAGACCAGCCGCTGTGTGACGATTTTGATGACTGTGGGCGCTAATCAGTGCATCCTGCTGTCCCTGGGGTATCAACGTAATGACCCACGCATGTAGCGCTATTTTGAAACTATACAAACGGCAGTTGCGGGGGCGCACTGTTTGTTCAAATATGCGCTATCCACAGTTTTTTTGCGTCCGTCAGGGCGCACTGGTCACATTATTTTGCAGCAAAGTTGAAAAAAAATGCGGGAATCCCGCAAGGGCGCACCCTAGAATCAACACTGCAAATATGTATCAACTTTACATGGTTTCTGATTCTTTCTTTCACAAATACTAGCACACTCTGTCTCTGTCTCTCACACACACACACACACACTTTTTTTCTTTTCTCTCTCCCACTCAAGCACATACACACACACTTTCTCTCTCTTTCATACACACTCACTATTAAGTATAACACACACACACACACACACACACAAACGTACACGCACAGAGTTAATGGATTAGTTCTAAACTCAAAAGCAATTCTGATGTAAACCTTATACAACTAACTTAACTTTCTCAGCATGGGGAAAAAAGGAAAGGCAAAAAAAAAAAATCAATGAAAGCATCACTCAAACATTACCGTCATCACATTATCTCCCTTTAAAAAAAAAAAAAAAAAAAAAAAAGTATTAAAAAAAACAAAAAAGGAAGAAAACAGGTTACATTATTCAACAACAATTCCAAAATTCATTCATATTCAATATTATCAATTAATAATAATGATATATGGAATTTATATATATAGCTATATCTTGTAAAAACAAATCAAAGCGCTTTCATTCAGCCTTTTCTTACACACACAACCAATAACAATGAAGTATTAACAAATTCAAAATGTACATATGCACGTGCGTATGCACGCACTTGCGCACACACACACACACAATGTGTGTAGCAAACTCCTTGAAATGAAAAAAAAGGGGGAAAAAAGGAAACACAGGTTTTTCTGTAGAGAACAAAAAAGACTGTTAAAACAAATCCTTTCTAGAAAGACCACCAAAAAAAACCCCAGAAGACAGAAAGAAGAAGTACCAGTCCTTTCTAAAATGAAAAAGAGAAACACAGAAAGGAAGAAAGAACGAAACAAGATCAGTCCTTTCTAAATAGAAAAGAAAGACACACAGAAAGAAAGAAAGACGGATAGAAAGAAAGAAAGAAAGACAGAAAGAAAGAAAGAGAGAAAGAGAGAAAGAGACCAAAACAGCCCTTTCTAAAAGATAGAGACAGTCCAGTCCTTACTTAAAAAAAAAAAAAAAAAATAGTCAGTTTGTGTCCACAAATCTATCAAATATATGCATATACAAGAACCATATAAATATGCATGGCAAGAACTTCACAATACCACACATCCCCCCCACCCCCATTTGATTTATTTATTTGGTGTGGGTTGGTTTGGTTTGGGTTTTTTTTGGAGGGGGGGGGGGGGGGGGTCATTCCATAGCTAGGGCTCCGAGGTTCACCAATAGTGAGATTTTGCGCATGTGGCCATTTTTGCCCCCACCATGAAGGTGGCTGCATTCCAATTTCGGGAGTATTGTGATTTGGGTTTTGAAAAAAAACACCTTCCGATGTTCCTCTGCACTTACTGCTTGCCCAGTCAGTTCTGGAGAAGCTGAAGCACTCCTGACAGCTATTGCCCTTTCTCTCTCAAAGACAGCGCAAGGTATCAGTATGTCATGGGTCCCTTTTCTCTTTTTCCTGGAGGAGAGGCATGTGAAAAACTCTGTCTTATTCCTTGTACACTTCACTTGTGATTTTAAAAAAAAATAAAAAGGTAGTCAGTCATCTTGTTTTTCCAGAGTTTGGGGGTAAAATTACATTTTTCGAATCATTTGTCTTCTTGTGAAAAACAAAAACCCAAAGGTAAATATCCCCCCCCCCCCCCCCACTTTTCCAATCATTGTCTAGTCCCCTAGTTTTCCTAAAGGATACACACACCTAACACATGGGAAAGAAAGCCAGAAGTAAGCATGATCAGAGAGCTAGACAGAAAGTGCTTCACAGCATAACGGCAAAACAACACACCGCCTGCACCTATGTGATGTTAGAGTGTACACTGTGTGTAGAGTGTAGTGCGCAGTACTGTCATCACTGTACATTACCCTCTTGTCATAGTTCTGAAAAACACAACACGTCTCCCAGAGAATTAAAAAAAAACAACAACAAAAAACACAGCCACCATGGCGTGGCGGTTAGCACACTCAATTTCAGGCTAAAAGTTCAACCCAGGACTCTGCAAGCGGTGTTCTGCGTGTGTTAGCTCAGAACAGGCACCACTGAACACGCCCTCAGCGACCCAGCAGCAGTGCAGGGCCCCTCTGGCTGGCAGCCTCACGGTAGCCTGACCTGGATAAGCTCCCTGGTCAGTTCCCACACTGAGGATGTCACATGATAAACCTGGGCCCAGGCGAAGCTGGGAGGGGGGGGGCAGGGGGGCCAGAATGAGCACAGAGAGAACAGCAGTCAGGCAGCTAGAGGAGAGGTTAGTGACAAACAAGTCCGTGCCAGTGGTGTGGTGTGGTGTGGTGGTGTGTGGTGTGTGGTGTGGTTAAATCTCGCGGCTTACTTCCTTCCTGTGTCTCTGATATGGAGACGGAGAGGACGTGCACAAGCACAAGAGGCTCGAACTCATCTCCTCCCTCTGTCATCAAAGGTACAGGGCCATTTTTCTTTTTCTTTTTCTTATAGTTTTTCTCTCTTCTGTCATCCCCATATTTTGTAGTGTTATTTCCTTGTTGTTTTTTAGGGTGGTGGTGGTGGTGGTGACCTTGGCTAGAGCCCATGGACCATTTTGCCCACCATGAAGGCAGTCACATTCCACCTTCAGGGATGTAAGCTGGCTTTGTTCATATTTTTGTAAAACAGCAAACACTAACATGAATTACAGGATCTTTGACGTGCATATTTGATCTTCTGCGTGTGTATGTACAATGAAGGGAATTAAGGTACTGGCAGGTCTACACTTGAAGTTGACCTGGGAGACCGTAAAAAATCCCCACCCTTAATTCACCAGATGCCACCAGGATCCGAACCCACGACTTCATGGACTTATGGGATTGTAGTCCAACAGTCTTCTAATGGGATTGTAGTCCAACAGTCTTCTAATGGGATTGTAGTCCAACAGTCTTCTAATGGGATTGTAGTCCAACAGTCTTCTAATGGGATTGTAGTCCAACAGTCTTCTAATGGGATTGTAGTCCAACAGTCTTCTAATGGGATTGTAGTCCAACAGTCTTCTAATGGGATTGTAGTCCAACAGTCTTCTAATGGGATTGTAGTCCAACAGTCTTCTAATGGGATTGTAGTCCAACAGTCTTCTAATGGGATTGTAGTCCAACAGTCTTCTATGGGATTGTAGTCCAACAGTCTTCTATGGGATTGTAGTCCAACAGTCTTCTGATGGGATTGTAGTCCAACAGTCTTCTAATGGGATTGTAGTCCAACAGTTTCTAATGGGATTGTAGTCCAACAGTCTTCTAACCATCGGCTATAGCGTCTGTCACAGTCTTCTACAAAATTCCTATAGTACATTGTTTAAATTCTGAAGTACACATGTATGTGACAAAGAACAACAAACAACAACAACACACACACACACACACTCTCTCTCTCTCTCTGACACAGAGGCAAAGACAACAAACAAACAGGAAGAGAGTCACTACTGGCACAATAAAACTTCTTTTCCTTTTTTTTTTTTTTTTTTTATATATTTGTGACTGTATCTGCTTCTCTAGTAGAACTTCCTTGTTGTCATGGTTTCTTTTACCTGCGCAAAAGCGACCACTAAATGACCTCACCTCTGTGTTCTGCACATCCTTGTTCTTGCTCTTGCACTGCACGGTGCCCGAACTGCCCACGGTGTCCAGGGAAAACTTGTCCGACCACTCCAGGTTGTCGATTCGTAGCTGAGCCTATACACAGTCAAACAGCGTCTTTGTCACAAGCCTATCACATCCCACCCCTTTACATTGAACAATAAAAAGGGATAGGGCATTGGGGGGGGGGAATAAAAAAACAACCACCAAAAAACAAACAAAACTTAGATTTGATCTCATCACCTCTGCTACAGAGATGTGAAATGAAAAAGAGACTTGCTCTGTCCTCTTTTGTGACGGTTGTGCTGAAGGCCAAGGACATTTTCTATTTACCTGTTTGCAACTTAGAGAATCAGGAGAGCAGTTTGCACCTCCAAAGTTCTGGTGTCCACCATGGCCTCCATAGGTCAAACATGTTCATCATGTCTGGAAATTGACCTACTACAAAACAATCAGCCTTGTGGTCAGAATAGTGCGCTCACAATTTCTTTTCTTTTCCACCCTCCCCCCACCACTCTGTCTCAAACCATTGTATGCTCACGCAGAAGGCCTAAGAGACTGATGGCACGAAAGATGGTAAAGCTTACGTTACGCAAGACAAGTGTACTGTGTGTGGCAGGCCTGTTCTCTCAACACACACACGCACTATGCTAGCCTAGATTGAGACAGCAAAACCGACAAGATTTTCCCCAGATTTTAACCCTTCAAAAGTGATGCTCATGTAGACTAGATACAAAAAATATTGAAGGAAGTTTAAACATAAAAACATTAAGATTACAAGCCTGACTTTGTCAAAGTCCAACTAAACTGAATTCAGAAGAAAAATTGCAATTGATTTACATCACTAGCATGAAAATTACCACTCTCAATACTAAACAAATAAAGAGCAATCCCATTCAGCTGGATTTTTTTGTTATAACTCCTACACAACATGGATATATATTGATTCAAATTCATTTCCTCATAACAATAAGAGACCACTGCATTGAATACACTTGGATATAGTGCTGAAGAATATCGCAAATGTATCACACAGCACTGAAAAGTTGGAAATCAAATTTCTTGTCACTTTTCTCCACTGTAACAGTGGAAAGGATGTCACGCCATCTTGAAGGGGGAAAGTCAGACCCTTCCATGCAGTCAGTGCGTGAGCTAAGATTAGATCATTAGGGCTCAAGTGCCAGCGTCTAAGAGCAGCAGAAAATGGGGGAAAATAACTGCCATGCCCACCCCCCCCCCCCCCCCCCCAAAAAAAATATTACCCTGATAATACACTGATTATGTTCACAGGGCCAGTGTGTTAATTCCATCTCAAACTGCTCAGATGCAACCTGACTTAGGAAATGACAATAGTGACCAAAAATTAAGATATCATAAACACATGCACCCACACATGCACCACACACATGCACGCTAACACACACGCACACACACACACAACAACAACAATGTGCTGAAACAACAACAAAAATAAACTATTAATTAACTATAACCTCAAAGTTTCCTTCAGATTTTCTACAAAGCAGCACTATTCTAAGCATACACTATAACAATGATTTACAAAACCAAACCAAACCAAACCATCACTGCTCTAACCAACTCCAAGCAAGCAGTCCAACCAAGCCGACTATTTCTGTCATCTATGCAACAAAAACACACCGCCATGTGCACCAAAACTAAATGAACAATTTCATTGAATAGGGTCACTATTTTCGTACATATAAAAAGATGCTGACTGAATAGCTGAGTAAAGAAACAGATCTGCTTCAGGATTCCACAAGATCTGTGTGCGTGTCTGTGTGTGTGTTTGTGTGTAGTGTGCATGCATGCATGTGTGTGTATGCAAGAGCACACGCTGCCTGCATGCATGCACGTGTATGTATGCATACATGTTATGTCTACACTCTAGAGAAAAAAGAAATATACTCCCCAAAAGAATCTCTGTATGGATGTGTGACATTTCTAAAGAAAACGAACTGCTCAAACACCAAGATGCCACGCTGGTACTACAAAAATTGGCTACGCAACAATAGTAGGTGCAAATCCTTTCGACAAAACCCTAACTCTGTTGCCTGCTTGTTGTAGTTGTAGTAGTAGTTGTTTTCAAAAGTGGGAAAAACATGCAGATTAGTCAACAACTTAAGTCATAGAAGAAGACGATTCACATGAGAGGAAAAGTTATGGCAGTGCCTATATCGTGATGTAGTTGTACACAAAATGAGTTTTTGGACACTAACAAATCAAAGTGAGGGTTTTCACCACCATGCCATGCATAGAATAGCATACGGCCAGACTGATCAATGTCCACACCACACCACACCTTCCATCACAATGACTATATAGATATATATATACATGTACATATAGGTACAGACAATCTAGACTGAGGTCAGCTGTGAGGACAGGAGGTCAGAGGCAGCCCAGCATGAGGGGGCAACAGAGGCACAGAGACCAGCAGTCCTAACATGCCCCTGAGACAGAGAGAGACAGAGAGAGAGAGGGAGAGAGAGAGAGAGAGACAGACAGAGACAGAGACAGAGAGAGACAGAGACAGAGAAAGAGACAGAGACAGAGAGAGACAGAGAAAGAGACAGAGTCAGAGAGAAACAGAGAGGTGTGAATGATTCAGGTACCGCTCTGTGTGTGTGTGTGTGTGTGTGTGGTGTGGTGTGTGTGTGTGTGTGTGTGTGTTGTGTGTGTGAGTGTGTGTTTGGATATGTGCATGCGTGCGGCGCGCGTGCGTGCGTGTGTGCGTCAGTACCAGGGTTGACCTGTGAATCCCACACCATGCAGCTAGCATCTTCACCACAACTGCCACAGCCCTCTGTCTGTCCGTTAGCTGCCCCCACATTCCTCCCACAGACTGACCCCCTATCTATCAGTGCCCTGCTGGGGTTTTGCTTGTGGATTTCCATTTTGTTGTTGTTCCTGGGCTACAACCCTTAGGTCCACGGAGATTTTGCTTATACCACCATTTCCCCACCATTCATTAAGGCAGCCACTTTCTGCCTTCAGGGGTGCATAGTTAATGTTCAACAATCCTGCATTTTCTCTAAGGCTCATGTCATAACACTATCATGCAACTGGAATGTCTACCATACACATCCCTTATATTGATGTCATATCAACACCATATTGTCAGTGGTGTCTCCACTGTACACATCCCTCATGTTGATGTCATATCAACACCATATTGTCAGTATAGCCACCATACACATCAATCAGACTGGTGTCATATCAACACCATATTGTCAGTATAACTACCATACACATCCCTCATGTTGTTGCCATATCAACACCATATTGTCAGTATAACTACCATACACATCCCTCACGTTGATGTCATATTAACACCTGTCACCGTATTGTCAGTATAATTACCATACACATCAATCAGGCTGGTGTCATTTTACAGCAAGATTATCAGGAAAACTATCATACACATCCCCTCCGAATATTACGACCATATTGTCAGTACTGTCTCCACCATACTGTTATTCCCTCACACGACATAATAAGCTCATGTTAATTGACCATGGAAAACTTTTTTTTTTAAACATAGCAAAGTTTTTGGCTGGAAAAATGAACAACCCCCCCCCCCCCCCCCCCCCCCCCCATCCCTTTCCCAAAATTTCATGCAAAACTTTAACTTCAGGTGAGTATTCACATTATCCATAAAAAAAATATACATTATGTACCAGGACACATAATACTGACAGTTAGTTAACAGTGGCAATGTCCTTCTTCCCATTAAAACTGACAGTTAACAGTGGCAATGTCCTTCTTCCCATTAAAACTGACAGTTAACAGTGGCAATGTCCTTCTTCCCATTAAAACTGACAGTTAACAGTGGCAATGTCCTTCTTCCCCATTAAAACTGACAGTTAACAGTGGCAATGTCCTTCTTCCCATTAAAACTGACAGTTAACAGTGGCAATGTCCTTCTTCCCATTAAAACTGTGTTAACTGACAGTTAACAATAGCAATGTCCTTCTTCCCATTAAAACTGACAGTCAGTTAACAGTGGCAATGTCCTTCCCATTAAAACTGACAGTTAACAGTGGCAACGTCCTTCTTCCCATTAAAACTGACAGTTAACAGTGGCAATGTCCTTCTTCCCATTAAAACTGACAGTTAACAGTGGCAATGTCCTTCTTCCCATTAAAACTGACAGTTAACAGTGGCAATGTCCTTCTTCCCATTAAAACTGTGTTAACTGACAGTTAACAATAGCAATGTCCTTCTTCCCATTAAAACTGACAGTCAGTTAACAGTGGCAATGTCCTTCCCATTAAAACTGACAGTTAACAGTGGCAACGTCCTTCTTCCCATTAAAACTGACAGTTAACAGTGGCAATGTCCTTCTTCCCATTAAAACTGACAGTTAACAGTGGCAATGTCCTTCTTCCCATTAAAACTGACAGTTAACAGTGGCAATGTCCTTCTTCCCATTAAAACTGACAGTTAACAGTGGCAATGTCCTTCTTCCCATTAAAACTGACAGTGAATGAAAGGAAAAAATCACTGTGAACAAAAGGAAAAATCACTCCTAATGAATTAAAGAAAAAAAATCATTCTTTATGAATAAAAGAAAAAAAATCACTCTTTATGAAGAAAAGAAGAAAATCACTCCTTATGAAAAAAGAAAAAAAATCACTCCATATGAATAAAAGAAGAAAAAAAACCCAATATCACTCCTTATGAATTAAAAAAAAATGATATCACACCTTATGAATAAAACAAAAAAAAGGCTCCTTACAACAAAAAAAAAAAAGCAGATAATACCATGATAGAAAAAAAAATTGTTGTTTCTTATTTGGTAAAAAAAATTCCTTCCTTAAAAACCCAAAAATTAAGCAGATACTACCATGATAAAAAAAAAAACACATGTAGTTTCTTATTCAGGAAAGAAAAACATCACTCCTTATAACAACAACAACAACAAAAATTGAAGCAGGCAATGCTGTAAAATAAAAACAAAAATATTTCTTCTTAAAAACATATTTTTAAAAATGAAGCAGACAGTGACAAAAAAAAAAAAACTGCTTCTTTCAAAAACAAAAAAAAAAAAAAATAGGCGAAGCAGACAAGACTGTAAGAGAAAAAACCCACAACAAAACTGCTTCTTCTTCAGAAAAAAACAAGCAGACTATCATTAGTGGAGAAAATACTGCTTCTTATGAGTGTGCAAACGAGCAAACCCCCCCCCCCCCCCCCAAAAGGAAGTAGCTTCTTCTTCACCCCCCCCCCCCCCCCCCCCCTCAAAAAAACCCAACCTGACTCCTTTAAATATGAAACGGAAACATATGAGCAGGCAACACAGCCTGATCTCTGACACTCTCTGCCTGTCAGTCAGTACAACAGAACCGCAGATTCAACAAATACAGATCGTTACCCTATTTCACACACATCCATTACCGTTCTCAGAGATCTAGGACCCAAAGCTACAAGAAGTGCTTGTTAATTAACTCAGACTCATCAAAGGAAAGGGGGAAACAAATCCATAAACCCAGGAAGGCACAAAAAAAAAGAGAAAAAAAAGACTAAAAAAAAAAAAACAGGCAAGAGAAAGAGAGAGAAGCAGCATTCCCAAAATGCATCACTACACATGGGGTTAGTAGTTGAGAGGACTGTCGTGCTGCAAACACAAAAGAGCCAATGAAAAAGAAAGAAAAGGTCACTGGGCATCGACCTCGCCCTTCCATGACCTTGACCTACTTTCCCAGCCTGCTTCATTTCACGAACTTTCTCCTTTGACTTCTTGTCGCTGTCGCCTTTCTCGCCATCCTTCTCCTTGGTCGCCAACGGGAAGAAGACACATGAGGAGTTACTTTGTGCAAGGTGGCAGTACAGAGCAACAGGAACTTTGGCAGTGTTCTCTACTCTTCTGTGTAAGTTAGGTCAGACCAAGAATGATGGTCTTGCGTGTGTGTGTGCGTGTGTGTGTGTGTGTGTGTGTGTGTGTGTGTGTGTGTGTGTGTGTGTGTGTGTGTGTGTGTGCATGTGTACGCGCATGCATGTATATGTGCATGCTTGAGTGTGTGTGTGTGTGTGTGTGTGTGTGTGTGTGTGTGTGTGTGTGTGTGTGTGTGTGTGTGCAAAGTGAACGTTAACATACTGATTTTTTTCTGGCCATACAATAAGAACAGGACACAACACACAGCAAAGAAACACGCTTCACACAAAACACAGCTCACACACAGTCATCACAAACACAACACCACCCACCTCAATCTGCTTTCAGACCCCAGCACACAAAGAAACCCACACTCTGTTCAGAAAATGGCATGCAGTAATGATGCTCCCCCCCCCCCCCCCCCCCCAAAACAAAAAAAATCAAACAAACAAACAAACGAAAACAACCACCATATCAAACCACACCCATCACCAGCCACTGTCATCCCAAGATACCATAACACACCATACAAACAGACGTATCATCATGATCCCAAATCTGTCAATCAAACACAGACAAACCCACCACTTCAAAAAACAAAACTTTGATTATATGAACACCTGCTCTCATCCCAAACAGACAATACCCACAATTTCTTGAGAGACGAAGATCCCAAACAAAACAACAAAATAAGGAAGTGAGGGCGGATATGACCAAAATAAGATATATATATAGATAAAAACCCCATTTTTCAGAAAAAAAGGAATCCAGTTCTAACCCTCTCTAAAGAACATAACACTGTCACTGAAACGGTAAAATCCTACATCAGATATTTTTCCCGCTTCTTCCCAAAACGCAAAGTCTTCCATGCTCCCCCCCCCCCCCCCCCTTACACATGCAACTTCCAAGGGAAGCCACTCTCTCACCTTTTTCTTGCCACCAAAAGAATGACTTGCCCTTGAAGGAGAAGAGAATCAGCTCATTGCCTTCTGACGGATGTTCGATCGGCGTGTCTTGTTCCGACCCCTAAAGTTCAAACCACAATGGTGATAAAAAAAAATCTATTAAACAATGACGACAAAGAAAGCACTATGATAACTGCAATATAAACAACACTAGCAGCCTACAACCAACACTAACCACAAAAGAAAAGGAACAGGACGATCGCAATCTGAAGGTGACTGTGAGACAATACTCTGCGTGTGTGTGTGTGTGTGTGTGTGTGTGTGTGTGTGTGTGTGTGTGTGTGTGTGGTGTGTGTGTGTGTGCATATGCGTTTTGTGCGTGTGCATGTGCGTTTTGTGTGTGCTTTGTGTGTGTGCATGTGCGTTTTGTGTGTGATCATGTGCGTTTTGTGTGTGTGCATGTGCGTTTTGTGTGTGCTTTGTGTGTGTGTGTGCGCGCGTTTTGTGTGTGTGCATGTGCATTTTGTGTGTGTGCATGTGCGTTTTGTGTGTGCTTTGTGTGTGCTTTGTGTGTGTGCATTGTGTGGTGTGTTGTGTGTGTGTGTGCGTGTGCAGTGTGTGTGTGTGTGTGTGTGTGTGTGTGTGTGTGTGTGTGTGTGTGTGTGTGTGTGTGTGTGTGTGAGGCCAGTGTGTGTGTGTGTGTGTGTGTGTGTGTGTGTGTGTGTGTGTGTGTGTGCGGCGCGCGCGCGCGTGCGTGCGTGCGTGTGCAGTGTGTGTGTGTATGTGTGTGCGTGTGTGCATGTGTGCGTGCGTGCATGCATGCATGTATGCATGCGTGCATGTGTGTATATGTGTGAGGGGGTTCCCATACGCCTCTAGCTTCACATTTCTTGTGCATGTATGCCCATTCATACACACATGCAGGCACACACACACACACACACATATAGCACATATGCATACACACACACACAGACACACACACACATATACACATATAAAGCATGCATGCATACGCACACACACACATACACACAGGTGTTCAAACACTCTTCTGATCACTCTTCCATAATGAATCTACAGAAATATGAAAACCAAAATTTCAGACAATGCACCAGTCGTCATTGCGCAGTGGTTAGCGCCTTAGATTTTGGACTGGAAGGTCCCAGGTTTGAATCCCATAAGAGTCATGGGGAATTTTCGGACTCCAGCTGACTCCTACCCAGAGTGTACTGTGGGCTCAGTGGGAAGACTGGGACCACACAGTCGAGCTTCATCCACTTTACGGATGCGAATTTGAGTGTTGCTCTAATTACCTGACCAACACTGCAGGTGTCTGTATCTCTCGGGCCTGGTTGACACTGGGATATATTATGATGGTAAGTATAGAGTACAACCCTGTCAAGAAGTCTCAAAGCACATGCACTTCCATACCAGCATAATAACATCATCAACACCACTGATCATCATGCAATAATGAAAACAGCCTCTGATTCAATAGCCCCTGTTGCTCTAGTCTCATAATGACCTCAGATTCAGTTTCCCCATACACGTCTGTGCCTGTCATGAGTTTGTGTCAAAGACTTTGAGATTGGAGGTTCAAGGGGGACGGTCATTGGATGGATGTTGTGGTGGTCACCACCTTGAGTGGGTGACTCACTCAGTCTGGCTCCGCGACTGAGCTAATTCTGTCGTTAGCATGGGGCTTAGTAGGTGGTGTCCTGAATAATGTTAGCTCACAACAGGCACCACTGAACACCACCAAAGTGACCCAGCAGAAGTGCAGGGCCCCTCTGGCTGGTGGCCCCACAGAAAACTGATATTGACGGGCTCCCTGTGGACTCCCGACTCTGAGGATGAAACATAACCAATGTGAGTATGGCTGGGGTGGGGAGATTGAAATGAGCAGCGTGGGAACAGCGGGACAAGAATGACACTGAAGATGAGGCAGCAAAAAAAAAAAAAAAAAAATCAGACGATGCCACACACACACAAAAACAGACAACTCAGTGGAAAGACAGACAAACAGATACATGGATGGACAGACAGACAAACAGATACATGGATGGACAGACAGATACATGGACAGCCAAACAGATACATGGATGGACAGACAGACAAACAGATACATGGATGGACAGACAGTCAAACAGATACATGGACAGACAGACAGATACATGGACAGACAGCCAAACAGATACATGGATGGACAGACAGATACATGGACAGACAGCCGAACAGATACATGGATGGACAGACAGATACATGGACAGCCAAACAGATACATGGATGGACAGACAGATACATGGATGGACAGATACATGGACAGACAGATACATGGACAGACAGATACATAGACAGACAGACAGATACATGGACAGACAGATACATGGACAGACAGATACATGGATGGACAGACAGATACATGGACAGACAGACAGATACATGGACAGACAGATACATGGATGGACAGACAGATACATGAACAGACAGATACATGGACAGACAGATACATGGATGGGCCGATACATGGACAGACAGATACATGGACAGACAGACAGATACATGGATGGACAGACAGATACATGGATGGACAGATACATGGACAGACAGATATATGGACAGACAGACAGATACATGGACGGACAGACAGATACATGGATGGACAGACAGATACATGGACAGACAGATACATGGACAGACAGATACATGGATGGACAGACACATACATGGATGGACAGACACATACATGGACAGACAGACAGATACATGGACAGACAGACAGATACATGGACAGACAGACAGATACATGGATGGACAGACAGATACATGGACAGACAGATACATGGACAGACAGATACATGGACAGACAGACAGATACATGGATGGACAGACAGATACATGGACAGACAGATACATGGACAGACAGATACATGGATGGACAGATACATGGACAGACAGATACATGGACAGACAGATACATGGACAGACAGATACATGGACAGACAGATACATGGACAGACAGACAGATACATGGACAGACAGACAGATACATGGATGGACAGACAGATACATGGACAGACAGCCAAACAGATACATGGATGGACAGACAGATACATGGACAGACAGACAGATACATGGACAGACAGACAGATACATGGACAGACAGACAGATACATGGATGGACAGACAGATACATGGACAGACAGACAGATACATGGATGGACAGACAGATATATGGACAGACAGATACATGGACAGACAGATACATGGACAGACAGATACATGGATGTACAGACAGATATATGGACAGACAGGCAAACAAATACATGGATGGACAGACAGATACATGGACAGACAGACAAACAGATACATGTATGGACAGACAGACAAACTACAGAAAGACTGATGCTGACAGACATTTAAACAGACAGATGAACAGTCCAACAGACAGATGAATGAACAGACAGACAAATGAACAGACAGACAGATAAAGACAAACAGATGAACAGACAGACGAACAGACTGACTGACCCTGTAGTACAGAGTGCGTCCCGTTTTGTTCAGAAGCCAGTAGGGAGCGTACAGAGAGATGTCCAGACTGCCCTTCTGAAGTTTGCAGTGTAAACCCAGCTCCTGTACACACACTTTCCACCATCACCCTCCTTCCTCTTCACACAATCTACACTGACACTTTGCCTCTACCACCCTCTGCTCACCTTAACACTTTCTACCCCGGGTACGGATTAATCCGTACCACGCGATCATCTCCCCTTGACGGGGTACGGATTAATCTGTACCACAGCAGGTACTTTCACTTTCGCCTCCCATTCTGCTCTATTCTCACATGGTCGTTTTAGCTTGTTGGCTTTAGCTGCCACGTTAGTCGCACATCGTTCACAGCTAATTTGCATATAAATTGAGCGTGTTTTTGTTGTGTTTATTGTTGTTTTACATGTCATATGCTTGTAGTATGGCTTTGGTACATCATACTTTCACTGCTGACGAAGTAACAGAAGTTTTAAACGAGTTATTACGTTGCCGATAAAGATCGTGTTTTGGATAGAGATTGTGAGAGCTTTGAGTCTAGGGATACTAGACTGTGTGCCGCGAGGAGCGAGATAGGCCAGCTAAAAGGGGTGGGAAGGGGGGGGGGGTGACTGGGGAGGGGCGTGGCCTTGGTACTGTGAGTACCTGTATGATAAACACCAACTGTTTACATGAAAATGAACTACAAGCCACCTAGTGAAGTGCAAACATTCTGTACATATGAATAAAGCAGTGTAGAAAAGTTCAAGAACTTACTTGGACTAGGGAAGAAATGTTATCTGTATATTCCATGATCGTTATTGTGACAGTGTCATGTGTACAGTTCAGTGGTTACCATTGATTATATTACATTTCATGCGATGCTGGAAGAAAACTTGTATAGTACCTATGTTTGTCCCTGTTTATTTGAGATTCTTGTATAGTTTTGTTATTGTTGTGTTGTATTTGTTGCATACATTGCGTAAAAATCATAAGCCCATCAGTGGGATCACCACTTAAAATCAAAGCAATTACGTAATTTGACACCATAATTAACATATTCTTTTTTATGCAATATAAATTTTTATGCACGCATATAATGGGCAGTCATTTACCCACACAATGCTATAGTTTCATAAGAAATGGGCTTCAAACAAAAAAGATATGAGGATTTTACTATGATGACCCAGTGCACACTGCCCTCAGCTGCTGCAGGGCTGGTCCACAGAGACTGCAGTGCAGCTGCACCCTTGGGGTACAAAGTGTTAAAGGTAGCCGCATCCCAATGTCGGGGACGACACAGCAATCAATACAGATGGACACCGACCTAACACTGCTTCTGTGGTCTTCCACAAAGGCTCAACTCCCACACTGTTCCTTAACTCTCAGAGCACGGCCATCCGCTAGAGCACATCAGTGTGAGGCAACGCTCTTGGGACGACTGACCACTATAGCCGATTTGCTGTTTTGCAGATTTTTCACGCAGTGGCTGCATGATACTATGACTAGTGCCGCTGAACATAGCTTTGTGAGCCTGTCCAAGGAGGAATGCAGAGCATTGCCAGGTGATTCCATGTGTTCCAAACTCTTTGTTTGCAGTTGCAGAGAGTAGCCGACATGGGGTATAAAATTCAGAGTATTTTCTTCATGCTGGTCAAAGCTCAACTATTAAGGTGAGAGCTTCAATCTTTTGATACGTATTAATCCAGCATGCTATTTATAAGTTCAGAAAATTTTATTTTCTTACTAAGTGTTTTGTATTTTTTATTATCCATTACAAACGGGCCGTCTGTGGGAAAAAGCAAGGGAGAGAAATGGCCGTACCAAGTGAGTTAAACAAAAACAACATGACTATGGTTTTTCATAAAGGTTGAACTCCCCACACTGTTCATTCATATGGTCTCCAACCAAAAGACTTCAGTTGTAGATCCTTCCCAAGCATCAAGCTCCCAAACAGTTACACAAAACTGTTTACAAAAGTAATTTGTCTCAATGATTACACACACATGCACGCACGCATGCGCACACACACACACACACGCACACACACACGCACACACACACACTCGCACACACACACACACCACACACACACACACACACACACACACACACACTCGCACACACACACTCGCACACACAGACAACCTCAAGAGGGTGACTGACCAGAGACAGCTTTGTGGATCCTTCATAAGCGTTCAGCTCCCACACAGTCAGCTCGGGCATGGTCTTCTGCAGCTTGCGGCGTCCTACCCACTCCTTGCCTTGGTAGGAGGGGATCTGCACAGTGTGGGGGTCAGCTGTCAGTGTCCCTGTCTGTGGGGATCAGCTGTCAGTGTCCCTGTCTGTGGTGTCAGCTGTCAGTGTCCCTATCTGTATCAATACCATCATCATTGTCCCTATCTGTATCAATACCATCATCAGTGTCCCTATCTGTATCAATACCATCATTGTCACTATCTGTATCAATACCATCATCATTGTCACTATCTGTATCAATACCATCATCAGTGTCACTATCTGTATCAATAAATCATCAGTGTCCCTATCTGTATCAATACCATCATCAGTGTCCCTATCTATATCAATACCATCATCATTGTCCCTATCTGTATCAATACCGTCATCAGTGTCCCTATCTGTATCAATACCATCATCAGTGTCACTATCTGTAACAATACCATCATCTGTGTCACAATCTGTGGTTATCAGTTATCCTTGTCACTATCTGTATCACCATCAATATTATCACCATTGTCATCTTCATTATCATCATCATTGTCATCATCTGTACGGTGTGGTTACCCGTTATCATTGTCGCTATCAAGGTCATGACATCATCATTTTCATTCTCAGCATCTTCAATATCATCATCATTATCATCATTATCTTCTTCAATATCACCATTATTATCATATCAGATATTATCATCTTCAATATCATCATCATCTTCCATATCATCATCACTATCATCATCATCTTCAATATCAGCATCATTGTCATCTTCAATATCATCATCATATTCAATATTGTCATCATCACCATCTTCAATATCATCATCATCTTCAATATCATCATCATTATCATCTTCACCGCACTCCTTGCCTTGGTAGGAAGGAATCTGTACAGTGTGGTTACCAGTTACCATTATCACCGTCATCACCATCATGGTCATAGTATCGTCATTATCATCATTAGTGTGATTACCAGATACCATTATCACTATCATGGTCATAGCATCGTCATTATCATCATTAGTGCGGTTACCATTATCCCTATCACGGTCATAGCATCGTCATTATCATCAGTAGTGTGGTTACCATTATCATTATCATGGTCATAGCATCGTCATTATCATGACATCATTAGTGTGGTTACCAGTTACCATTATCCCTATCATAGTCATAGCATCATCATTATCATCAGTGTGGTTACCAGTTACCATTATCACGGTCATAGCATTGTCATTATTATCATCAGTGTGGTTACCAGTTACCATTATCACGGTCATAGCATTGTCATTATTATCATTAGTGTGGTTACCAGTTGCCATTATGACCATCACGGTCATAGCATCGTCATTATTATCATTAGTGTGGTTACCAGTTTGAGTTACCATTATCACTATCATGGTCATATCATCGTCATTATCATCATTGTCATTATCTGTACAGTGTTGTTACCAGCTACCATTATCACTGTCATGGCATCTTCATTCTACACTCTACCATCACTTAAGTTATCTTTAGTGTCGTTTTGTCCATTCTGTGGTTTGTGACACTCATCCTGCATTTTTTTTTTTGGGGGGGGGGGGGTGTCCTCAGCTGGAGTGCCAAAGTTCACAAATGGTCAGATTTAAATTTTTGTGTATGCGACGACTCCCCCCCCCCCCCCCCCCCCCACCCCAACCATTTTGGTAGCCACATTCCAACTTCTGGGATGGTGTCCAAACATGACCCTTGTGTGCATGCATGTTGGGTTTTTTTTTTTAAATGCCGTCATTTTTCCTACCAGCAAAAATAGCCCACTCTTCCAAAAGACGGAACATGCTTTTTAACATGTGTGCAAGATGTTCTCTGTGTGTTAGCACTCATCACACCTGTGAGAATTTCGCCTGTGTGAGCTACTTTTCAGGTAACTTGCAATACAGGCAGCCACACTCCAACTTCAGAGGATTTTTCTCCTTTGTGTACAGAGTACAGGCTGTTATGTTAAGAGCTTGTCATGGCTGATGACAATCTCAAGGCAACATTTCCAGGCATAACACCAGGTTCATGCCCGCCATGGCACTGTGCGACATCAAGCAATAACCCCCACAGCTTTGGGCCTGGGTCAGGTTTAGCAACAACAGCAGCAGAAACAGCAGCAGAAACAACAGCAGAACAGCAGCAGAAACAACAGCAGCAGCAGCAACAGCAGCAACAACAGCAGCAGCAACAACACAGCAGCAGCAAAACAGCAGCAGCAACAACAGCAGCAGCAGCAACAGCAGAAATGGCAGTAACAGCAGCAGAAATGGCAGTAACAGCAGTAGAAACAGCAGCAGCAGCAGAAACAGCAGGCAACAGCAGCAGACAAAGCCAAGCAGAACAGTAGCAGCAGCAGACAGGGACACTTCTCCTGTTGTGCAGCACCCCTACACCACAATACAATTTTGGTGCTTGGGGTTGGTTTTGGGGGTGGGTTTGTTGTTGTTGTTTTTTTGTTGGGGGGGGGGGGGGGTTGTTTGGAGAAGTTAGTTTTTCTTTATGGGATTAAAACAACACCACCAAGAACAACATCAACTACAACTACAGCAATATATCCCACGTCCAACTTCTAACAGGACACTACATCTTGACCGCAGCAGCAACAACAACGATGATGACAACACACAACCACCTCACGTCCAGTTCAAGTTAAAGACACCAAAATGTTTGCAGGCAACAGCAACAAAGGCCTTAACAAAAAAGAAAATCTCTGAAGCAGATGGTAAAACATGACAAAGAAGCTTAAGAAGCAGCAGTATGCACAGAGGGAGTGTCAACTAAGAAAGAAGGAAAGGAAGGAAGAACAACAACAACAAAAAAAAGAAAGAAAGAAAGAGAGAGAGAGAGAGGAGAGAGAGAGAGAGAGAGAGAGAGAGAGAGAGAGAGAGAGAGAGAGAGAGAGAGAGAGAGAGAGAGAGGAGAGAGAGAGAGAGAGAGAGAGAAAGACTGAAAGAAAAAGAGAGACAAAGAAAGACTGAAAGAAAAGGAAAAAAAAGGTGTTATGGCATATGTATGAACAACGACAACATGTTAAGCTTTACATATAGTTCAGATAAATGGTCATGTATAACATGTAAGTACACCCATACCAAAAGGAGAGTCACAGAGAATAACATTTAAAATGAAAACTACATCAATCAAAAGAAAAAAAACAAAAAAACCACTCAGAACACAACAAAAAACAGGGATGAGTGTTTATCTATTAACTAAACTATCACACACACAAAAATTTATGAAATGAGAGATGAACCATTACACATAAACATGAGAAAAAACAAAACACAGAACGCACAGATCTATAAAAAGAAAATTCTACAAAACCCCTAAAGAAATGGTTGAATGTATTTCTATTCTAAAGATTTAGGTTATAAGGCTGCCATCAAAAACTGACGTTGGCCCCAGGGGCCTGTCAGTATAAATAGCATCCCCACCTTCTGAAACCTATATGCTAGGAATTCCCTCTTTTCTCTCCCTCACTTTGTATAGGTCTGCCTTGTTTCTTTTCTTCCTGTCACCTCCTTCTTTGTCTACTTTCTGCCTTCTTGGTCCATTCTTCTGCCTTTTTTTCCAGAAAGACTTCAAAGATAACACCTCTCTCCCATGCCGCAGTAGAATGTGCTGGGCCTGACTTGTCAGGTGCTGAACAGCAGCATGACTCATTTTCGCTCATAGGACAGACAACAATAGTGGCTTCCAAGCATTCAAAGAAGAAGAAAAATAAAAGAAGAAGTGAAATTCCCACAAAATCCCAAAGTAATTGCTGATTGTATTTATAAAGCTCCTTAAAAAAATGACCACCAAAAAACACACAGACAATAACTGAGTCTTTTGTACAGAGAAAGAGAATACAATATAGCTATATCATCCCCCCTCCTACCCCCCCCCCAAAAAAAGGATAGAAAATATTGAAGGGAACAGGCAGAATGTATCAAAGAAATTTTCCACCAAAAATAGATCACATACACCAGAGAGAAAATGGTATCGCTATATAGATAGTTTCCCACTCCAAAAAAAGACAAAATATAAGACAAATATGGGAGTGAAAATGATAAGAGATTGTTTCCCACCTAAAAAAGACAAAATATACCACATACACGAGAGAAAGACACCACAGGATGTATAGGCAATTTCTCACCAAAAGATAACAAAATATATCACTCAACTGAAGGAAAAGTTACAAAATCTACAGCGGTTTCCCTTAAAAAAAACAAAAAACATAAACAACCAAATATATCAGCCACATAAGCAAAAGAACAGAATACATCTAAAAAGGTTCCAATATGAAATAAAATGGGTACACAGCAAATGGCAAATCCATAACAAAACTTTCAAATAAAGAAAAAAATGCTATACTTTACAGCACACAGCCCCACTACACAATGGGTTGGGAAAGGTAGGGAATTTTCCATTCCTCGGCTAGACCTCCAAGGTTCACTAATGGTGAGATTCCATGTATGCGACCCTTTTTGCTCACCGTGAAGGTAGCCGCATTCCGGCTTTGGGGATACTACATAACACGACCTACTGCTTTAGTATGCCTGTTACCACCAGTTCCTGGTCACAACTTTTGGTTGTGTGCTCATCATCAGCAAACCTACCAGTCTGACCTACTGTTTTCCACACTTCTTCCACCCCAACAGGGCCTCATTTAAACGATGTCAATATTCTCTGACCAATGAAACTGTACCATGATTTATGTGGAGTGCTGTCCGTTCACATGCAAACAAAACCAGTCAGTGCTAATTATAATTAACATTGATGGCGCCTTGTAAGACAGCGAAAAATTCTGCTTTCCAAAGAGTTTGGAAAGAAACTTTTCCTGTAACAGACAGGTCTTAGACAGTTTCTCCCACGATGATGATTGTCAGTATGATGCGTCTTACGTCCAAGCAGTTTTCTTGTTTCCACAGGTACATCGGTAGTTTCTTCCTTTTTTTCAAGGATACATTTCGTGTTTGAGAATACCATGAAATGTGCTATACACCTACAACAGTGAGACCCCTATAGTATACAAAAGATCTGCGCGTGAAATATACAACAATACTCACATAGAATGACACGCAACTTAAAGTAGTATGTCAAGCAGAATAAGCCACGAAAATGACCCACAAAACAACAGACTACAAAAAAAAAATTTTTTTTTTTTTTTTCCGTACATAATGACCAGAAATAGTTTCCGCTTTAGTCACTTTTTGAGGGACACAAAACACACGCATAGATACATGAAATAAAAGCACATGGATGAGAAATGGACAATGAAAGAGAAAAAAAGAAAACACTGACGATGACTGGAAATGAACATACCACGACTTCAAGGGTAGGCTGCATTAATTCAACAAATTAGTTCATCACCAATAAACCACCATTACAACACAAACACACAACACACACACAACACACACACACACACACACACACACACAAACATTCTGTTGGGGGTGTTTTTTCAAAAAAGCACACAAAAAAAGAATCATCAACGACATGCGCCTCTTTTCCCAGCACTGCTCACACTTTAAAGATTTATGCATAAATTAAATCAGCCATCCAATGAAAACTGCTGAATTCAAACATCAACAAACACCAACCAATCAGAAAAGGGTTAACAGATAGATGGGTGGCAACTCAACCAACCAGAAACAAAATGAGTAGCAACAATGACAACTGTTTCAACGGCATACAGTGATCAAATAATGGTCCTAATGATCATGACAATGATCAAATAATGGTCCTAATGATCATGACAGTGATCAAATAGTGATATGGTAGTGCTCAAATAATGGTCATAATGATCATGGTGGATGGTTCACAGCACAGTCCCTAAATCTGAAGGCTTTGCTGGGACTCTAATACAACCAAATCAAGCTTTCTTGCATACATGGAATCAAATTCTCTCCTCTCTCTCTCTCTCTTGCTTTGTGGTGAACATTTAAGATATGGCTTATATAATGTTCTTGTCTTACTGTCCCTGATACATTATTTCAAATAGATATACGTTGATAGTAATATGTTTATAACAATTATGTCATATGCCCACAGTCTACGCCCACCATTTTTTTGTAAATTGTGGCCTAAGGCTGATGTACAGTAAAAGTCTGGTCTGAAGTTTCTCTCTCTCTCTCTCTCTCTCTCTCTCTCTCTCTCTCTCTCTCTCTCTCTCTCTCTCTTCAGGTAATTCTGTGGCCTACATGATCAATTTAGCCAAAAGGGTAAGAACTACATTGAAAGCAAGACAGTTCCGGTGATCTAAACAGAAAAAATTTTAACCAGAAATGTTTAAACCAATGACAACAAAAAGAACCTAATTTCAAACCACACAGGGAAACCAAAATATGTTTATTGGAAATATTCAAAATCCCCCCCCCCCCCCTCCCTTTAAAAAAAAAAAAAGATAAAAGGAAACAAAATTAACTAACTCCAGTCATCCTTATGCCCGTTACATTCTTACAGAAGTAATAAAACACATAAACGCTCCTACACACTCAAAACAACATAAAACAAACTTAACTGAGGAACAGAAGTAACACTATGCATGAAACACGACACTATAAAAGTGGACTGCCTTTCTACCATTACGAATTAAAGACTTGTGCCATGCCACAATACAAATCATCACATTTTCTTTGTGACACAGGCAGTAAACACACATAATAATTGCACATGTATATAAAACAGTACTGTGGTGTGCTACAGCCACAAATAGTCACCTAGGGTTAATTCTGACATAAAACAGTACTGTGGTGTGCTACAGCCACAAATAGTCACTAGGGTTAATTCTGACATAAAACAGTACTGTGGTGTGCTACAGCCACAAAACAGTCACCTAGGGGTTTAATTCTGACATAAAACAGTACTGTGCTGTGCTACAGCCACAAATATTCAGGTTAATTCTGTCATAACACAGTACTGTGCTGTGCTACAGCCACAAATATTCAGGTTAATCCTGTCATAAAACAGTACTGTGGTGTGCTACAGCCACAAATATTCAGGTTAATCCTGTCATAAAACAGTACTGTGGTGTGCTACAGCCACAAATAGTCACCTAGGGTCAATGCTAGTCACAAGCCTGACCACAAACATGCTACTGGACAAGTCCAGGTGCAAATGAAACAGGCCACTGTCCAGGTGAAAGCCAGGGAGTGTCCCATCTTCCAAGTCCATGTCCATGTCCAAACTTCTCTTTAAAAGATGAACAAAAAACGGAACGCTTCAAACTTGGCATAAGTTAGATATTACACACACCCAAAACCCCCTCACTTCTCCTGAAAACATCTTCACCACAATAACATCATTCTCTTGGGACGCTCACCCGCTAGGAGTGAATCAGTGACCCCTGCAAATATATGGTGTGACCCTGACAGCAAGGACACGGGGAGGTCAGGGGTCAACTTACCACAATCTCCAGGTTGGCGTCGGAGAAGGAAGCGTGCATGAGGGGTCGGTTTTCTCCTTGCTGTAACGTCTCCTGTTCACTGGTGCCCTGCACACACCAACACTCTTGTCAACATCACTACCATCACCATCACCATCTTCATTATCATCACAACCATCATTATCGTCATCACCATCTTTCTCTTCATCTCCTCTCTCACTGCACTTCTCCTCCTCCTCCTCCTCCTCACTGCACTATCCTCCTCACAGCACTATCTCCTCTCCTCACTGCACTATCCTCCTCACTGCACTATCCTCCTCACTGCACTATCTCCTCACTGCACTATCCTCCTCCTCCTCTCACAGCACTATCCTCTCCTCCTCACTGCACTATCCTCCTCACTGCACTATCCTCCTCACTGCACTATCTCCTCACTGCACTATCCTCCTCCTCCTCCTCACAGCACTATCCTCCTCCTCCTCACTGCACTATCCTCCTCACTGCACTATCCTCCTCACTGCACTCTCCTCCTCACTGCACTATCCTCCTCCTCACTGCACTTCATCCTCCTCCTCCTCACTGCACTATCCTCCTCACTGCATCCTCCTCACTGCACTCTCCTCCTCACTGCACTTCCTCCTCCACTGCACTATCCTCCTCACTGCACTATCCTCCTCCTCCACTCCTTCCTCCTCACAGCACTATCCTCCTCCTCCTCACTGCACTATCCTCCTCCTCCTCACTGCACTATCCTCCTCACTGCACTATCCTCCTCCTCCTCCTCACTGCACTATCCTCCTCCTCCTCACTGCACTACTCCTCACTCCTTCCTCCTCACTGCACTATCCTCCTCACTGCACTATTCCTCCTCACTGCACTATCCTCCTCCTCCTCCTCACAGCACTATCCTCCTCCTCCTCACTGCACTATCTCCTCCTCACTGCACTATCCTCCTCTCCTCACTGCACTATCCTCCTCACTGCACTATCCTCCTCACTGCACTATTCCTCCTCACTCCTCCTCACTGCACTATCCTCCTCCTCCTCACTGCACTATCCTCCTCCTCCTCACTGCACTATCCTCCTCCTCCCACTGCACTATCCTCCTCCTCCACTGCACTACTCCTCCTCCTCCTCCTCTCACTGCACTATCCTCCTCACTGCACTATCCTCTCCTCCACTGCACTATCTCCTCCTCCTCACTGCACATCCTTCACTGCACTATCCTCCTCCTCACTGCACTATCCTCCTCTCTCCTCACTGCACTATCCTCCTCCTCCTCACTGCACTATTCCTCCTCCATCCTCACTGCACTATCCTCCTCACTGCACTATCCTCCTCACTGCACTATCCTCCTCCTCCTCACTGCACTATCCTCCTCCTCCTCCTACGCACTATCTCCTCCTCCTTCACTGCACTATCCTCCTCACTGCACTATCCTCCTCACTTCACTATCCTCCTCCTCCTCACTGCCTATCTCTCTCTATCCTCCTCACTGCACTATCTCCTCCTCCTCACTGCACTATCCTCCTCCTCCTCACTGCACTATCCTCCTCACTCACTATCCTCCTCTCACTGCACTATCCTCCTCCTCCCTCACTGCACTATCTCATCCTCATGCTCCTCCTCACTGCACTATCCTCCTCCTCCTCACTGCACTATCCTCCTCACTGCACTATCCTCCTCCTCACTGCACTATCCTCCTCCTCCTCACTGCACTTCCTCTCCTCCTCACTGCACTATCCTCCTCCTTCCTCACTGCACTATTCCTCTCCTCACTGCACTATCCTCCTCACTGCACTATCCTCCTCCTCCTCACTGCACTATCCTCCTCCTCCTCACTGCACTATCCTCCTCACTGCACTATCCTCCTCCTCCTCCTCACTGCCTATCCTCCTCACTGCTCTATCCTCCTCACTGCACTATCTCCTCCTCCTTGCACTATCCTCCTCACTGCACTATCCTCCTCACTCACGACTATCTTCTCTCACTGCACTATCCTCCTCAACCTCTCACTGCACTATCCTCCTCATCCTCATTGTTGTCAGTCCTCACCCTCAGCACCACTGTTGTCATCATCATTACTGTCATCACCATCATTGTTGTTGCCATCATTATCATCATCATCAGTATAATAATAATAATAAATGGAATTTATATAGCGCTATATCTTGCAAAAACAAATCAAAGGTCTCAAAGCGCTTATCATTGTTATTGTTACCATCATCATCATAATCATCACCATCATTGTTGTTGCCATCGTCATCATCATCATCGCTATCATTGTTATTGTTACCATCATCATCAGTAACAGCACATGACACAGAATATAGGGACGGGATAGCCTAGTGGTCAAAACAATGCGCTCGCTATTAGACGACCAGGGTTTGATTCCGGTTTGAGGGGATTTTTCCTCTGGAGTTAACATCAGTGCTGACTCCACTCTCCCCACAAATCTTTCGGATGAAACTATAAACTGAGGCCCCATGTGCGAACTCACGCACAACATCTTGTGCACACATTAAATCCTGTTCCGCTTCTTGTAAGAGTAGGCCATTGTATGCAGGTGGGAACAGATGACAAGCTTTACAAAACTGCATACACATGGGGACTAGATGTAAAAGAGCACACGAGTGCTTATTTCCTTATCCTCAAAATAAAAGAATAAATAAAAAATTAAATAAATAAAATATAGCACAGGGCCAGCTTTCAGCACCTAGTTTAGCAGACAGACAACAGACAAACACAAACAGGCCAACAGAAAGACCTCCAGCATGTGTTTGAAGGAGAGAGGCAGGAGGTTGTAGAGATTGACAAACAACAGACAACAGACAGACAGACAGACAACAGACAGACAGACCAACAAAACACCTCCAGCATGTACTTGACAGACAGAGGTAGGAGGTTGTGGAGGATGATAGACAACGGAGAGACAGACCAACAGACATACAGACCAGACCAACAGACATACAGACCAACACAGACAGACATACCAACAGATATACAGACCAACAGACAGACCGACCAACAGACATACAGACCAACAGACATACAGACCAACAGACAGACAGACCAACAGACAGACAACAAACAGACAACAGCCAGTCAGACAACAGACAACAAACAGATAACAAACATAACAGACAGACAGACAACAGACAGACAGAAAACGGACAACAGACAGAAAACAAACAGACAACAGACAAAGAGACAACAGACAGAAAACAGACAGACAACAGAAAACAAACAGACAACAGACAGAAAACAAACAACAGACAGACAGAAAACAAACAGACAGACAATAGGCAGACAGAAAACAGACAGACAACAGGCAGACAGAAAACAGACAGACAGACAACAGGGCAGACAGACAACAGGCAGACAGAAAACAGACAGACAACAGGCAGACAGAAAACAGACAGACAGACAACAGGGCAGACAACAAACAGGCAGACAACAAACAGGCAGACAACAAACAGGCAGACAACAAACAGGCAGACAACAAACAGGCAGACAACAAACAGGCAGACAACAAACAGGACAGAACAGACAACAGGCAGACAGACAACAGGCAGACAACAAAACAGGCAGACAACAAACAGGCAGACAGACAACAGGCAGACAACAAACAGGCAGACAGACAACAGCAGACAGACAACAGGCAGACAACAAACAGGCAGACAGACAACAGGCAGACAACAAACAGGCAGACAGACAACAGGCAGACAACAAACAGGCAGACAGACAACAGGCAGACAGAAAACAGACCAACAGACAGACAGACCAACAGACATACGACAGACAGACAGACACACAGACTGACAGACACACAGACCGACTGACAGATCGACCAACAGACAGACGACCAACAGACAGACCGACCGACAGACAGACACAAACAGAAAGACAGACGACAGACAGATCGACCAACAGACAGACAGACAGACCGACAGAGGAACGAACCTCCAGCATGTAGTTGAGGGAGAGAGGCAGGAGGTTGTGCAGGATGACGGAGGGCTGCAGGGTCAGGATGAAGCATTTCCCCGTCTTCTCCTCCCCCGCCTCAAAGTAGATCTGCTCCACCTCCGGGAACACCTGACCACACACACACACACACACACACACACACCACCACACGAACACCATACACACAACAACCACACACACACACACACACACAAGCACGTATGCGCACACACACACACATGTATGTACACACACACATACACGTATGACATGCGCACACGCACACAACACACACACAGCCATACACACACACACACACACACACAGCCATACACACACACACACACACAACACATCCCACACACACACACAAACACATTAAATCCTGTTCTGATTTTCATAAGAGTAGGCCATTGTGTGCCGGTGGGTACAGATGACAAAATTTACAAAACTGCATACACACAGGGACTGGATGTAAAAAAGCACAGAGTGCTTATTCCATTATCCTTGAATAAAAGAATAATAAATAAACACACGCACACACACACAAACAGACACAGCACAGACAGCAACACCGCACACAAACACAACATACAGATAGCCTAGTGGTTAGAACATTGCGCTCACAATCTGATGACCCAGGTTCGAATCCTATTCAAGGGGATATTTTCCCCTGGAGTTAACATCAGTGCTGACTCCACTCTCCCTTAAAGTCCTTCGATTGAGACTATAAACCAAGGCCCCGTGTGCAAACATCTTGCACACACGTTAAAACCTGTTCCGCTTTTCGAAAGAGTAGGCCATTGTGTGCCAGTGGGAACAGATGGCAACATGACAAAACTGCACACACAAACAGGGACTGGATGTAAAAAAAAAAAAAGCACTGAGTGCTTATTCCATTATCCTCAATATATAAAGAAAATAAAAGAAAAAAGAAAGAAACACACATGCACAACCACACACAAGCAGGCCCCATCACCTAGAGCACCACCACATCACCACACACGCACTCACACACACACACACACACACACACACACACCCACACCCACTCACACACACACACACACCCACACAGAGTCTTACAGTGAAGAAGCAGGGCGAGTGTCCTTGCTGTGTGGATGGACAGCTGACTTCCTGCAGGTCCATGCTCTCTATCTTCCTCCAGTCCACCGCTTCTTTGCACGTCGTGTAACTGCCCACATCACACCACATTAACCATGCACCACATCCCAACCCATCACACTACACCACAGCCCCACTCACCACATCACACAACCGCACCACACCCCCACATCACACTACACCACACCCCACATCCACTACACACACCCCCACACCACACCACCCACATCACACCACACCACACATCATGGTCTTCCTGATAATATATAGCATTCTATGGCACTTCTGTTGGACTGGTGGTCAGAGGAAAAGCACCTGCCTAGAAGGCAGAAATCAGCAGAGAAATCTGCCATGACTTAAAGTGGTGCACAAGAAGGAAGGTGGCGGGATGGTAAGACTTCACCAGCAAACCACAAGATTCTGGGTTCATTCCCAGCCTTACCCTTTCTACCCGGTTTGACAAGAAAATCAAAACCGAATGACAAAGTCTTTTCGATGAGACTATAAACTGAGGCTCAGTGTGCAAATGCATGCAGAACATCTTGCACAGATGTTAAAAACTTGTTCCGCCTTTCTGAAGAGTAGGCCGTTTCATGCCAGCAGAAATGGATGACTTTTTTTTTTTTAATGGTGTGTGTGAGTGTGAGTGTGAGTGTGTGGTTGTGTATGTGTGTGTGTGTGTGTGTGTGTGTGTGTGTGTGTGTGTGTGTGTGTTTGTGTGCAATAACTTCACCATTGGTGAACCTCGAAGCTCGAGCCAAGGAATAATTTTTTAAAAAAGATAATAATCATAATCTATGGAATTTATAAAACACTATATCATGTAAAATAAAATTAAAGATCTTGCATTCAACCTCTTCTTACACATGCAACTGATAAGTAGTTTAACAAATTCAAATGTACACACACACACACACACACACACACACACACACACACACACACACACACACACAACACACACACACACACACACACACACACATTAAGGGTAATACACTTTGACAGGGTGATGGGGATTTTGGGTGTTGAAGGCAGGGGCAGGTTAGGAGATGAAACAGCAGCACAAAATCCTAGGTTGGAAATAAGTTTATCTCGAGGCTGGATTTTAGTCATAAGCATACACAATATGTGCACACACACACACACACACACACAACACACACACACACTGGGGGGACGGATAGCCTAGTGGTCAGAACATTGCGCTGGCAATTTGATGACCCGGGTTCGAGTCCAGTCGAGGAGATTTTTCTCCTGGCGTTAACATCAGTGCCGACTCCACTCTCCCCAAAAATCCTTCGGATGAGACTTTAAACCGAGGCCCCATGTGCGAACGCACGCAGAACATCTTGCACACACGTTAAATCCTGTTCCACTTTTTGTAAGAGTAGGCCATCGTGTGCCGGTGGGAACAGATGACAATATTTACAAATCTGCATACACATGGGGACCGGATGAAAAAAAGCATGTGATTGCTTATTCTGTTATCCTCTATATTAAAGAATAAATATAATATATAAATATCACACACACAACACACACACACACACACACACACACACACACACACACACACACACACACACAGCACACACACACACACCACACAACACACACACACACACACACGCACACACGCATGTATGAACATACACATTCCCACCCACAACCACACCAAAAAAGACGTTGACTACAACAGTGAACACATCTCTCCCCTGACAGGGCCTCCTCACCTCTGCCCCACAGGTTTGAAAAAGAGGTCGGTGGACACAGCATAGACGGCGTTGAGGGGCAAACTGAAGGTCTGGTCAGGCTGGACGATGCCGCACGACTCGATCTGAGTGTCGCCCCGATACTGCACCTCCACGGGGAACGTCAGTTCACTCTTCACCTGCAGGGGACACCAGAACAGGATTAACCCTCTTGCACTCGGTGTCTCTGAACACAAACTGCCCCTAGATTTTCCATTCCATCACGACATCAGGTCAGGCACACATGCTTGCTGGCCTTTTCCTCCTTCTCCTCCAGCAGCTATAATTACTTCCAGACACTCTACAGGGTTTCTCCTTTGGCCTGATAGAGCTTTGACATGGGTAGCAATTAGTGATGGTCACAGTGTGATGGAAATCTACTGTATGTAAATCCAGCAAATCCCGGTTCGGACTTTGGGGGGTAATGATTCAATCTTGGCAAATTCTGGATCGGGACTAAGAGGGTTAAACAGCCCCCAAAGTGGAATGCGGCTACCTTCATGATGGGCAAAAAAGGTCGCATTCGCAAAATCTCATCATGGGTGAACCTCAGAGTTCTATTTGAGGAAAATGATGAATGAATTGAATGAATGAATGAATGAATGAATGAATGAATGAATGAATGAATGATGATGAATGGATGAATGGAATGAATGAATGAATGAATGAATGATGATGGAATGAATGAATGAAAAAAAATGAATGAATGAATGAATGATATGAATGAAATGAATGAATGAATGAATGAATGAAAATAATGACATGACTGAATGAATGAGGGATGTTTTAGCCAGTAGTTGACCATCTGATTTCAATCCCGTTGGTCCATGTCATCATGGGTTTGAATCTAGGCAACATCTGGTGAATTAAGCGTGGGGATTTTTACGACCTCCCTGGTCAACTTCAAGTGCAGACCTGCCAGTGCCTCTATTTGCTACATGTATTATATACACATGCAGAAAACTACATATGCATGCTTAAGATCCTGGGTAGGTTACGGAAACACAAACATACCCAGCATGAATCCCTGAAGTCAGAATGCAGCTACCTTCATAGTGGGCAAAAACGATCACATATGTGAATCTCGCCATAGTAAACCTAGGAGCTCTAACTGAGACAGAAAAAAAAGCCTCTGAATTGCATGTATTGCATTGCACTGTGTTGTGTGTGTTGTATGTTTGCATTGCTTGGTTTGTGTTGTGTTTATTGTGTTGTGCTGTGTACCACTTAAAGTCACGGCAGATTTCTCTGCATGAAACTTGGGCTGCTCTCCCTGGGGAGAGCACATGGCCACAAGAGGAGCGCCACCCTTCTTTTTTCTTTTCTTTTCCAGGCTGCAACTTTAATTGTTTCCCTATCAGAGCAGCTTTTTTCTACAGAATTTGGCCAGGGACAACTCTCTTTTACATGTACTAAATGAGTTTGCACACAGGACCTCGCTTTATCATCTCATCTGAAAGACTAGCACCCAGACCATCACTAACGGTCTGGTGAATGGGGGAAACACTTTAAGCACAAATGGGATCAAACCATCAGACACCTGAAACCCCGACTTTATATTCTAAACAGGTACGTTACCTCCAGACCACCGATCCCCCCTTTGTGTATGTACACACACACAGAGAAGATCAAATATGCACATCGATGGACAGAAGGGGTTTATTAGTGTGTGTCAATGAAACAGTATGTCTGCATTTAAAAAAATTATTTATTATTCTTTTAAGTCAAGGATAATGGAATAGGCACTTATGTGCTTTTTTACATCCAGCCCCTGTGTGCATGCATATATATTTTCTCTGTGTGTGTGTGTGTGTGTGTGTGTGTGTGTGTGTGTGTGTGTGTGTGTGTACTTGTATGTATATAAGCTTTTTTTGTGCATGTCAGCGTTCGAAAGAGAGAGACAAAAAGAAAAAGTTGTCCCTGGCAAAATTCTGTAGAAAAAAGCCACTCTGATAGGGAAACAAACACAGCTGCAGACAGGAAAAGAAAAAAACAAAAAAAAACAGGTGGTGCAGCTCTAGTGGCGATCAGCTCTCCCGGGAAGCAGCCCAAATTCCACACTGGGAAATAAGCTGCGACTTGAAGCTTGTAAAACGTCAAATGCAAAAAATGTAAAATGTCTGTGTGTGCCCACAGGTGCACACCCAAGTATATCAGAAAGACAGAAAGAGGGAGAAAAAGAATGTGAACGAGTGCTGATTTGTTCTGTGACCATTCTTCCACAAGACTGAGATCAATCGGGAGTTCAAGTATACAAGCATGTACGGTCTCTTTAATCTGACCTCTGTTCCCTTGAAGTGATATTAGAAGAAGAAAAAAAAGATGATTTATAAACATGTTAATAACGGTAAAGGTGTCCCATAACCATGGCGGTCGTAGCGGCGCCCATTTTCCTCTCCCTCTCGCTGCATTTACCTTCCACAGACCTAAAAGAGGGCAGGTACCTATTTACAGCTGGGTGAACTGGGGGACTATATGAAGCCAAGGCTAGCAAACAGTCACCCATCCAAATGGTAACCATGCTCGACACTGCTTGACTTGACTTTGGGAAAAGCGAGCGCTCTGACCACTTAGCTATCTCGTCCCCATAAAAATGTATACTACATAAAAAAAATACATGCGTGTGTGTGTGGGGGGGGGGGTGTTATACATGAATGATTGTATGCTTGTGTGCCTGCCTGCCTGCCTGCCTGTAGTTCTCACCCTGACAACAGACTGTAGGTACACCACTTTCTGGCCGATGGTGCAGTCAGTGTTGCACACGATGGACCATGTGTCCCCTTGACGCGACTTCTGGTTGATGTGAAACAGACGCTTCTCCGCACGCTTCACAGTGACCTCCCTTGTTGCCCCAAACTGCTCCACCTGGTGGTGGACAAACACAGAAAAGAGAACTCTAAAAAAAAAAAAAAATTATAACAAAAGAAAAATTGAACAAATAAAACAAAGATAACTCTTAAAAAAAAATTTTTAACTGCATCAGAGATAAGTTTTTCATTTCAATACAAAAAAAAAAGAAAAAAAAGGAGAGAACTCAAGAAAATGTTTGTAGGATAAATAAAAAGATAACAAAAAGTTCTTTCAAAACAAACAGGTGTGGGAGCTGTAAGAAATTTTTGTTCCTACACATAAGAAAGACTTCTTTTCAACCAAAAAAACAAAAAAGGAACCATAATTCCAAGAAATATTCTTACTACACGGGTAAGTTAACACACAAAAAAAACCCAAACAAATCAGAAAAGTAACTGAACGTAACAAGAAAAGTTAACTTTTTGTTTTTTTATCCAGAACATATAGAAGTGATTTCTTTCCACATAAAAAAGGACAGGTAATTCAAAGAAATCTTTATTTTACAACACAGGTCACTCATTTCTTCCAAGTGCACAAAAAGGAAAGGTAACTCAACATAAGAAAGACTCCATGAAACTTTGTATTTTTCCCCAGAGCATGTATCACCGACTTCTTTCCACACACAAAAAGGAAAAGGTAACTCCAGGAGAAATGACACAGGTCAGTGATTTCTTTCAACAACAACGACAACGAGCGGAAAGGTAACTCAACAAAACAAGAAAAGGTAACTCAACAAAACAAGAGAAGGTAACTCAACAAAACAAGAGAAGGTAACTCAAAAGAGAGGTGGTGTTTTTTCTCTCCAGAACACGTATGCAAGATAGATTTGGGGGGGGTTTTGTGGTTGTTGTTGTTGTTGTTTTTTACAGAAGATAGACATAAATTCCATATATCATTATTTTTTTAGATAATTATTATATATAATATATAATAGTAGTAGTAGTAGTAGTAGTAGTAGTGTCATTTCTTTCGACATAAAAAAGAAAAGAGAATCGAGAAATATAAAGAGCCTTATTTATTTATTCATTTATTTATTCTTTTACATTGAGGATAATGGAATAAGCACTCACAGACCTGTGCACCCCCTTACTACTGATTTCAGTATTTTCATGGCAATTTTCAGTATTTTTCACCGAGTTTCAGTATTTTTGCGCGTTGTTCGTGATACACTTTTTCAACATTAAGCATAAACATCTTTTTTTTAATTGGGTTTTTGTATCTGTATTTGTTTGCTCATCCCCTTCCAATTTCTTTCCATTGTACAAAAGCTCATAAGTTTTTTCTTTTATCAACTAGCAAATCTGGACAGGTCTGATGACTTCATAAGCGATGTAATATACAGAGTGTAGAATTGGGAGAGAAAAAAAAGAGGAAATTGAGCCGGGGTCCAGGGGCCGCTTAGGCCCCGGTGGGGTGCAGGGGCAAAGCCCTGCTGGGGGGCCCAGGGGGGCGAAGCCCCCCGGCCGAAAACGATTTTTTGCATTTTAAAGGCAGTTTGGAGGCCTCTCCAGGCACCATTTTGTGCAATGTGGAGGCATGTGTGTGTGTGTGTGTGTGTGTGTGTGTGTGTGTGTGTGTGTGTGTGTGTGTGTGTGAGAGAGAGAGAGAGAGAGAGAGAGAGAGAGGAGAGAGAGAGAGAGAGAGAGAGAGAGAGAGAGAGAGAGAGAGAGAGGAGAGAGAGACTCAGACCTTCCATAAAGAACCACCAGAGTATGTCAAACTTGTTATAAACAGATCTATTCTGGGTAGCGGTAATATAAGTTTGTGTGTACCACTGTGATGGTTAATGGAAAACGTGGAGAGAGAGAGAGAGAGAGAGAGAGAGAGAGAGAGAGAGAGAGAGAGAGAGGAGAGAGAGAGAGAGAGAGAGATCAATACACTCTCTGGTGAAGATTTAAGAAGATCCTATGCCTTTCTCATTTTATTTTTAATCTGATTTCGGAGTGGACTCACAATGACAGTTTGCATGGCCAGAAAACAAGTGCTGTGTATGTGTGTGCTCTGCTGCTGTCCAGTACAGCACCAGAGCGGAAGCCGTGTTCAGTACGATATATATAACTTCAGAGCGAGTTTTCATGTAACTTCAGAACAAGTCACTTTGCCGTTTTAACGATCAACTGATTTTTCGAAGATGCAAGAAATTTTACTGTTCCATGATTTTCCAAGAAATCAGCGCTTCTATAAATGAAGAGCCGTGGTTTGCTATGTTCCGACCGCATTCCAATTTTCGACACCACTTGTGAATGAAAGTTCAACTTTCACTAGGCCTAGCAAGTAGCCTGATGCGAGAGACCTAACGCAGGTTTCAAACCTTACTCGGCAAAACGAACAGCCAATTTTGCTGCTTATGCATCTATATCCGCAACTGTACCTCTTTTAGCCCCATCCTGGCCTGTTAGCGTCATTTTGCATTCACTCCGCGTCTTTCTTTGCTTATAAGTGTATCAGTTTGGTCTGTTTCTCCGCGAAAGTTTACACTTTCCGCCATTTTGTTTTGAAGATACTGTTGTGCGCATGCGTCATCAGGGGAGATAAGTAACTGAACGATAGGGCTTAGCAGACGACGTAACACGAGATAAACGGCATCGCTGAACGATAGAAGACGACGTTTTCGATTTCCGGATTTTTCGTTGACAAAAATCGGATTTTGATTAATAAAATCGTATTTCCGTATTTTCCAACTTTTTCCGGAACAAATACGGAAAAATACGGAAGGTGCACAGGTCTGCACTCATGTGCTTTTTTATATCCAGTCCCCGTGTGTATGCAGTTTTGTAAATGTCATCAGAACCCACCGGCACACAATGGCCTACTCTTACGAAAAGCAGAACAGGATTTAACATGTGTGCAAGATGTTCTGCATGCGTTCGCACACGGGGCCTTGGTTTATAGTCTCATCCAAAAGACTTTTGGGGAGAGTGGAGTCAGCACTGATGTTAACTCCAGGAGAAAAATCTCCTCAACCGGGAATCAAACCCGAGTCGTCAAATTGCGGGCGCAATGTTCTGACCACTAGGCTACCCTGTCCACTTTGGCTCGTGCAGCACAGCGGTGCCTGCGTGGCTGTTCTCTCTGCTTTCAACACAACTCTGCTATTTTCAGGGCGGTCTGAGACACTGAAGTGGGACAACCTCCTGACCCTTCTGTTCACAGTCCTTCTATCGGAGTACCTCCGCTGGGACTGGTAATATAACCTCAACAACCATGAAAAGATCATTCCCAAACAGATATTCTTTTTTCTAAAACACTTACGGTTTTTACGGGATAGCCTACAGGTCAGAACATTGCGCTTGCAATTTGACGACCCGGGTTTGATTCCCGTTCGAGGGGATTTTTCCCCTGGAGTTAACATCAGTGCTGACTCCACTCTCCACAAAAATCCTTCGGATAAGACTATAAACTGAGGCCCCGTGTGCGAACGCACGCAGAACATCTTGCGCACACATAAAATCCTGTTCCGCTTTTCATAAGAGTAGGCCATTGAGTGCCGGTGGGAACTGATGACAAGCTTTACGAAACTGCATACATACGCAGGGACTGGATGTAAAAAAAAAAAAAAAGCACACGAGTGCTTATTTCATCATCCTCGATATAAAAGAAGAATAAATAAATCAATCAATCAATAGATAAATAAATATTCAACACAAACAACAACAACAAAAAACCTCCCCGCCCCCCCACTTTCCCCTCCTGTGAGGTCACCTGGAAAATGATCTTGCGTTCCTGGCGATCCTGCGTGGCTTTGATCTGCGAGGCCTTTGTCTTGCCACTGACCGCCGCCACTTTGTTGTCCACTGGCAGCGACGCCCCCACTCCCAGCGTCAACTGCCCCCCAACCGTCGACGCTGGGGGCTGGGGGCAGAGAAAGGTCCTTATTAAAGCACACGCAACTAGCACACACACACACAACTAGCACACACACACACACACAGAGTCACACACACACACACACAGCCACACACACACAGCCACACACACACACACACACACACACACACACACACACACAGCCAGACACACAGCTACACACACACACACACAGCCAGACACACAGCCAGACACACAGCCAGACACACAGCCACACACACACACACACACACACACACACACACACACACACACACACACACACACAGTCAGACACACACACACACACAACCAGACACAGCCAGACACACACACACACACACACACACACACACACACAAAACCACACACACTTATACACACACACCCCCCTCCACCCACACACACTGACACACGCGCTTACACTGCTACACCCCCCACCAATCCCTCGGTACCTCGAAAGAGGAGTCCAGTTTCAGGACAATTTCGTAGCCAGTCTGGTTGCGGAAGAGGAAAGGGGAGAGAATCTCGTCTTTCTTCTGGTCGATGGGCACCAGGTTATAGGCGTCATTGAAGGCCTGCACACACACACACACTTTTTATTTTTTTAATTTTATATTTATTTTATACCACTTTATGTCACAGCAGATTTCTCTGCGTGAAATTCGGGCTGCTCTCCCTGGGGAGAGCATGTCGCCACAAGTGCAGCGCCTACCCATTATTTTTTTTTTTTCCCTCAGGGATGGTGTCTAAACACGACACCTGTGTGCATGCTGGGGTTTTTTGTTTTTTTTTAGTCATCCACTCCTACCGGCACACGATGGCCTGCTCTTCCGAAAGGCGGAACGGGGTTTTAACGTGTGCGCAAGATGTTCTGCGTGCATTCGCACACGGGGCCTCAGTTTAAAGTCTCATCCGAATGAAGACTACATACACAGATTCACAGACAAGTCCAGGTGAGAATGCATCCATCACCACCATCTTCATATTGCCATTATCAGGCGTTCCCCAGCTTAACACCCTGGGGGGTCATGTCACCCACAACATGCACTCTGTCTCACTCCCTCCTCCCACCTGGGAAGGGATGAGGGAGCAATTGAAAGCCCACCCTGGATCAGACAGGGGCCTGCAGGAGTGTCTGCAACCACCTCGCCACATTCCCCCTCCTCCCACTTCACAGCAGTTGGGATTCTCCTTTCATTAATTAACGGAGAGCGCTGACATATGGCCGAGGGGTTGACACCGTTTGACTTCAATCCCGTGGGTCCATGAAGTCGTGGGTTTGAAGCCTGGCAGCATTTGGTGCATTAACCTTCAGCACTCTGCAATCTTTGGGGACTGATTTCCCCTGTCCCTGCATTCTTTTTCCAGTGAGCGAAAAATCGTGGGCACCTACTTGTTTAGAACCATCATAAAAGTGGATGTATTTCATGTAGAGACTTGATATTTTGTATATCAATACAAAAATGGATGAGGAATGTTTTCATATAAGGCAATGTGTTCTGCATGCATGGACATTGAAAAAAAAATAAACAGACAGAAAAACAAAAACCAGAACTGTGTTGACTTACTATTTTTTCAATTTGAGGAGTTTTTGGTGCTATTGTACTTCAGTCGCAAATAAGGTGATTATGTCGTCTTTCAGAAACAAACTAAACATTTATTTCTCAGAAATACCATGACGTATCTCCTTTGGACCGGAAGTTTGGGTGGAATCAATCTGCAAAAAATTTTCATGGTGACTTCAACCATTGACTTCACGATCATCATCTACCAGACTGTGGTACTTCAAAGTGATAATTTCCTTGGTTATAAACAAATAAAACAGTTTTCCCTCAGAAATACTACCAGACTCTTCTGATAGTGGTGGTGGTGGTGTGTGTGGTGGTGGTGGTGGTGGTGGTGGTGGTGGTGATGATGATGATGATGATGATGATGACTATGATGATGGTGGTGGTGATGATGATAATGACGATGACGATGATGGTGATGATGACCCTGACCTTGCCCAGGTTGTTGAGGACCTCCAGACAGGCCTTGGTGAGGGAGAGCTGCAGGGCGTCGCTGGAGGTGACATTGATCACCATCTTGGAGGGCAGCATCACGATCTGCTCGTCCACCTCCACTGACGTCTCCTCTGCAGCTGGCAAGTTGTCGTCTGTGTTCTTCTGCACCTGTTGGCAGTGTTGTCATCAGTATGTTTGTCATCATCATTATCATTATTGTTAGTACTATCATGAGCAGTAGTGACAACATTGTCTGTGTTCTGCACCTGTTGGCAGTGTTCTCATCAGTATGTTTGTCATCATCATCATCATTATTGTTAGTACTATCATGAGCAGTAGTGACAACATCATCTGTGTTCTTCTGCACCTGTTGGCAGTGTTGTCATCAGTATGTTTGTCATTATCATTATCATTATTGTTAGTACTATCATGAGCAGTAGTGACAACATCGTCTGTGTTCTTCTGCACCTGTTGGCAGTGTTCTCATCAGTATGTTTGTCATTATCATTATCATCATCATCAGTACTATCATGAGCAGTCATAGCATTAGCAGTAGTGACAACATTGTCTGTGTTCTTCTGCACCTGTTGGCAGTGTTCTCATCAGTATGTTTGTCATCATCATTATCATCATTACAAGTACTATCATGAGCAGTTATATCAATAGCAGAGGAGACAACATGTAGTCTGTGTACTTCTGTTAGTAGTGTTCTCATCAGTATGTTTGTCATCATTATGATCATCATATCATTATTACTAGTGTAAGCAGTAGCGGTGGTGATAATAATGATGAAGTCTGTGTTTGTCATTGTTACTATTCTGAGTAGTAGTAGCAGTGGTTGTAAAATTTGTAGTCTTGTGTTCTGCATCCATTATCATATCTGACTCCACTCTTCCCAAAAGTCCTTCGGATGAGACTTTAAACCGAGGCCCCGTGTGCGAACGCACGCAGAACATCTTGCGCACACGTTAAATCCTGTTCAGCTTTTCGTAAGAGTAGGCCATCATGTGCCGGTGGGAACAGATGACATTTACAAAACTGCATACACACGGGGACAGGATGTAAAAAAGCACAAGAGTGCTTATTCCATTATCCTCGATATAAAAGAATAAATCAAATCAAAATATCATTATTGTTATTATTATCGTCATCATTGTGATTACAACTTTACTTCTACTACAGTTGTTGTTATCACCATCACCATTACTGCTACTGCCACTAGTAGTCTGTGTTCTCCTACATCTCTTAGGAGTGTCATTATTGATATGATTGTCATCATCATGATAATGATTATTACTATTATAAGCTGTAGTAGTAGTAGTGGTGGTGGTGGTGATATAGTGTAGTCTGTGTTCTTCTTCACCTGATAATGGTGTCGCTATTATTATTATTATCACTATTATCATTTTTATCCTTTTCATCATCATTACCACTGTTGTTGCTGTTGTTATCATAATCCTCTTCATCAATATTACTTCTATTACTACCACTCACTGTCTGTGTCCTTCCATGACTGTGTGCCTGTTTCTATTATTACCATCATCATTATCATCACCACTATAATCAACAATCTTCACATTATTTACAGTTAAAATGAACAAAGGACGGGGTGGATACAAGAGAGGGAGGGGATAAAAAAAAAAAAAAACCACAAAAAAACCACAAAAAAAAAAACCTGATCAGCAAGATAAATGATGATAGTCAGAAACCAAGGGGGGAGTGGAGGAGGCTGGTTGCAAAATCTTCAGTGGTACCCCCCACAGGACTATGGGACAGGTGAAGGTGAAGGAAGGAGTCAGAAACCAAAGTCGGTCACAGTCGGTACGGTCTGGGTTAGGTTACAGATGTAATCATTGATAAGTCAAGTTAAGGATGTAGTCATTGATGAGTCAAGTTAAGGATGTAGTCATTGATGAGTCAAGTTAAGGATGTAGTCATTGATGAGTCTAGTTAAGGATGTAGTCATTGATGAGTCAAGTTAAGGATGTAGTCATTGATAAGTCAAGTTAAGGATGTAGTCATTGATGAGTCAAGTTAAGGATGTAGTCATTGATTAGTCTAGTTAAGGATGTAGTCATTGATGAGTCAAGTTAAGGATGTAGTCATTGATGAGTCAAGTTAAGGATGTAGTCATTGATGAGTCAAGTTAAGGATGTAGTCATTGATAAGTCAAGTTAAGGATGTAGTCATTGATGAGTCAAGTTAAGGATGTAGTCATTGATGAGTCAAGTTAAGGATGTAGTCATTGATGAGTCAAGTTAAGGATGTAGTCATTGATGAGTCAAGTTAAGGATGTAGTCATTGATAAGTCAAGTTAAGGATGTAGTCATTGATTAGTCTAGTTAAGGATGTAGTCATTGATGAGTCAAGTTAAGGATGTAGTCATTGATGAGTCAAGTTAAGGATGTAGTCATTGATGAGTCAAGTTAAGGATGTAGTCATTGATGAGTCAAGTTAAGGATGTAGTCATTGATGAGTCAAGTTAAGGATGTAGTCATTGATTAGTCTAGTTAAGGATGTAGTCATTGATGAGTCAAGTTAAGGATGTAGTCATTGATGAGTCAAGTTAAGGATGTAGTCATTGATAAGTCAAGTTAAGGATGTAGTCATTGATGAGTCAAGTTAAGGATGTAGTCATTGATGAGTCAAGTTAAGGATGTAGTCATTGATGAGTCAAGTTAAGGATGTAGTCATTGATGAGTCAAGTTAAGGATGTAGTCATTGATAAGTCAAGTTAAGGATGTAGTCATTGATTAGTCATAGTTAAGGATGTAGTCATTGATGAGTCAAGTTAAGGATGTAGTCATTGATGAGTCAAGTTAAGGATGTAGTCATTGATGAGTCAAGTTAAGGATGTAGTCATTGATGAGTCAAGTTAAGGATGTAGTCATTGATGAGTCAAGTTAAGGATGTAGTCATTGATTAGTCTAAGTTAAGGATGTAGTCATTGATTAGTCAAGTTAAGGATGTAGTCATTGATGAGTCAAGTTAAGGATGTAGTCATTGATTAGTCTAGTTAAGGATGTAGTCATTGATGAGTCAAGTTAAGGATGTAGTCATTGATGAGTCAAGTTAAGGATGTAGTCATTGATGAGTCAAGTTAAGGATGTAGTCATTGATGAGTCAAGTTAAGGATGTAGTCATTGATGAGTCAAGTTAAGGATGTAGTCATTGATGAGTCAAGTTAAGGATGTAGTCATTGATGAGTCAAGTTAAGGATGTAGTCATTGATGAGTCAAGTTAAGGATGTACGTCATTGATAAGTCAAGTTAAGGATAGTAGTCATTGATGAGTCAAGTTAAGGATGTAGTCATTGATGAGTCAAGTTAAGGATGGTCACGTCATTGATGAGTCATGATTAAGAGATGTAGTCATTGATTAGTCAGTTAAGGATGTAGTCATTGATTAGTCAAGTTAAGGATGTAGTCATTGATGAGTCAAGTTAAGGATGTAGTCATTGATTAGTCTAGTTAAGGATGTAGTCATTGATGAGTCAAGTTAAGGATGTAGTCATTGATGAGTCAAGTTAAGGATGTAGTCATTGATTAGTCTAGTTAAGGATGTAGTCATTGATAGAGTCAAGTTAAGGATGTAGTCATTAGATAAAGCCAAGTTAAGGATGTAGTCATTGATAAGCCAAGTTAAGGATGTAGTCATTGATGAGTCAAGTTAAGGATGTAGTCATTGATGAGTCAAGTTAAGGATGTAGTCATTGATTAGTCTAGTTAAGGATGTAGTCATTGATGAGTCAAGTTAAGGATGTAGTCATTGATGAGTCAAGTTAAGGATGTAGTCATTGATTAGTCAAGTTAAGGATGTAGTCATTGATGAGTCAAGTTAAGGATGTAGTCATTGATGAGTCAAGTTAAGGATGTAGTCATTGATTAGTCTAGTTAAGGATGTAGTCATTGATGAGTCAAGTTAAGGATGTAGTCATTGATGAGTCAAGTTAAGGATGTAGTCATTGATTAGTCTAGTTAAGGATGTAGTCATTGATGAGTCAAGTTAAGGATGTAGTCATTAGATGAGTCAAGTTAAGGATGAAAGTACATTGATGAGTCAAGTTAAGGATGTAGTCATTGATTAGTCAAGTTAAGGATGTAGTCATTGATGAGTCAAGTTAAGGATGTAGTCATTGATGAGTCAAGTTAAGGATGTAGTCATTGATAAGCCAAGTTAAGGATGTAGTCATTGATGAGTCAAGTTAAGGATGTAGTCATTGATGAGTCAAGTTAAGGATGTAGTCATTGATGAGTCAAGTTAAGGATGTAGTCATTGATGAGTCAAGTTAAGGATGTAGTCATTGATGAGTCAAGTTAAGGATGTAGTCATTGATAAGCCAAGTTAAGGATGTAGTCATTGATTAGTCAAGTTAAGGATGTAGTCATTGATGAGTCAAGTTAAGGATGTAGTCATTGATTAGTCTAGTTAAGGATGTAGTCATTGATTAGTCAAGTTAAGGATGTCGTCATTGATTAGTCAAGTTAAGGATGTCGTCATTGATTAGTCAAGTTAAGGATGTCGTCATTGATTAGTCAAGTTAAGGATGTAGTCATTGATTAGTCAAGGATGAAGTCACTGATTAGTCAAGTTAAGGATGTAGTCACTGATTAGTTAAGTTAAGGATGTAGTCATTAATTAAATAAGTTAAGAATGAAGTCATTAATTAGTCCAGTTAACTCTCAGTGGCTGGCTGTCCGCTATAGTGGATCAGTGTAAAGCAATGGTTTGGGATGACTGACCGCTATAGCAATTACGTGGTGACCACATGACACTATGACTAGTGCATCTTAACATAGCTTTGTAAGCCTGTCCAAGATTGAATACAGAGTGTTGTCAGGTGTCAGGTGTTCAAAACTCTTTGTTTGTGGTTGCAAAGAGTAGCTGACACGGAGTAGCGACACAGAGTACAAAATTCATCATATTTTCTTCATGCTGGTCAAAGCTCAAATATTAAAGTAAGAGCTTCAATCTTTTGACATGTACTAACCCAGCATGTTGTTCATAAGCTCAGAAAATTTCATTTTCTTACTCTGTGTTTTATATCTTTTATGATATTTTGTTTACTAACCATTACAAATGGGCCGTCTGTGGGAAAAGCAAAGGAGAGAAGTGGCCGCTCCGAGCCAGTTAAGGGTGCAGTCATTAATCAGTCAAGTCAATTCAGGAGAGGGAGTTTCTCTACCCTCTAAGCCAGGGACACCCACACTGCTGTCGAAGGGTCTTTAACCTGCGCCTGCAGCATGCTGCCGGGGCCCCAGCAGCCACCTACCTCCAGGTTGATCTGCCAGCGCCTCTGCTTGCCGTCCTCAAACACCGGCTCTATCAGGGGCTCCCACACCGCCAGCTTCTCGTTGTAGTAGCCCACCTCAAGGTCAAGGCTGCCTTCGACCGTCATCTGTACACCAAGGTCACACACAGGTCAGCAGTCACAACGATCCAAGCCCCAGTTATCAGCATTATCATGGAGGGGGGGGGGGGGTTGGTATTTTTAGTTTGAATGCAAAAATCTTTCTGTGAAATTAAAAATAAAATGACAGCTAAAATAAGAGGGCACTGAAGGGGAAGGTCAAAGGTCAGCTTCACACACGGTCAGAGATCATCAATGGCACTGACCTGTGTCAAACTGATGTCATCAGTAAAACAAACTTCTTTCTGAAAAATCGGAGGAAAAATAAATTCCCATAAAAGTACTTCAAACAAACTGACAAGAAAGGTACAGTCAGAAGTCCTCAGATGCATCTTTCCTCTTCTTCTTCCTTCTTCTTTTCGTTCCTCAGCTAGAGCTCCAAGGTTCACCAAGTGTAAGATTTTTTGCTATGCGACCGTTTTTCTCCCCACATTTAGGCAGCCCCACTCCGCCTTCAGGGATGGTGCCTGAACACAACACCTGTGTGCATGCTTGGGATTTTTGGTGTCATCCATTCCTACCGGCACACAATGGCCTACTCTTTTGAAAGGGGGAACGGGTTATTAATGTGTGTGCAAGATGTCCAGCATGCGTTTGCACACAAGGCCTGGTTTTATAGTCTCATCCATCCTCTGAAGTCAGAGTATGGCTGCCTATATGCCAAGGCACTTAAAAACAGTCATACACGCAAAGTTCTCGTTCAGTGTGTGATTTCAATCTCACAGTGATTCCCAGGTGGGATGAGAGCGAGTCAGAGCGCACATTCTGGGTGACTGCCAGAGTGTTAAGCTGGGGATCGCACAACAACAACAACAACAAAAACACAGTCTCATCTGAAGGACTTTTGACATTCATTCAATTTTTTCGTCAAACTGGGACGAAAAGGCAAGGCTGGGAATCAAACCCAGAACCTCACAGTTTACTTGTTGGCAGGCGAACGTCTTAACCATCCTGCTGCCCTCCTCCTCAGATGCATCTTTTCTAGTTAAACAGATAATCAGCTGCCTCTCCCTCTCTCTCTCTCAACTGTGACAACATAGTTCACTACTTACCATGACTCTCCCATGTTGATTGCATACTTGTTTGAACACTTTTGATGATTTACTATTTGCTCACTTTCCCCTTCATCTCAGGCTATGGCCTAATCAATAAACACCCCAATCTGAATCTCCCCCCCCCCCCCCCCTTTCACCCCTTTCCCCCCCCGTCTGTCTGTCTGTCTCCTTTCGCCCCTTGACACACACAACCCTCCCTCCTCCTTTTTTTTCTTTTAATAGAAATTTGTGTTTCAAAGTAGTGTGTGTGTGTGTGTGTACGCGCGCGATGTGTGCATGTGCGCATGCGTATTTGTGTGTGTGTATGTGTGTGTGTGTGTGTGTGTGTGTGTGTGTGTGTGTGTGTGTGTGTGTGTGTGTGTGTGTGTGTGTGTATGTGTGTGAGTTTGTGTGTATGTGTGTGAGTTTGTGTGTGTGTGTGTGTGTGTGTGTGTGTGTGTGTGTGTGTGTGTGTGTGTGTGTGTGTGTGTGTGTGTGTGTGTGTGTGAGTGTGAGTTTGTGTATGTGTGTACACATGCGTGCGCGCGGGGGTGTGCGTGTGTGCGTGTGTGTGAGTGCGTGCGTGCATGTGTGTGTGTGTTACCTGTGAGCTCCAGTTGCGGACTTGTGCCTGGAAGGAGGACTCCACGATGAGGAGGGGCAGGGTTCGGTGCCCGATGCCCCCCTCCAGCTTGATCACCAGTGACGGCAACTTCATCACCAGCTGTTGACATCATCAACATCAACATCGTCAACAACACGGTCATCATCACCATCACTATCACCATCCTCCTTTGTCATCAACCATCATCCATGTCATCGTCGTCACTGTTGTCCTCCTCCTCCTCTTTATTACTGACAATGCTCAACGTTTCAGCAACAATGCCCCAGCACACACCACCATTGTCTGATACCACCATCACCATCATCATTTCCATGATCATCAGCATCCAAAATACTGCATTGTCATCATCATCATCACCATCATCATCAAAAAACACTGCTGTTATCTCATCATCAAAAACACTGCCGTTATCATCAAAAACACTGCCGTTATCATCAAAAACTCTGCCGTTATCATCATCATCAAAAACACTGCCTTTATCATCAAAAACACTGCCGTTATCATCAAAAACTCTGCCGTTATCATCATCATAAACACTGCCATTAACATAATCATCAAAAAGCACTGCCATCATCATGATCAAAAACACTGCCATTATCATCACCATCAATACTACCATTATCATCACCTTCATGATCACCTTTATCATCAATAACACTACCGCTGTCATCATCAATAACACTGCCATTATCATCAACAATAATATTCACGTAGATGAAAGTAGTATAAATTCTTAAAACACAATATTACAACAAACAAGCAAAAAGGGGGAGAAAAACAATGATACAGAGAGCAGAGAGCAGAGAGAGAGATAGAGATAGAGATAGAGAGAGAGAGAGAGAGAGAGAGAGAGAGACAGACAGACAGACACAGACAGACAGACACAGAGAGCCACAGAGAGAGACAGAAAGAGACAGAAAGAGACAGAGACACAGAGAGAGAGAGACAGACAGATAGACTGACAGAGAGACAGACAGAAAGACAGAGACAGAGAAAGAAAACAATTGAGCAAAAAGAAAAAGAAAGAAGAGAAATAGAGTGCTAAGTGATTCAGAGGACCTTATCATCACCATTGTCATCATCTTAATAACATCAAACACCCCCCCACACACACAGCAATAACTGGGGGAGGGGGGGGGGCTGGGACATACAGACACTCAAGGAGAAAGAGACAGGCACAGAAAAACAGAGACATAGACTGAGAGGCAGACAAGGAAGCAGAGAAAGACAGAGACAAAGAACAGAAAGACATGGAGACAGAGATCAACCGAAACAGAGAGTCACAGTCGAGAAGATAGGACAGGAAACAGACATAGAGACACAGACAAGGAGGCAGAGACAGACATGCATGGAAACACAGAGACAAAGAGACACAGACAACAGACAGGGAGGCAGAGACCAACAAAAGACACAGAGAAAGACAAAGACACAGAACAAACTGAGACACAGAGAAAGATGAGGAGACAGAGAAAGACAGACAAAGAAAGACAAGGAGACAGAGACAAAGTGAGAAAGACAAGGAGACAGAGAAAGACAAACCAAAAAAAGACAAGGAGAGAGAGAGAGAGACAAACTGAGAAAGACAGAAAGACAAGGAGACAGAGAAAGACAAACCAAAAAAAGACAAGGAGAGAGAGAGAGAGACAAACTGAGAAAGACAGAAAGACAAGGAGACAGAGAAAGACAAACCAAAAAAAGACAAGGAGAGAGAGAGAGAGACAAACTGAGAAAGACAGAAAGACAAGGAGACAGAGAGAGACAAACTGAGAAAGACAGAAAGACAAGGAGACAGAGAAAGATGGACAAACTGAGACAGACAGAATAGTACACAGAGACAGTGAGACAAGGACAGAACGAGAATGAGAGGTTCAGAGAAATGGCAGACATGAATGGGCAGGCCAAATACAGGAGACTCCTCCTTGTTCCCACACAAGGTCAATGCCCCACCCTTGTTCTCCCCAAAGATGAGCAAGTTGTGCACAGCAGAAAATTGGGGTGGAAATCTTCACGGAGACAAGACAGTGCAGCACAATTCTTCTGTTGGCAGTGGGGTTAACTGCAGGATTTTTGTGTGGTTCGTTGGGTTAATTGCAGGATTTTTCGTGCGTTCATTTGGTTAACTGCAGGATTTTTCGTGCGGTTCATTTGGTTAATTGCAGGATTTTTCGTGTGGTTAATTGCCAGGTTCTTCGTTGGTTTGTTTGGTAAATTGCGGGATTTTTCGTTTGTTCTCCACTCACAGCCAAGGCCATACAGGTTTGTACTTTGGCGTACACACAATTGGGTGATAGTGCTCACAAAAAATCCCCAGACATCATGGAATTTTTTTACACATAATTTTTTGCTGCCATGTTACACTTATGAAATCAATGGAAAAGATGCAACACCCCCCACCCCTCCCCTGATTTTGAATAACTTTTATTAGTTTTGATTTCATTTTCATTTAAAAATTAGCATTCACTAGTGGCCCCTTTGCCAAAAAAAATCAAGTTTCAAGTTTGCATAATTATTTCTATGGATTTTTAATCAAGCGGATCTCAAAAATGTCTAAATGTGCACTGAAACTGACTGAACTTTATGCTGATACTTTGTGCATGTGTATAGAAAAGACCTTATAAAAGCTATAACAAAAAATTATTTCTTCAAAAATGACATGAAAATCATCCACACAACCCCCCCCCCCCCCCCTCTCAAAAATGCAGAAATTGACAGAAATCATCCCCACAACACCCCCCCCCCCCTTCCCCCTCCCTCCCCATGCCCCAAAAACCCGTGCAGGAACACACAAAAATCCCCCAATTCAGCAACACCAAAAACTCCCCCAAATCAGGAAATCCCAACACTCCATTATTTCTGTGTTGGGCTGAGGAAGGAAAACCTGAGGAAGGGGAGAGGAGGTGGGAGGGGGAGGGAGGGAGGGGGAGCATAGACAGTGGGGAAGGGAAGGTTCTGAAGAGGGGGAGAGGGGTGGGGGAGAGCACAAAAGGGGGAGGGGGAGGATGCTGTTCCACACAATTCATAGCCCTTTTTGTTTTTGCTCCTAAGCTACAGTTTTCACCAACGGTCAGATTTTGCAATTGCGACCATTTCAGCCACCTAGAAGGCGGCCACATTCCGACTTCGGGGCTGTCTAAACATGACCCCAGTCTGCGCGTTTTACACAACAACGCTGCTGTCTGCTCCCACTGGCATGGAAGGCCTTACTCCTCTGGAAAGCAGGACAGGTTTTAACATGAGCGCACAGTGTTTTGCACGTGTTCCCACATGGGGCCTTGGTTTTAGAGTCTCAACAGGTGGGCTCTGCTGGAAGTAGAGTTGGTGCTTATGTTAACTGCAGAGTGGGCAAAAACCATCGCGAGAAAAAAACGCACCGCTGGTGAACCTGTCGCCTCTAGACCAGGAATGAAAACAAAATACTGCTGAAGAAAAACATAACTTATGGGGGAAAGAGTAAACAGTGTGTGTGTGTGTGTGTGTGTGTGTGTGTGTGTGTGTGTGTGTGTGTGTGTGTGTGTGTGTGTGTGTGTGTGTGTGTCCCTCTGTCTGTCCCTCTGTCTGAGTATATGCGTGTGTGCACATGCGTGTGTGGACATGCATGTGTACCAGTGTGTAATCATGTGTGTGCCTGTGTGCAAGTCTTGAAAATTTCAAGTCTTAAGAATACTCATAGTCACAATTAGCATTCATAATCATCAGGTAGACACACAGATCTTGAAAACAAATTGCAAACATACACGCCACAAAAAGTCAACTTGGAGAAGGGGGCAGGAAGAGAAAAAGTCACCACATCAATAAAAAAAAAAAATCAGGTTCCCTGTATGTAAAACAACAACACCACTTTTTTCCTTTAAAAACTAAAACAAAAGAACCAGGAGATTGACACACCACATACACCATGTCCCTGACATAAAACGCCAAAAAAAAAACCCTGCATTTTCATACCTACAGTCATAACAACAAAAAATCGGCTAAAAGGAAGACTACATTTTCCTCTCAGATGATTTGTCAGAGACCATTTCTGGAGTGTGATACACAGAATGTCGGTGCTACCTCCACAACAGCCAAAAAAAAGGACCTCCAATGATACACAGAATGTCGGTACTACCTCCACAACAGCCAAAAAAAAGGACCTCCAATGATACACAGAATGTCGGTGCTACCTCCACAACAGCCAAAAAAAAGGACCTTCAATGAACAACAGAATGTCGGTAACTACCTCCACAACAGCCAAAAAAAAGGACCTCCAATGATACACAGAATGTCGGTGCTACCTCCACAACAGCCAAAAAAAAGGACCTCCAATGATACACAGAATGTCGGTACTACCTCCACAACAGCCAAAAAAAAGGACCTTCAATGATACACAAATGTCGGTGCTACCTCCACAACAGCCAAAAAAAAGGACCTTCAATGATACACAGATTGTAGGTGCTACCTCCACAACAGCCAAAAAAAAGACCTTCAAAACTACTGCCTCTGAACACCCCCCCCCCTCCCCCTCCCTCCCCCCACCACCACAAAGCTGCAGTTTGAGAGAGACGTGGCACCATACTTCAGACAGCGCCATCCCCTCCCTATGTGTGCAGTGCCCCTTACACTAGCGGGGCACAACACTGTCACCACTACCTCTGTGCACACAGGACACAACACACTGCTTCATTTACACAGGACACAACACACTACTTCATTTACACAGAACACAACACACTACTTCATTTACACAGGACACAACACACTGCTTCGTTTACACAGGACACAACACACTACTTCATTTACACAGGACACAACACACTGCTTCGTTTACACAGAACACAACACACTACTTCATTTACACAGGACACAACACACTACTTCATTTACACAGAACACAACACACTGCTTCATTTACACAGGACACAACACACTGCTTCCTTTACACAGAACACAACACACTGCTTCCTTTACACAGAACACAACACACTGCTTCGTTTACACAGGACACAACACACTACTTCATTTACACAGAACACAACACACTGCTTCATTTACACAGGACACAACACACTGCTTCATTTACACAGGACACAACACACTGCTTCATTTACACAGGACATAACACACTGCTTCATTTACACAGGACACAACACACTGCTTCATTTACACAGAACACAACAAACTACTTCATTTACACAGAACACAACACACTGCTTCATTTACACAGGACACAACACACTGCTTCCTTTACACAGAACACAACACACTACTTCATTTACACAGGACACAACACACTGCTTCCTTTACACAGAACACAACACACTACTTCATTTACACAGGACACAACACAGCACACACTTCATTTACACACAACACTCTATTCATTTACACAGGACACAACACAACACACTACTTCATTTACACAGAACACTATTCATTTACACAGGACACAACACACTGCTTCCTTTACACAGAACACAACACACTACTTCATTTACACAGGACACAACACACTGCTTCCTTTACACAGAACACAACACACTACTTCATTTACACAGGACACAACACAACACACTACCTTTACACAGGACACAACACAACACACTACCTTTACACAGGACACAACACAACACACTGCTTCATTTACACACAACACAACAACACATGCTTCATTTACACAGAACACAACACACTGCTTCATTTACACAGAACACAACACACTACTTCATTTACACAGAACACAACACAGCACACACTTCATTTCCACAAGACACAACATACTGCTTCATTTACACACAACACACTGCTTCATTTACACACAACACACTGCTTCATTTACACAGGACACAACACAACACACTGCTTCATTTACACAGGACACAACACACTGCTTCCTTTACACAGGAACACAACACAACACACTGCTTCCTTTACACAGGACACAACACAACACACTGCTTCATTTACACAGGACACAACAACAACACACTGCTTCATTTACACAGGACACAACACAACACACTGCTTCATTTACACAGGACACAACACACTACATTCCTTTACACAGGACACAACACAAAACACACTACTTCATTTACACAGGACACAACACACTGCTTTCTTTACACAGGACACAACACACTGCTTCATTTACACAGGACACAACACAACACACTACTTCCTTTACACAGGACACAACACAACACACGCTTCATTTACACAGGACACAACACACTGCTTCCTTTACACAGGACACAACACTTCCTTTACACAGGACACAACACAACACACTGCTTCCTTTACACAGGACACACAACACACTACTTCCTTTACACAGGACACAACACAAACACACTACTTCATTTACACAGGACACAACACAACACACTACTTCATTTACACACAACACAACACACTACTTCATTTACACACAACACAACACACTACTTCATTTACACAGGACACACTACTTCATTTACACAGGACACAACACAACACACTGCTTCATTTACACAGGACACAACACAACACACTGCTTCATTTACACAGGACACACTACTTCATTTACACAGGACACAACACAACACATTACTTCATTTACACACAACACACTACTTCATTTACACTGGTCACAACACACTACTTCATTTACACAGGATACAACACAACACACTGCTTCATTTACACACAACACACAACTTCATTTACACAGGACACAACACAACACACTACTTCATTTACACACAACACACTACTTCATTTACACAGGACACACTACTTCATTTACACAGGACACAACACAACACACCACACTTCTTCATTTACACACAACACACTACTTCATTTACACACAACACACTACTTCATTTACACACAACACACTACTTCATTTACACAGGACACAACACAACACACTGCTCCCCTTACCTCCCACACACTACAACACTGAAGCAAGACTGACAGCATGCAGACTTTCAACAGCGAATTACAGACATTTAGATTTTTTTTCATTTTGAGACTGGGGGGGGGGGGGGGGGGGAAGAGGCCTGCAGAGGCTACAGCATCGAACTCATAGCCTTTTTTTTTTTTTTTTTTTTTTTATATCTTGGCTAGAGCTCCGAGGTTTACCAAAATGGTGAGATTTTTGCATACATGTTAAAAACTTGTTCTACCTTTCAGACAATTAGGCCCTTTCATGCCAGTAAGAAAGGATGACCTTTTTTTTTTCATTTTCTTCTAAAACTGCACGCTCACTGGTGTTGTGTGTTACACCTCATCCCTGACGCCAGAATGCGGCTGCCTTCATGATGGGTAAAAACGGTCTCTTGGGCCAAATCTCACCATTTGACTCCCCTCCCCTCACAGTCAGTCCTTTCAATGGCATTATCGAATTGATGCAGGTCCTGTGCAGGAACATATGTAGAACGTCTTTAGAACACATTACAATCCTTCCCCCTTTTTTTTTGAAGAGGTCAGACAAGGTTGGCAGCGTGGAGGACTTTGACAAGCCCAGCATGCAGCCTGCAGCCTGAAGGGGGATGGGCTCCGCCAGACTGAACATGTCTGATAATCTCTGCCTGAACACAGCAGAGCAGTGCAGTGCCCTAATCCACTCCTCTTGGAGTTAAAGAAAGAAGTCAAGTTACACATCAAGAGCCAAGAAGGAAGATGGCAGGATGGTTAAGATGTCTGCTGCCCAACAAGTAAACTGTGAGGTTCTGGGTTCCATTCCCAACCTCGCCCTTTCTTCCCTGTATGACAAGAAAATCAAACTGAATGTCCAAGTCCTCCAGATGAGACTAAAAAACAAGGCCTCTGAATGCAAGCAGAACAACTCGTGCACACATTAAAAACCTGTTCCTCCTTTCAGAAGAGTACGTCATTTCCTGCTGGTAGGAACGGCTGACATGATTTTTAAAAAATGCTTGTCCACAGGTGTTGTGTTTAGACACCATTCCTGAAATCAGAATGCAGCTACCTAAATGGTGTGGGGAGGGGAGGGGGGGGGGATGGTCACAAAAATCTGTACTATGGGTGAACCTCAGAGCTCCAGCTGAGGAACAAACAAAAAATGCACGGTAATTGCGCAGTGAGAAAGACAAATACAGATCTATACATGGCGTCCTTTTCACAGTAACTGCGCAGTGAGAAAGACATATACAGATCTATACATGGCGTCCTTTTCACGGTTACTGCGCAGTGAGAAAGACATATACAGATCTATACATGGCGTCCTTTTCACAGAGGACATAGCAAACAAGTCGGTCAGTGTTCTGATGTACAGAGGTAAAGCATTCTCACTGTGGGGGCTACATTTTTGCACAGCATTTCCACTGACTACTCGTGCAGATAAACACACACACACACACACACACCTCATGCAACCATCTGAAGAGACGACAGCAAGTCATGCATGCTTTCTTACAAACACAGTACACGTGTATTATTCAACATTTCTAAATCCATTCACTTTTCTTCACAGCTTGTAAGAAAAATCGTTATCAACAGAATATGCCAACTGCATAGGGAAGAAAAAGAGTGACAGGAAAAAAAAAAGATGAAAATTGTTGGCACAGATTATGAGTAAGGCAAGAATAGGTTTAATACTGGAGAAAGTCCCACCCTCCTCTGGTGTTAGCACACGGGGATAAGTGAGCACAAAGTCAGTCAAGATGCCACAAGCGCTGATCACTCGTGCAATGTCAAATATCTCATGTGAGGAAACAAAGAAACGTCCAGGAGAATTTTCAGAAAAGACTTACAGGGAAACAAATACTTGAACAAAGAAAACAGAGACAAAGGAAAACACAGCCCAAGAACTAACTGATGCCACTGGGTATCCATATTTTAAACAGTGCATAAAGACCATGATGGCCATTATAAAATACAAAAGATTCACAACAGCAGACTTCACGCATCAAAACAAGCACTCCCCTATGGGAGCCTGTCTGTATGAATAGCACCCCCGCCTTCTGCTAATTGTGTGCTAGGAGTTTCCTCTTCTCTATCCCTCTCTTTGTTTTTGTTTCTTTTTTTCCAGTCACCTCCTTCTTGTCGATTTCCTGCTTTCTTGGTCCATTCTCCCACTTTTTTTCCGAGAAAAACTTCAAAGACAACAATTCTGTTCCAGGCTGAATACCATGTTATAAATACTGACAGATCTTATCAATCAAACTGGGACATCAATATCAAAATAGCACAGAAAGAAAAAAAACAGAATCATCCAGATTACGATGTCCAAAAAACAAGATTTATGAAAGAGACAGGAAAGAGTAACAAAAAAAGTAACATCCATTTCAAAATAACAACAGACAAAAATCATCACATATAACCCAAAAAAAAATCCAGAAAAAAAAAAAAATTAAAAGCCAAACAGAATAAATTAACAAAATTATCAACAGATTACACAAATACCAAAAATCAATTTAGAAAAAGGGGAAAAAAAAGAAAAAAACAACGACAACAACAAGAAATGACAGGATCACCACCAATCTTTAGTCCAGAAAAATGAAAAGCAAAGATAACAAGAAACTGGTTTCAAGAGACAATTCTTCACAGAAGCATCTCTATCCCAAATAAAATGACCACAACTATAAACGGCCTACGTCAAATGAACCCCTTTCAACACAACCAACCAGCCAAAGACCAAATCAAGACAGGTCTGAAATCCAACAATACTATTTACAAAAAAAAATAATGATAAGTTACCAGCAATATCAACAGAACACACTCGTCAAACCAGGCACAGATTCCAAAACAACAACAACTACAACAACAACAACTACACAGAAGAAGAAGAGACACTCATGCCACAAGCAAGCCAATCAGATTAAATGTCAGGGAGGTGAAGGTCTGGTCAGCAACCAATGAGATGTCAGTACACAAAATTGGCTATACATCTGACCAATCACAGAAGAGAAACAAAATAACACCCTCTTACCATTTCTCCACCCTGAAATTTAAAAAAAAAAAGTAACCAATAAATAAAGTTCCGATTTTTCAAGCTGCCTGGCAAAAAATTTATTTCTACCTTTCTTCCAAGCAGATTAACAAAATATCTGGGGGGAAAAAAAAGAAAAAAGAAAAAAAGATAAAGAGATTTTAGGATGGGAGTAACAGAAAGAAAATAAGAGTTAATTAAAAAAAAAAAAAAAAGGTTTAAAAAAAAGAAACCAAGAGAAGAGAATTCTTGAGAAGAAAAAAAAACATCTTGGAGGGAAAAAGAGAAAGACAGAGAATAAGAGAGACAGGGAAAAAGAATGAGAGAGAGAAGGATGACAGAGAGAGAGGTTAGAGAGAAGAAAGACTGGAAAGACAGAGAGAATGCTGAATAGACAGAGAACAGTGCAAATGAGAAAAGAGTTTATATGTATCTTAATGTGTGTGTGTGTGTGTGTGTGTGTGTGTGTGTGTAGGAGTGAGAGAGTGTGAGGGAGGGAGAGGGAGGAGAGAGGGGAGAGAGAGAGAGAGAGGAGAGAGAGAGAGAGATTAGTTAGTAGTTATTTATATCGAGGATAACAGAATGAATTGTGCTTTTTCTCGTCCGTGTGATGCAGTTTGAATATGTCACTGTTCCACCGGAACGAGACTACGAGAAGCGACAGGATTAAGTGTCGCAAGATGTTGCGCGTACGCACGAGGCTCGTTAAGTCTATCCGAAGATGAGGAGAGAGAGAGAGAGAAGAGAGAGAAAAGAGTGTGTGTGTGTGTGTGTGTGTGTGTGTGCGCGTGTGCATGTGCATGTGCGTGTATATGTGTGCGTGTGCATGTGTGTGTGTGCGCGTGCACGCATGTACGTGTGAGTGTGTGTGCATATGCTTGTGCATGTGTGTGTGCGTTCGTGTGTGCGTGCGTCTGTGTTTGTACTCTTGTGCATATAAGTAGTTGTGGCTGAAGATATCCTCACATTCTATTAAGCGAAACTGTGTGATAACCACTAACAACAGGAAAAAATAAAATTCAAAATAGAAACAACAACGCCATCTACAACAAGTGCTCAATGGGACTTAACAATAAACTCTTAGCAATAGCTAACACTACATTGATATTATCCAGAACTTGTTCAAGGGAAGTTTCAGGAAAGCTAGGTAAGTAATGTTTTCAAGTCTTGCATTCAAGTACAATATGAGTATTTAAAATATTATTGTTTCCACATGAGCATTTAACATCCTTGCTAAATTTTGTGATTAAAGCGTTTAATCGAATTCTAAAAAATAACGCCTCAAGCTGTCTTTCTTTGACAATATTTCTAGAAGTCTTTGACTGATGTATGCTTTCATAAGACACTTTTTTCCTGGTTGGAATCCATTTTGCAAACCGTTCTTTACTGCATTATTTCAATGAATATATTTGAGAATGCTTGTTCTAACATATGGTATCCTTCTTGGATTGATAAAGGAATACGTAGCTCAGTGTTCCCACTTTTATTGCCTGCACCTCTTTTTGCAGCCCTGTCAACACATTCATTGGAGTAAAATCCTACGTGTGAAGGTGTCCAAAGAAAGGTGACAAAAACACCTCTTAATGTGTATGTGTGCGCATGCATGCACATGCAGGTGTGTGCGTATGCATGTAAGTGTATATCTACGTATGCTTATTTAAACATGTACGTATATATGCAAGCCTGCCTGCAAGTCTTTGCACAAGTGCACACGACACCCATACACACTCAACTATGCACAGACACACACACACACATACAAATACAAACCTACTCACACAGAGTACATCTACACTATTCCTCATCCACATCCACATACATACATACACATAAACACACCACCACACACCAAACAACAGCGCACAACTCATCCTGCCCTATGGCCAACACCTCACACACACACAAACCCTCACCTCCTCTCCGCGGTTCTCGTCGGAATCCAAAGAGGTCACAGAGGTCACCATCTCAGGGCCTTCTGCTGCTTCTGGCACGTCCTTCACTGGAGCGTAACAATGTCACAGAAACTATGATTCAGTACACACAACACACACACACACAAAACACACACAACACACACACACACACAAAACACACACACCACAAAACACACACACCACACAACACACACAACACACACACACACACACACACACACAGGGGAACGGGATAGCCTAATGGTCAGAACATTGCGCTCCCAATTTGACGATCCCAGTTCAATTCCTGTTTGAGGGGATTTTTCCCCTGGAGTTAACATCAGTGCTGACTCCACTCTCCCCAAAAGTCCTTCGGATGGGGCTACAAACTGAGGCCCTGTGTGCGAATGCATGCAGAACATCTTGCGCACATGTTCAATCCTGTTCCGCTTTTCGTAAGAGTAGGCCATTGTGTGCCGGTGGGAACAGATGAAAAGATTTACAAAACTGCATACACATGAGGACAGGATGTAAAAAAAGCACATGAGTGCTTATTCCATTTTCCTTGATATACAAGAATAAGTAAAAATAAAAATAACACACACACACTGAGTATTGCTGTCGTTGGGCATTCCCCAGCTTAACACCCAGAGGGTCACCCAGAACAATCCCTCTGACTCACTCATCCCACCACACACACACAAACACAAACACACACACAGACAAAAAAACCAACAAAAAAACAGAACACACACACACACACACTCGTGCGCGCGCACAGACAAACACACTCAGACAAACACACAGTGACACAGACACAGACACACACAGACACTCGCGCGCGCGCGCACACACACACATACATACACACTCTCTCACACACACAGACACACACCACTTTCCAGGAACCAGAACTTGCAGTCGCTGACACGCTTCACTTCCCACAGACGTTCCGGAACTTCGTCACGCTTCACTTCCTCTGCGTCCGCCTGTTCACAGCAATTGTTATCTTAGTTTTCATTGGCTCATGTCCACCTCTTCACCTGCATCACCCTCTCTCATTGGCTGTTGTTAATATCATGTGTGTTAGCTCCATTCATGGGCTGATGCTAATGTGTTGACTCTGCTCATTTCCTACACAAACTTCTCTACTGATAAATATATATATATATATATATATATATATATATATATATATATATATATATATATATATACTATATATATATATCTATATATATATATATATATCTATATCTCTATATATCTATCTATCTATCTATCTATCTATCTATCTATCTATCTATCTATCTATCTATCTATCTATCTATCTATCTATTATCTATCTATACACACAAATATGTGTGTGTATGTGTGTGTGTGTGTGTTGTGTGCGATGTAATGTCAAAACAAACATGTCACATCCCTCTATAAATTCCTATTCATGTATGAGCGCATGCGTGCATGCGTATATGCTTGAATGCATGTATACGTGCATGTGTGTGTGTGCATGCACATGTGTGTGTACCTGTGCGCACATTGTGTGTGTGTGTGTGTGTGTGTGTGTGTGTGTGTGTGTGTGTGTGTGTGTGTGTGTGTGTGTGTTGTGTGTGTGAGTGTGTGTGTGCACGCGCGCGTGTGCATGTGTGTGTGTGTGAGTGTGCATGTGTGTGTGTGCATGTGTGTGTGTGCGTGCGCATGCATGCTTGTGTGCATGCTTGCATGTGTATGTATGCATGTGTGCATAAGTATGTGTGTTTTTATGCATGCATGTCTATATTTGTGAGCTGTGTATACACACACATGCACAAAAGTGTTCATGACGTTTTTCATACACAGCCAAGTATGTCACATCATGTATGCACAGAAGAAAAAAACAACAACAAAAAGACATATTTTCCACATCTAGTCAGGACATGATAGTCCCTTGTAATCAACAAGTGCACACCTACTGCACACATTACTCAAACTGTAAACTGCTACAGCAGCATCACATAGGCCCTTTCCCTAAAAACTTCACCCTAAAATACACAAACTACACACAAATCTCTACAGATAAACTACAAAAACGCCTTAACATCAAATTCACTATGATCTCAAACCAACCAACCAACCAATTTATTTTTTTAAACCAAAAACAAAAAAACAATTCAGAAATGAATGACGGCAACAAATAAGAAGAAGAAAAAAAACAATATCAGAAAAAAAAGGAAAAAAAAACACAACATTTAGGAGCTGTAACCGTATCTCTCTCCATTCACACATGCATATGAACTCCACAACAACAAACATGAATTTCTTACTCTTCAAACATTTCGTCAAAAACATGTTTTAATGCTAAACAGATGACATTTAGAACTGACATCAATGGCACACAATGATTATTTCTTTAAAAAATGATAATGGCACAAACTGATAACAGGTGTCACCAACGGCACACAGCGATGGTATTTAGGAATGATAATGGCACAAACTGATAACAGGTGGCATCAAAAGCACAAAATGATAATACCAAATTATGATAACGGCACAAACAATGACAAACATATACTCAGACCATCAGGAAGAAAAAGGGGGCACAGACCAACAGAGAAAAGGAAAAGAGAGAAAGCAGCAATTTGGGAGAAAGAAAAAGACAGATGAGGATAAAAGAGAGAATGGACAGGCAGACAGAAAGAGATGAGATAATGACAAACAGAGATAGGTCATGACAGACAGACCCATGGGAGAAAGGCACAAAGAGAGACTGACTGACTGACGAAGACAGACAGACAGACAGACAGACAGACAGACAGACAGACAGACAGCGAGGAACATAAAAGGAAAATGAGTGAGAAAATGACAGAAGAGAGAAAGACAGACAGTCAAATGTACAAGATGACATTACCAGTGACAAGTCACATGGAAGGAAAATCCTCCAAAATATTAAACCTAGCACACATGCGCACGCGCGTGTACACACACACACACGCACACACACACACACCACACACACACACACACACACACACACAGCGCACACACACACACACACACACACACACACACACACACCACTTTTACTTTTCTTTTCAAGGACAAACACACACTTAAGAGACAAACGAATAAATAAGTAAATACATAAACAAACAAATAAATAAATGCAAACCCCTAACCTCCATCCCATCAACTCAAATGACCACCAAAAAAAAAATGCTTTAAGAAATAAATGATCAGAAACAAATGATACACAAATTACAAATACCAAATGAACCCATCCCCTACTGTGCAGCAATGAAAACCCCAAACCCTGGTTTTCTGTTCTGTCAGAGTGAAAACCCCAAACCCTGGTTTTCTGTTCTGTCAGAGTGAAAACCCCAAACCCTGGTTTTCTGTTCTGTCAGAGGAGCAAAAAAAACCCTGAGGTAGACATGAGCAATGTTTCACTGCTGACTTTCTTCTTCTTTGTGGCAGACTTTTCCTCTTTTTTCCTTTTTTTGTGTCTTCATGATTTTAAAACTATTTTCAGCAGGCAAGACAGATTTCTTTGCCCCCCATTATTTGGGCTGGCTTCTGTGTGTTTCCAGCTGGGCCTTGCTTGCCCTACTGGGGTCACACTGCAGTGCCTGGTCTTCCCCTGTGCTACTCACTGTCCAGGAGGTCAAGGGGATTTTTTCCCCTGGAGTTAACATCAGTGCTGACTCCACTCTCCCCAAAAGTCCTTCAGATGAAACTGTAAACCGAGGCACCGTGTGCGAATCCAGGCAGAATATCTTGCGCACATGTTAAATCCTGTTCCGCTTTTTGTAAGAGTAGACCATCGTGTGCCGGTGGGAACAGATGACATTTACAAAACTGCATACACACAGGGACTGGATGTAAAAAAGCATATGAATGCTTATTCCATTATCCTCGATATAAAAGAATAAATAAAAATAAAGAAGGCCTGTCTTCCCACTGGCCCCAGCAGCCAACACATTTCCACTTCTTGCAAGCTTTTTCGTCGTGTTGTGTGTGTGTGTGTGTGTGTGTGTGTGTGTGTGTGTGTGTGTGTGTGTGTGTGGTGTGTGCATGTGCATGTACGTGCATGTGTGTGTGTGTGCGT
>CM060346.1:8710106-8735106 GCA_030674155.1 Stramonita haemastoma
ACACACATACACCTCCTACTCTACAACAAGATACCTACATACCACCTCCACTCCACCCCCCCCCCCCCCCCCCCCCCCCCCGAGAGGCACGAAGGTCAAGGTCACTCACATTCTGGGGACTGAGGCCGGCGGAGACGGCGGCCATGGTGGCGATGGTTGCCGGGGAGATGTTGAGGACCAGGTCGCTGATGCTGACGTCCATGTGGGGGTTCCTGCTCCGCTTGGCGTGGCTGTGGAAGCTGATGTCACAGGGCATCAGCACCTGCCACACCCCACACACACACACACCGCCTGCCTCACACATCTTCATCCACCAACACCGCCGCTGCTGCTGCTGCTGCTTCTCCTCCTCTGTGTCAAACACCCATGGGTTCGATTCCCGTTCGAGGAGATTTTTCTCCTGGAGTTAACATCAGTGCTGACTCCACTCTACCCCCGAAAGTCCTTCGGATGGGACTGTCAACCGAGGACCCCCCGTGTGCGAACGCACGCAGAACATCTTGCGCACACGTTAAATCCTGTTCCACTTTTCGTAAGAGTAGGCCATCGTGTGCCGGTGGGAACAGATGACATTCCCAAAACTGCATACACACGGGGACTGGATGTAAAAAAGCACACGGGTGCTGATCCCATTATCCTCGCTATAAAAGAATAAACAAAACAAAACAAACACACACTGCAGCTAGTGTCATCTGTCACATGAGGGAAAACGCGCTGCACTGCCGTAAAGCGCCTGACAAAGTCAGGCCCAGCACATCCCCTGACTTCAGCATGGCAGAGAATCCTTCTCTGTTCAGTCTTTCTGGGAAAAGAAAAAAGGCCGGAGAATGGACCCAGAAGGCTGAAAATAGGCAAGAAGGAGGTGACAGGAAGAAAAGAAAAACAAGGCAGAAAAAAGAAAAAGGCTATAAAGAGGGAATTCCTTGTACACAATTTCCAGAAGGTTGGGATGCAATTTATAATGACAGCCCCCCCCCAGCATTCCCACAGGGCTGAATGTATAAGGCTGAGGGCAGAAGGAAAAGAGGCAGACCACCAACATCCTACATAGCCAACATCACTGAGAGCAGTGGTCTAGGAGGAGGGCTACAGGAGATGGTAGAGCTCAGCAGACCACCAACATCCTACATAGCCAACATCACAGAGAGCAGTGGTCTAGGAGGAGGGCTACAGGAGATGGTAGAGCTCAGCAGACCACCAACATCCTACATAGCCAACATCACTGAGAGCAGTGGTCTAGGAGGAGGGCTACAGGAGATGGTAGAGCTCAGCAGACCACCAACATCCTACATAGCCAACATCACTGAGAGCAGTGGTCTAGGAGGAGGGCTACAGGAGATGGTAGAGCTCAGCAGACCACCAACATCCTACATAGCCAACATCACTGAGAGCAGTGGTCTAGGAGGAGGCTACAGGAATGGGAGAGCTCGCAGATCACTAACATCCTACATAGCCAACACACTGAGAGCAGTGGTCTAGGAGGAGGCTACAGAGATGCAGAGCTCAGCAGATCACTAACATCCTACATAGCCAACATCACTGAGAGCAGTGGTCTAGGAGGAGGGCTACAGGAGATGGCAGAGCTCAGCAGAGACAGAGAGATGGCCAGCCCTGGTGGCTTTGTGTGGAGCTCCTACCCACCCACAACAGCGGGATGGAGACAGCTTGCAGCTGAACACCACGTTGAGGTCACAGCCAATTTCCCTGCCGGACATTTGGGCTGCTCCCCTCAGGATACAGCCAGTGGCCACAAGAAGAGCATCACCCTTTTTCTTTCTTCTTTCTTTTTCTTTTCCTGTCCATGTGCATTTGTTTCCCTATCAGAGCAGTTTGCCAGGGACAACTCTCTTGTTGCTGTGGGATCTTTGAAGTGCGCTGAAAGAGTGTTGCACAGGGGGACAGTGGTTTATTGCCTCATCAGAAAAACAGGTCAAGGTACAGGTAAAGAACTCCTTCCAAAGGAATAAAACAACAGACGCCATTGCCCAGTGGTTAAGGCTGTTTGACTTCAATCCCATGGGTCCATGAAGTGCTGGGTTTGAATCTTGGTAGCCTCTGGTGAGTTATTCATTTATTTATTTATTTATACCACTTTATGTCACAGCAGATTTCTCTGCGTTTGAAATTCGGGCTGCTCTCCCCGGGGAGAGCGCGTCGGCACAAGCACAGCGCCACCCATTACTTTCTTTTTCCTGTCTGCAACTGTATTTGTTTCCCTATCAGAGTGGCGTTTTTCTACAGAATTTTGCCAGGGACAACCCTCTTGTTGCTGTGACTTCTTTTACGTGCGCTAAATAATGATGTGTAACACACAGGACCTCAGTTTATCACCTCATCCGAAAGACTAGCACCCAGACCACCACTCATGGACTAATGGATGAGGGAAAAGTTTTGGGCCCAAATGGGATTCAAACCACCACACATTCCGACCCGAACTTTTCGCTTTCTAGTCAGGCGTGTTACCTCTAGACCACAATTTTTTTATCTCCCAGGTCAGCTTCAAGTGGCCTAATTCCCTTTGAGTATATACACGTGCAGAGTATCAAATACCAAATGCACGTTGAAGACCCCCTCCTTCACGTCAGTGTTTGGTGGGTACAAAAACACAAACATTCCCAGCAAACGTCCCTGAAGTCGGGATGCAGCTACCTTCATGGGGGGCAAGAATGGACGCACACGCAAAATCTCACCATGGGTGAAACTCAGAGGTCTAAGAAATGAACAATAAAGAAAGAAATGGAGGGGCCGTCCGTCATATGTTACTATGACAACAACAAAAGAAACCTAGCCTCCTGCGTTGGTTGTGCCGTTGATGAACAAACAGAGAAAATCTCTGCATGTGTGACAATACCCTGCAAAGCACCATGCGTCCTCCGCTGTTTACCATGCGGAACACAGCAAAGAATAGCGCCTCTTCATTATTTACCTTATAATAAAAAAACGATAATATGCCCTGCTCGTCATTGTTTGCCCATATCGAACACAACATCAATGCAAAACGATCATCATATTACCATCATGATAACAACATAAAAAATAGCCGGCCTCAGCATATGTTTCCATTTGCTACATAGAAGAAATAGCAGCGTCTGTAATAATAAACAACAAAAAATAGCCCTCATCATGTAATGATTAGCATGATGAAATAACAACAAAAAATGATCAGCCTCAGTCATTGTCAATGTATTTGCCCATAAATATGACACAATATTTGAAAGAAATAGCGGGCCTCTGTCATTATGTTTACCATGACAACAACTAGAAAGAAATAGCGGGCCTCCGTCATTATGTTTACCATTATGACAACAACAGAAAGAAATACGGGCCTCCGTCATTATGTTTACCATTATGACAACAACAAGAAAGAAATAGCGGGCCTCTGTCATTATGTTTACCATTATGACAACAACAAGAAAGAAATAGCGGGCCTCCGTCATTATGTTTACCATTATGACAACAACTAGAAAGAAATAGGGCCTCTGTCATTATGTTTACCATTATGACAACAACAAGAAAGAAATAGGGCCTCTGTCATTATGTTTACCATTATGACAACAACAAGAAAGAAATAGGGGCCTCTCGTCATTATGTTTACCATTATGACAACAACAAGAAAGAAATAGTCGGGCCTCTGTCATTATGTTTACCATTATGACAACAACTAGAAAGAAATAGCGGGCCTCGTCATTATGTTTACCATTATGACACAACTAGAAAGAAATAGCGGGCCTCCGTCATTATGTTTACCATTATGACAACAACAAGAAAGAATAGGGGCCTCTGTCATTATGTTTACCATTATGACAACAACAAGAAAGAAATAGCGGCCTCTGTCATTATGTTTACCATTATGACAACAACAAGAAAGAAATAAAGAAATAGCCCAACACTGACATCCACCACCAAGGCGTTGGTGTGCAGGTTCATCTGGTCCTCTATCAGGATGATCTCAGGCTTGCCCATGTCCAGCTCAATGTCCATGCCTCCGCAGGGCTCTCCTCTGTGCGAGGCTGCTGACGGCTTCTTGGCTGCTGCAGCAGCTGGGGTGGGGGTGGTGTCCACAGGCTTTGGCTGATGAGTCTGAGGAAGGTGGGGGTGGGGGGGGGGTGGAGAACAGAGAAATTTTCAGTGTGGTGGTGGTGGTGGTGGTGGTGTTGGTGGTGACGATGATGATGGTGATAACAATGACAATGACAGTGGTGGTAACGTTCAGGGTTTCAGGAGTAGTAATGATAATGGTGGTGGTGGGGGTGGTAGGTAGTGATGATAATGGTGGTGGCGGTAGTGGTGGCGGTGGTGGTGGTAATGATGATGGTGGTGGTGGTGGTGGTAGTAGTTGATGATGGTGGTGGTGGTAGTGATGACAAGGAAGGTGAAGGAGGTGGTGATAATACAGGACTTCAGCAATGGATGTTCTGTCTTGCTGTGAAACCTATGCTAGTTATATTCTCAACATCCCCATAATCGGAACTAGCATCAATTCCCTTCCTACCAATTCCCTTCTCTGCATGCAAGTCTTCAACAACAAGAACAAGTCAATGCCAGACTGCAACAGACCCAACAACAGGAGCATCTCCCACTTTTTTCCATATGTTTAATCCTGACTTCCTTCTGTCCGTCTGTCTGCCTGCCTGGCCTGGCCTGGCCTGGCCTGGCCTGCCTGGCCTGGCCTGCTGTCTGTCTGTCTGTCTGTCTGTCTGTCTGTCTGTCTGTCTGTCTGTCTGTCTGTCTGTCTGTCTGTCTGTCTGTCTGTCTGTCTGTCTGTCTGTCCATATTTCTTGGGGAAAAACGATTTTCAAATGCAGTAATCTGGAGATAAGAAGAACGCGTATTCATTTTTCTCTAAAAGCACGGAAAGAAGGAAAACAACTCCCCCCTCCTTAAAGAAAACAAAACAAAAAAAACCCAAACTCCCCCCTCCTTGGGTGGTGAGTGATGGCGGGAGGGAGGGAGGGAGGGAGGGGGGTGTACCTTGTGGGCTGGGTTGTAGTCCACTGGTGAAGAAATCGGCCAGCGTCATCAGAAACTCCACACACACACAGATGTACAGGCTGCTGATGGACAGACGCACTGAAACACACACACACACACAGATAACAGACTCAAACGCACACAGAGAGATAAAGACTCAAACATACACATACAAACACACACACACACACACACACACAAAACACTAAAACACTAACACACACACACACACACAACACAAACACAGCACTAACACACACATACACACACACTAACACACACATACACACACACAGATCAGGCTAGTGATGGATGACACACTAAAAACACACCACACTACAGATGAACAGGCTGATAATGGACAGACGCACTGAAAGACACACACATGCACGCACGCACGCACGCACGCACGCACACACACACGCACACACACACACACACACACACACACACACACCAACGCATCTACAGTAGAAACAATGTTAAACATTGCAACAGTGATGAATTCTTCATGATATACATCATACACCTTAAACCTCTCTCTCTCGCTCTCTCAACCCCACATATGCTGTCCATCTGTCTGTCTCTCTTGAAAACACACACACACTGACTCTTTCTTTGTCTCACACTCACACCCCCCCACATACCCCCCCCCCCCCCCCACTCTCTCTCTCTCTCTCTCTCTCTCTCTCTCTCTCTCTCTCTCTCTCTCTCTCTCTCTCTCTCTCTCTCTCCTCACTCACCCACACACACACACACACACACACACACACACACACACACACACACACACACACACACACTTCGGATGAGACTATAAACCAAGTCCCCATGTGCAAACGCATGCAGAACATCTTGCGTACACGTTAAATCCTGTTCCGCTTTTCATAAGAGAAGGCCACTGTGTGCTGGTGGGAACAGATGACATGATTTACAAAACTGCATACACACGGGGACCGGATGAAAAAAAGCATATGATTGCTTATTCTGTTATCCTCGATATAAAAGAATAAATAAAAAAATAAATAAAATAAATAAAAATCTGTCCCTCTCTGTCCCTCTCTCTCTCTCTCTGTGGAGGACAAGGGCTGACTGACCTTTCTTGTCCTGCTCAGCATTCTGGGTGAAGTCCACTGCGATCATACTGGACGATTGACCGCTGCCTCCTTTACTGCGCTCTATCATTCTGCACACACACACACACACACACACACACACACACACACACACACACACACACACACCACACACAGCGGGAACTGATGACAAAATTTCAAAAACTGCATACACACGGGATACTGGATTAAAATAAAAGCACACAAGTGCTTATTATATTATCCTTGAAATAAGACTTTTTTTTTTAAAAAGAAAAAAACAATCAGGCGTATGCATGCAGGCACGCATACAAACACACATATATACATTTATGTAGGTATGCATGCACACACACGCATAAGGCAGACACATTCCAACTTCGGTACATTCCAGGTGATCCCCTCTCCCTCCCCACTTCCCTCCCTCTTTCACCCTTTAGTGACGGGCACATTCCAACATGTATGCACATGCGCATGAGCGCACGCGCCACGCACGCACGCACACACACACACACACACACACACACACACACACACACACACACACACACACACACACACACACACACACACACAGCTCACAAGCACACACACCAATTCATACTACACTACACTACACTACATTTCACGACACTACACTTCACGACACTACACAACACCACACTACATTACACTACACTGCACTACACTACACTACACAACACTACATTACACTACACCGAATCACACCACACCACATCACACCACACTACACTAACCCACACCACACTACACTACACAATAGAACACTACACTACACTAAACCACACACTATAATATACTATACTGCACAACATTACACTAAACCACACAGTATTACACTACACCCCACTTTATTTCATTTATTTTATTTTATATTTATTTTATACCACTCTATGTCACAGCAGATTTCTCTGCGTGAAATTCAGGCTGCTCTCCCCGGGGAGAGCACATCGCCACAAGTGCAGCGCCTACCCATTATTTTTTTTTTTTTTCCCCCTCAGGGATGGTGTCTAAACACGACACCTGTGTGCATGCTGGTTTTTTTTTTATTATAATTTTGTCATCCGCTCCTACCGGCACACGATGGCCTGCTCTTCCGAAAGGCGGAACGGGGTTTTAACGTGTGCGCAAGGTGTTCTGCGTGTGTTCGTACACAGGGCCTTGTCACTACACTACACACCACCCCACACCCACTTCACTCTTTACCGCCTCACCAACCCCCCCCCCCCCCCCTCAAACACATCCCCCCCCCCCCCCCCACAGACCTGGTGATGCCAGCCTGTTTGCTGATGCGCAGGTCATCCAGAATGGTGTCCATCAGCGACACCTGGGCCTTCATGGAGTTGTCCGAGTTGATCGACGTCGCCATGGCGATCACCTGCAGTTCAAACTTTCCCAGCGTCCTCTTCACATCATGGCGCACGCGACCTTGAGTCTGCCACAGCACAGAGGGAAGAGGCCTTGGTGACATGGATGCTGGCTTGTAAAGTCCCTCATATTGCTTTGGTTTGTCCCGCTTTTTTTTTAAATGCCATGAAGCAAAAATGTATCCCAGCAAACTACACCAGCCATCCTAATGCCTTTTGACTCTTTTTTGCGTTCAAAGGTAAAGGAAAAGGTGTCCCATAACCTATGTGGCTGTAAGGGAGCAAGGCATCAGAGACCTCAGCTTCTCTAGGGGCCAGCATATTGAGGGCGGCGCCCATCTCCTCTCCCTCGCTGCTTTACCTTCCCTGACCCTAAGAGGGCAGGTACCTACTGACAGCTGGGTGAACTGGGGGACTGTACTGAAGCCAAGGTGCTAACAGTCACCTATCCATTTGGTAACCACGCTCAATGCTGCTTAACATTGGCTTGGGAAAAGCAAGTGCTCTGACCACTGAGCTATCCTGTCCCCATGTTGCAGCTAGAATGTGGTAATCCTAATATCAGTGGCAATTTCCCTTTAAACTGATAAAAAGCCTTTAGAATAAGAGAGATGACAATGACACAAGCGTTTTCTTCCCCCACTGGGGATTTGTTTGTCACAGCTGTACTTCACTGTGTATTCCTTATCATTATTCCCCAATTTGATCAGCAACCCCCTTCATGTATTGGCCAACAGCCTCTATGAATCGATCTTCAGATTTCTTCCCCTCCCCCCCCTCAAAGTTTATTCCTCCCTGCCCCCTCCCTCCAACACATTGACAACATTTACAAAGCTGTTTGCCTACCCTGACTGGAAATAAAAAATTTTTTTTAAAAAACCCACATAAGTGCCCATTCCATTATCCTCGATATATAAAAGAGTCATTGACGTAAAACACAACAAATGTTCCTGACTACTGCAGCAGGTCAGTGAAGTCACTGCCGCTCCTCTGCACGGAGGCAGACAGGAAGACGGAGAGCGGCTGCCCGCACTCACCAGAACGGAATCGCCAGAGTAGAAGTAGAGGATGAGCCCCTTGATCTGGAAGTCCACCTGGATCTTGGTGTACACCTCCTGGGACAGCGAGGAAGCCACCTGCCCCTGGGGGCCGCCTCCACCTTCCGCTGCTGCTGCTGCTGCTCCACTGCACACCCACCAAGGTCAAGGTCAGCCAGGAGGCTTCATTTAACCCTCTTAGTTCCGATCCGGGATTTGCCGGGATTGAATAATTAACCCCCCCCCCCCCCCCCCCCCCCCAAGTCCTGGATTTGCTGGGATTTACACACAGTAGATTTTCATCATGCTGTGACCATCACTAATTGCTACCACATGTCAAAGCTCTATCAGGCCAGATGGAGAAACCCTGTAGAGTGTCTGGAAGTAATTATAGCTGCTGGAGGAAAAGGAGGGAAAGGCCAGCCAGCATGTGTGCCTGACCTGATTTTGTGATGGAATGCGAAATCTAGGGGCAGTCTGTGTTCAGAGACAACGAATGCAAGAGGGTTAACTTCTGTACTAACTTCTTCAGGAGTCAGTGTAAGGAAAACAAGTTCTTGTTGTTTATTCCTTGGCTAGAGCTCAAAGTAGAGGTTTTTACACATGCAACCACCGTTTTTGCCCATCATGAAGGTAGCCCTATTAAAACTTAGGATAGAAAATTTGCTGTTGTTGATGTGGTGGTGTTGCTGCTGCTGCTGCTCCTGCTCAAGCTCCAAGGTTTACCAATGGTGCACTTTTGCTTACCCACCCTTAAAGGTAGCTGTATACAGACTTCGGGGAGGATATCTGGGCACGACACCAATGCGCACCACCTTATATTCAGATTTTTTGGTCCAATCCTACTACAGGTACACAATGGCTACTCTTCAAAAGGCGGAGCAGGTTTCAACACTTGCACAGTTTGTGACAAAATTTCAAGTCGATAGTTGTCAGACACATGCACAGTTACAATAGAACAAAGTCAGTCAGTTTTGAGTGAAAAAAAAACAGAAGAATTCAAAATGTCGGGGGAGTTTAGCTCTACTGAAAATCCAACAAGAGGGTTAAATACACACACACATGCAGAGTCACAACACATACAGTTACTACACCATCATCCCACCCACAAACCCCTCTTACACACACACACACCAGACCCACCCATGTGCCTACACATACCCATACAAACTGATTTACACCCCCCCCCCCCCCCCCCCACACACACACACACATCACATGCACACTTACCTAAACACATACACACAGACTGCAGTAGTCCTTTGGATGAGACTATAAACCGAGGCCCATGTGCGAATGCATGCAGAACATCTTGTGCACATGTTAAATCCTGTTCTGCTTTTCGCGAGTAGGCCATCGTGTGCTGGTGGGAACAGATAACACGATTTACAAAAACTGTATACACACGGGGACTGGATGTAAAAAAGCACATGAGTGCTTATTCAATTATCCTCGATATAAAAGAATAAAATAAATAAATAAATAAAAATTTAAATACAGAGAGACTCCAACACACACATCAACACACACACTGAAATACACACATACACAGACTATAAAATACACACACACACACACACACACACACACACACACACACACAACAACATGAACAAACCACACAATCGAGACTGAAAACACACACAGACTGAACTGAATTATACACACAGACTGAAACACACACACAGACTGAATTATACACACAGACTGAAATACACACCACAGACTGAATTACACACACACACACACAACACACACACAGACTGAATTTAACACGCACTCACACACAGACTGAAAACACATACAGACTGAAACACACACAAACACACACTGACCTCTCCACCCATACACCCAGGAGCCCCCCCTCACCCCAACCGAACTCCCACCCCCCCCCCCCCCCCCTCACCTAACTTCCCCCCCCACACCCACACATACCTGCGGCCTTGGGAGCAGGAGGGACAGGTGCATCCCAAGGGAGGGGGACCCAGAGTCGCAATCCTTTGCTGGCTGGGCAGGTCACCTTGGGCTGAGGGGTACCTGTCATCAGATTTCGTAACAAGATGCAGGTGTGCAAAGTTGGTGAGACGTATGATATGACAGAGAGAGAGAGATGAGAGAGAGAGAGAGAGAGAGAGAAGAGAGAGAGAGAGAGAGAGAGAGAGAGAGAGAGAGAGAGAGAGAGAGAGAGAGAGAGAGAGAGAGAGAGAGAGAGATGAAGAGAGAGAGAGAGATGAGAGGGAGAGAGAGATGAGAGAGAGAGAGAGAGAGAGTGGGTGAGGGAGAGAGAGTGAGTGTGTGTGGTGTGTGTGGTGTGAGTGGAGAGTGGGTTGTGTGTGTGATTGAAGATGTAGTGTGTGTGTGTGTGTGTGTGTGTGTGTGTGTGTGTGTGTGTGTGTTGTGTGTGTGTGGTTGTAGTGTGTGTGTGTGTGTGGTGTTGTGTGTTGTGAGTTTGTAAGTGTGTGTGAGTTTGGTGTGTGTGTGTGTGTGTGTGTGTGTGTGTGTGTGTTGTGGTGTGTGTGTGTGTGTGTGGTGTGTGTGTTTGTGTGTGTGTGGTTTGGTGTTTGTGTGTGTTTGTAGTGTGTGTTTGTGTTGTGGTGTGTGTGTGTGTGTGTGTGTGTGTGTGTGTGTGTGTGTGTGTGTGTGTGGTGTGGTGGTGTGTTATGTGTGTGTGTAAGTGTGTGTGTAAGTGTGTTTGCAAGCGTGCATGCATGCGTGCATGCATGCATGCACGCATGTGTGCATTCGTGCGCGACATGTCCGTTGAGCACGCATGCATGTTTGTGTGCGCACATGTATAGCAGGCCCACTCCTCAGTGAAAAATGGAGGGCTTTTGCACAGGGACTGGCTTGTGAACATACATACACATGTGCTTCTGCTTTGGGGCGTGTAGCAGATAGGGCTACACCCCTGCCCCTTCCCACCCCCACCATACATACACATGTGCTTCTGCTTTGGGGCGTGTAGCAGATAGGGCTACACCCCTGCCCCTTCCCACCCCCACCATACATACACATGTGCTTCTGCTTTGGGGCGTGTAGCAGATAGGGCTACACCCCTGCCCCTTCCCACCCCCACCATACATACACATGTGCTTCTGCTTTGGGGCGTGTAGCAGATAGGGCTACACCCCTGCCCCTTCCCACCCCCACCATACATACACATGTGCTTCTGCTTTGGGGCGTGTAGCAGATAGGGCTACACCCCTGCCCCTTCCCACCCCCACCATACATACACATGTGCTTCTGCTTTGGGGCGTGTAGCAGATAGGGCTACACCCTGCCCTTCCCACCCCCACCATACATACACATGTGCTTCTGCTTTGGGGCGTGTAGCAGATAGGGCTACACCCCTGCCCCTTCCCACCCCCACCATACATACACATGTGCTTCTGCTTAGGGGCGTGTAGCAGATAGGGCTACACCCCTGCCCCTTCCCACCCCCACCTTGTCACTTTCTTTTTCCTTTCCTCCACCCCCACCCCACTGCTGCAATCACCTGGAGAGGTGTGGAGCTTTTCCTGTGATCTATAAATCAGCCTTTCACCTTTCTTTTCTTTTTTCTTCTTTCTTCCCCAGCTGGAGTTCCGAGCCTTTTCATCGGTGACATTTTTGCATCATTATGTGACTTGCTCTTTTGGCGTTTATCTCTCCCCACCACTAAGGTAGCCGCATTCCAACTTCGGGGATAGCGTTGGGAACTGAACCTACCATTTTTTTGCCAGGACAATCGGGAGCTACCTACCTCCCTGCTCTTTCCCATTTTAAACGGTCATGGGTTCTTAAGACGTGCACAAGTCTGTAAGCACACAGGTTCGGACTGGTTTAGAGTCTCCTCCGGAAGACTTGACACTCGCGTCAAATTTTTCTCGTCCAACTGGAAAGAAAGGGCAAGGCTGGGAATGGAACCCAGAACCTCACCGTTTACTTGTTGGGTTGGTGAGTGTCTTAACCATCCTGCCACCTTCCTTCTGGCAAACGCTTTCAAAAGACAGCAAGAAGAAAAAAATTTTTTTTAATTTTACATGTTGAAAAAGAAGAAAGCAAGAAAAGTCTTGTTGCTGTTGTCAGGAAACAGGGGGACAGGACAGCCAAATGGTCAGAACATTGCACTGGCAGTCCGATATATTTGAAAAAATTCCCGTTTGAGGGGATTTTTCCTCTGGAGTTAACATCAGTGCCGACTCCACTCCCCCAAAAGTCCTTCCGATGAGACTATAAACCGAGGCCCCGTGTGTGAATGCACGCAAAACATCTTGCGCACATGTTAAATCCTGTTCTGCTTTTTGTAAGAGTAGGCCATCCTGTGCCGGTGGGAACAGACGACAAGATTTACAAACTGCATAAACACGGGGACTGGATTCAAAAAAGCACATGAATGCTTATTCCATTATCCTCAAAATAAAGAATAAATGAATAAATAAATAAATAAATAAATAAATAGGTAAATAAGTAACTAAATAAATTTAAAAAACCACTGACGGTGAGAGGTTCCAGAGCCCCCCCCAGCTGTATGTCGGGGTGCTGGTGATACCAGGCTGCAGACAGGTTGCGCTGCATGGTCACCGATATCGTCAGGGGCTCCAACACCACGCATTCCGACTGGATACCACCTGTCTTCTTCAGCATAGCCCTGGTAACACCATCGTCATCATCATCATCATCATCATCATCATCATCACAACAATCACCATCATCGTCACCATCATCATCACAACAATCACCACCATCACCAGAACAATCATCATCAACATCATCACCAGAACAATCATCACCACCATCATCATCATCATCACTGTGAACATTATCATTGTTATCATTTTCGTCATCATAAAATGAAGGGAATAAGATTTTTGTGGTGACGAAAATGAAGGGAATAAGATTTGTCAACGAATCACAAACATGTTGGTTAACACTACATCCAGGAAAACCTGATTTCAGCTGCACTTCATCTGCTGACATGTGGGGAAAATGGGGGGGGGGGAGGGAGATGTGCATAAAGCAGATGACTTATGATAAATAAATATCATCAAACAGGCAAACCCAACTGCCATACATACACACATCACACTACACACACATGCTCGCACGCACACCCGAACACACACCCACACCCATCCACCACCCACCCCTGAAACATTCCCCAACATCCGCACTCTCCACCAATCCACACACTCACCTCTACCCTTCCACCCACCCTTCACACTCCCGCCCCCCCAACACACACACACACTCCATCAATCCACACACACACACACACTGACCTCTACCCTTCCACCCACCCCACTCTCACATCCCTCCTCTTCTTTCTCCAACCCCCCTCCCCAAACACTTCCCTACCCCCATGCTTACACACTCCCTTCCCCCTCTAATATCACCAAGTCTGGACAGATTTTAAATTGAACTGCAACTCCCCCCCATGAGTGAGTCTTGGGGAAATCGAACCTGGCCGAGCCCATCCTTCTCCAAGTGGGATTTTCAGGTTGGGTTTACTCCCCACATGTGGCAGGTAGTACTGGGTTACATGGTTACCATTAGCAGAGGAAGCCTCTGACCTGTACAGGCATGTTATAAGATCAAAGTGACTTGCAAAACCAATACTGCAAGGCACTGACTGTCCAAGGAGGAAGAAAAAGAGGCAGACCAAGGAAGAGATGGGAGGACAACATCAGCAAATGGACAGGCCTAGAACTCAACAATACCCTGAGAAAGGCAGAACAGAGAGAGGAATGGAGGGAATTGTTTGTCAAGTCTTCAGGGGTGCCCCCACGGTCACCAGACTAAAGGATAGACAACCCTCCCCCCCCCCAACTCACTCCCCCCCCCCTCAGTTACCTGGAGAGCTGCAGGGAGGTCAGCACGACCTTCATCTCCTCCAGGACAGCTGGCACTCCACTGGACGACTTCTGACCGGCCAGCAGAAAGGTGTTGCTGACGCTGAGGTGCCCCAGGTCCAGCATCAGAGAGTTCAGTGACTTGGAGCTTTGAGGAACCAGGATCACTGGAGCCTTCATCTGCACCTGTACAGACCATCCACCCATCAGTCAATACATCCATCAATACATCCATCCATCAGTCAATGCATCCATCAATACATCCATCCATCAGTCAATACATCCATCAATACATCCATCCATCAGTCAATGCATCCATCAATACAACCATCCATCAGTCAATACATCCATCAATACATCCATCCATCAGTCAATACATGCGTCAATATATCCATCCATCAGTCCATCCATCCATCAGTCCATCCATCCATCAGTCAATCCATCCATCAATACATCCATCCATCCATCCATCCATCAGTCAATCAATCCATCCATCAGTCAATCCATCCTTCCATCCACCCATCAGTCAATCCACCCATCAGTCAATCCATCCACCCATCACTACATCCATCCATCCATCAATACATCCATCAGTCCATCCATCCATCAGTCGATCAATCCATCCATCAGTCAATCAATCCATCCATCAGTCGACCCATCCATCAGTCCATCCATCCATCAGTCGATCAATCCATCCATCAGTCGACCCATCCATCCATCAATACATCCGTCCATCCATCAGTCAATCCATCCATCAGTCAATCCATCCATCAGTCAATCCATCCATCAGTTGACCCATCCATCCATCAATACATCCATCAATCCATCAGTCAATCCATTCATCAGTCGATCCATCCATCAATAAATCCATCCATCCATTAGTCAATCCATCCATCCATCCATCCATCCATCCATCAATAAATCCATCCATCCATCAATAAATCCATCCATCCATTAGTCAATCCATCCATCTGTCAATCCATCCATCTGTCAATCCATCCATCTGTCAATCCATCCATCTGTCAATCCATCCATTAGTCAATCCATCCATCCATTAGTCAATCCATCCATTAGTCAATCCATCCATCAATCAAAGAAGGGAGGGAGGGAGGAAGGAAGGACTGAAGAAAGGAACAGATGAAAAAAAGAATGAATGAATAAAGGAATGGATAAATGAATGAAAGAGTGGATGAATGAATGAATAAAGGAATGGATGAAGGAAGGAAGGAGGGAAAACATGGAGAAATGGGTAAAGGAATGGATGAATGAAAGGAAGGAATGGGTGGATGAATGAATGAATAAAGGAAGAAATGGATGGATGAATGAATGAAGGAAGGATGGAAGGAATGGCTAGCTGGCTGAATGAATGAATAAATGAATTAAGGAAAAAAGGAAGGAACGAACAAACAAATGAATGAATGAACGAAGGAATAAGGGAATGAATGATGAAAGGGAGGAAGGAAGGAATGGATAAACGAATGAAGGGATGAAATAATGAAGGATCCAATAAATGAAGGAAAGAAGGAAGGAATGGATAAAGAAATGAAGGGAGGAAGGAAGGAATGGATGGATGAATGGATGGATGAATGGAGAAATGGATGAAGGAAGAAATGGATGAATGAAGGAATGGATGGATTAATGAAGGAATTAATGAATGAATGAAGAAAGGAAGGAAGGAATGGATAAACGAATGAAGGGATGAAATAATGAAGGATCCAATAAATGAAGGAAAGAAGGAAGGAATGGATAAAGAAATGAAGGGAGGAAGGAAGGAATGGATGGATGAATGGATGGATGAATGGAGAAATGGATGAAGGAAGAAATGGATGAATGAAGGAATGGATGGATTAATGAAGGAATTAATGAATGAATGAAGAAAGGAAGGAAAGAATGGATGGATGAAGGGAGGGAGGGAGGAGGGAGGGAGGGAGGGAGGAGGGAGGGGGGGAGGAGGAAGGAAGGAAGGAAGGAAGGAAGGAAGATGGATAAATAAAGGAATGGATGAAGAAATGGATGGATGAAGGAAGGAAGGAATGGATAAATAAAGGAATGGATGAAGAAATGGATGGATGAAGGAAGGAAGGAATGGATGAATGAAGGAAGGAATGGATGAAGGAAGGAAGGAAGGAAGGAAGGAAGGAAGGAAGGAAGGAATAGATGATGGAAGGAAGGAAGGAAGGAATGGAAGAATGAAGGAAAGAAGGAAGGAATGGATGAATGAATGAATGAATGAAGGAATGGATGAATGAAGGAATGGATGGATGGATGAATGAAGGAAGGAATTGATGAATACAGGAAGGAAGGAATGGATGGATGGATTCATTCATTCATGATGAAGGAAGGAAGGAAGGAAGGAAGGAAGGAAGGAAGGAAGGAAGGAAGGAAGGAAGGAAGGAAGGAAAGGAAGGAAGGAAGGAAAGGAAGAAAGGAAGGATGGAAGAAAGGGAGGATGGAAGGAATAGGTGGATGAATGAAGGAAGGAATGATGGAAAGAAGGAAGGAAGGGATGAAGGGAGAAATGAATGAATGAATACATGAATGAATGAATGATTCACTGAATCAACCACTGAATGAATGAATCAATCAATTAATCCACACTGGTGACATGTTTGAGAGGGCAAACGGCTGCATCAATGGTGGGCAAATGATCACATACAAAATGATTCCCCTTTTGGTGAACCCAAGAGCTCTAGCCAACCCAGAAACAAACAGTAAAGAAAGAAAGAAAGAAAGAGAAAAAAGAAAGGAAGAAAGGAAAGAAAAGAGAAAGAAAGAATGACAGAAAAGAAAGAAAAAGAAAGAAAGAATGAATTAAAATAAAAAAAAAGAAGGAATGAAAGAAAAGAAAGAAAAAGAAAGAAAGAAAGAAAGAAAAGAAAAGAGACAAAGAAAGAATGACAGAAAAGAAATATAAAGAAAGAAAGAAAGAAAAGAGAGAAAAAGAGAGGAAGAAATAATAGAAAAGAGAGAAAGAACAGAAAGAAAGAAAGAAAGAAAGAAAGAAAAGAAAAGAAAGAAAGAAAAGAGAGAAAGAAAAGAAAAGAAAGAAAGAAAAGAAAAAGAAAAAAGTAAAAAAAGAAAAGAAAAGAAACAAAGAAAAAAAAAAAAAAAAAAGAAAGAAAGAAAAGAAAAGAAAAAGAAAAAAGTATTAAAAAAAAGAAAAGAAAAGAAACAAAGAACAGAAAGAAAAAAAAAAAAGAAAAGAAAAGAAAAGAGAGAAAGAAAAGAAAAGAAAAGAAAAAGAAAAAAGTATTTAAAAAAAAGAAAAGAAAAGAAACAAAGAAAAGAAAAAAAACAAAAACAAAAACAAAAGAAAAACAGAAAAAGAAAAGAAAGAAAAGTGGTGAAGGATGGAACCTTAAGCCCCAGGCGTGTGGCCGTTTCCTGCAGTGACTGCACGGCCTCCATTCCGGCTGCTGCGGCCGCCTGGCCTGCCTCCTGCACCTTGTCCTTGGCCGCTTGGAAGTTGTCCACAAAGCCCTGAAACACAGGTACAGGTACAGGTGAAAAACAATTCACTGCAGGTGAAAATAACTGCAGGAGTGCACCACTGCACATAAAGCGAAAGGTAACAGAGGCTGCTTGGAAGTTGTCCACAAAGCCCTGGCTGAAATACCCAAGTACATGTACAGGTAAAAAAACAAAAAAAGTACAGGTGTGCCCCACTCCACATAAAGCTAAAGGTAACTGAGGCTGCTTAGAAGTTGTCCACACAGCGCTGAAATACACAGGTATAGGTAAAAAACTACAGGTGTGCACCACTCCCCATAAAGCTAAAGGTAACTGAGGCTGCTTAGAAGTTGTCCACACGGCGCTGAAACACACAGGTAGAAGTCAAGAAAGCTGCAGGTGTGCACCCATCACAAGGCATCCAGGAAACCCCCAAATACAAACCTGATGCTAACGGCCACAAAACAATCATAAAGGTAAAGGTGTCCCATAAACTACGCAGGACTTGGGAGCCAGATATCAGAGACCTCGGCTTCTCCAGGGGCCAGCAGATTGAGGGCGGTAGCGCCCATCCCCTCTCCCTCGCTGCTTTACCTTCCCTGACCCTGAAGAGGGCAGGTAGTACCCATTGACAGCTGGGTGAACGACAAGAACATCGCCATCAGCTTCAAGATCAGATTGATGCGTTCCCTGATCATGTCCATATTTTTGTACCCATGTGAAACATGGACCATTACAGCAGACACTGAAAGGAAGATACAAGCAAAGGAGAGGAGATGCTTTCGCAAACTCCCTGGTAGCTCATACAGGGATCACATCACTAATGAGGAAGTGAAAACCTGCACTGAAAACATCATCAAGCCATGTGAGGACCTCCTGATTTTTAGTGAAAAGACACAAGCTGACGTGGTACGGGCACATCAGGTGTGGCCTGGGGAGGGTCTTGCAGGAGAAGTTCTTCACAGCATCAACTCTGTGCATGCTTTTCCTTCATCATCTCCTTTCAAATGCTTTGGTTAACGCCTTGGCCATGCACCTTTGACCTCCATTTTCCACAGTATGAGTGCATGTGTTCATATGTTTACACAGTGAAATAAACAAATGGGTTTGTATACATACTAATATATACTTATGCTAGCATTCGTAAGTATGTGTGTATACACACGCGCACACGCGCACACACACACACACACACACACACACACACACGGGATAGCCTAGTGGTCAGAACATTGCACTGGCAATTTGACGACTAGAGTTCGATTCCCGTTGGAGGGGATTTTTCCCCTGGAGTTAACATCAGTGCTGACTCTACTCTCCCCAAAAGTCTTTTGGATGAGACTGTAAACCGAAGCCCCGTGTGCAAACGCAAGCAGAACATCTTGCACACACGTTAAATCCTCTTCTGCTTTTCGTTAAGAGTAGGCCATTGCGTGCCGGTGGGAACAGATGACAAGACTTACAAAACTGCATACACACAGGAACTGGATGTAAAAAAAATAAATCCTGTTCCACTTTTCATAAGAGTAGGCCATTGCGTGCCAGTGGGAACAGATGACAAGACTTACAAAACTACATACACACGGGAACTGGAAGTAAAAAAAGCATAAGAGTGCTTATTCCATTATCCTCGGTATAAAAGAATAAATAAAATAAAATAAAACATAATAAACACACACACACACACACACACTACACACACAAACACACTGCACACACTACACACACACAAACACACACACTACAAAAACACACACACACAACACACAAACACACACTACACACACACTACACACAAACACTACACACTATACACTACACACTCCCCCTGCACACTCACCAGCAAGCCGTTGACGAACTTGTTGACGAAGACCACCTTGATGCAGCCAATCTCCAGGGCCACGCTGGTGTCCACACAGCCCATGTCTGCGTACTTCTCCCCCTCCGTGCCCGCACTGAACACCGTCACATCCGCCTTCAGCACCTCGCTGCCCTCAATGCGCATGATCTGTCCCACACACACACCACACCACACGCCTGTTACCCTTCACCCTGCACTGAACACCGTCACATCCGCCTTCAGCACCTCGCTGCCCTCAATGCACATGATCTGTCCCACACACACACCACACCACACGCCTGTTACCCTTCACCCTGCACCCACAGCTGGCCGGCCCTCAGGAAACAGGGGACCCTTGTACACACGCACGCACCCTGACAAGCTGGGAGCTTTGTCAGGTCGCCAGTTTAGGATCTGCAAGACGTTGTTTAACGGCTAGGTGCGCTTCCATTTACGTCGAAGCAACATACTTATGTCAAGTTAAAATACTCTTGGAAAAAAAATCTACTTAATTTTTTTTATTTTTTATATAAAGTGCCATCTAGGACTGACCAATAACAACTCTGTGCAAATACGAAAAGCTAACTTTAGATTTCTGATTATGATCTCTAAGGATGTACCCAGAAAAAGGTAATGAAGAATAGTTTTAGACTCTTACACTCCAAAATTTATAGGGATGCTAGTGATACACTTGCCACACAAACGTTTTGTATTTTTCGCAATATTTGGCGATAAATGCATTCAGCTTTATCCCAAAAAGAAAAAAGAAGACATTGTTGTTGTTATTTAATGGAGCGTTTCCAGCATTAACATCTGGAGAGTCCCCCAGAATCTGACCGCCTCATCCCACCTGGACATCTCTGTGAGACTGACAGAAGACACTGGATGAGAAGTTGGCCTGTGTGGCCGTTTTCAGGTACCTGGCCCTGTTGACACCCCCCCCACCCCCCCAGCTTCTGAGGGTGTTGTTTGTCTCTAAAGCAAAGTACACACACACACCCAGCTTCTGAGGGTGTTGTTTGTCTCCAAAGCAAAGTACAAGCTGTTGTTCTAAGAGCATGTCAAGGCTGAAGACAGTCTCAACATGACATTGTCAGCCCATATAACAAACCATATAACAAACCATGTAACACCATGTTAATTAATGTAGGCCTTGACACTTTAGCTGACATCAGTCACTGACACACACAGTTGTTGGTCTGGGCCACAGTATGGTGCGTAGTGTGGTGTGGTGTGGTGTGGGTGTTGGTGTGGTGTGGTGTGGTGTGGTTTGTGGTGTAGTGTGGTGTGGTGTGGTGTAGTGTGGTGTGGTGTAAGTGAAGTGTAGTGTAGTATAGTATAGTATAGTGTAGTGTAGCGTAGAGTAGTGTAGTGTAGTGTGGTGTTGTGTGGTGTGGTGCGGTGCGGTGCGGTGTAGTGGAGTGTAAGTGTAGTGTGGTGTGGTGCAGTGTGGTGTAGTGTAAGTGTAGTGTGGTGTGGTGTAGTGTAGTGTGGTGTGGTGCAGTGTAGTGTCGTGTGGTATGGTGTGGCATGGTGCGGTGCGGTGTAGTGCAGTGTGGTGTTGTGCGGTGTGGTGTAAGTGTAGTGTGGTGCGGTGTAAGTGTAGTGTAGTGCAGTGTGGTGCGGTGCAGTGTAGTGCGGTGCAGTGTAGTGTGGTGTGGTGCGGTGCGGTGCAGTGCAGTGTAGTGTAAGTGTGGTGTGACGTCGTGCGGTGTAGTACAGTGTAGTGCAGTGAAGTGCAGTGCTGCGTAGTGTAGTATGGTGTTGTGCGGTTCGGTGTGGTGTAGTGTGGTGTGGTGTAGTGTGGTGTGGTGTAGTGCGGTGTGGTGTAGTGCAGTGCGGTGTGGTGTAGTGCAGTGTACAAACCTTCTGGTGGGAGGTGAGGGGGTCAGGGTCCAGGATGGACATGTCTTTCAGCAGAGCGGCGATCTGCATCTTCTCTATCTGCATGCTCACCTTCGCCTCCATGCCTGCAACGCACACATGTCCACATGCACACACGCGTACATGCATACCACATGCGCACACACACACATTCTCTCACACACACAACACGCACACTCTCACACAATACACACACACACATGCATGTTCACATGTGACCACACACATACATGCATGCACACACACACACACACACGCACACACACACACACACACACACACACACAGAGGCGAGCCAATCTATCTATCTATCTATCCTTTAATCTGGCGACCGTGGGGGCACCTCCTAAGACTTGAGTCACAACCAGTTCTCTCTATTCCTCTCAGGCCTTTCTCAATAAAATTTGGCTGAGTTCTAGGCCTGTCCATTCGCTGATGTTATCCTCCCATCTCTTCCTTGGTCTGCCTCTTTTTCTTCCTCCTTGGACAGTGCCTTACAGTACTTACTGTCTTTGCAAGTGCGGGTAGAGATCACATTTAAAAAGACTCAATGTCAAAAGCACGAATGGTTAAGCGAGCTCCTTTATACACACACAATCATTCTGTCAGTCTTCTTGTCTGTCTCCAAGTCCAATATCACTTGCATGAATTGTGTGTGTGTGTGTGTGTGTGTGTGTGTGTGTGTGTGTGTGTGTGTGTGTGTGTGTGAGAGTGTGTGAGAGAGTGTGTGTGTGTGTGTGTGTGTGTGTGTGTGTGTGTGTGTGTGTGTGTGTGTGTGTGTGTGTGTGTGTGTGTGTGTGTGTGTGTGCCCTGCCTGCCTGCCCCCACCCCCTCTCCCTGCCTGTGCATGCATGCACCTAACCCAGCAGCGCATGTTGGGGGTCATGTCATGCTGACCTTTGATGTTGACCTGGGTCAGCAGTTGGTGGTCATTGCAGATCCCCACTGAGAACTGGTTCAGTATAGCCACCACCTTCATCTGAATCACCTCCAGGTCCTCTGGCTTCACCCGCCCTGTAACACCATTGACACATGTCATCATACCAACATGTCATTATCATCTTAAACGTTCAGTATGCCACCCCCTCATCATCACTCAGTCCTCTGCTCACCCCTGACACATTGTATCATCTTGCATCACTCATCATCATCGTCATCATCATGTCATTATCATCATTATAACTGGTTCAGTATGCCACCACCTTCATCTGAATCACCTCCAGGTCCTCTGGCTTCACCCGCCCTGTAACACCATTGTCATCATCATTGCCAAACATCATCATATCGTCATCATCATTGTCATTATCATCATTATAACTGGTTCAGTATGGCCACCACCTTCATCTGAATCACCTCCAGGTCCTCTGGCTTCACCCGCCCTGTAACACCATTGTCATCATCATTGCCATCATCATCATCGTCATCATCATTGTCATTATCATCATTATAACTGGTTCAGTATGCCACCACCTTCATCTGAATCACCTCCAGGTCCTCTGGCTTCACCCGCCCTGTAACACCATTGTCATCATCATTGTCATCATCGTCGTCATCATCACCATCATCATTGTCATTATCATCATTATAACTGGTTCAGTATGGCCACCACCTTCATCTGAATCACCTCCAGGTCCTCTGGCTTCACCCGCCCTGTAACACCATTGTCATCATCATTGTCAGCATCATCGTCATCATCGTCATCATCACCATCATCATTGTCATTATCATCATTAAAACAGGTTCAGTATGGCCACCACCTTCATCTGTCACTGATACATGTGTGTGGTTTGACAAGTCCAGTGCTATTATCATTGTCATCATCATTGCTCTCATTATCATTCATCTGAGCGACACCAAAGCTTAATGTCTAAGACTGGTCAACTTCAATCCCATGGGTCCATGAAGTCATGGGTTCCCATCTCGGCGGTGTCTGGAGAATGAAGGGTGGGAAATTTTACTATCTCCCAGGTCAACTTCAAGTGCAGACCTGCCAGTGCCATATTTCCCTTCGAAAGTATACACATGCAGAAGATCAAAACACGCACAGGAAAGATCCCACCCTGAATGTCAGCATTTGGCAGGTTACGGAAACACAAACACACCCAGCACACATCCCTGAAGTCAGAATGCGGCTACCTTCAAGGAGGAGGAAAAAAAATGGTCGCATATGCAAAATCTCACCACGGGTGGACCTCGGGAGCTCCAGCCCAGAAAAACAACAACAACAAAAAACCCAACAAAAACCAACCCAACAGAAACCAAAACCCCAACAAAAAGCAACCCGACAGAAACCCACAGCCCCAGCAGCAGTGCTCACTGACGTTTGCGGGCAGCAGCCACAGCCTTGTCCGAGGTCGCAGTGGTGGGGGTGACCGCTGCCACACTCTCCACGCCCAGCGAGTCTGATGCACCACTGCAACCCAACAACAACAACATAACAAACACAAATCCATCACTTCGGTCACCTCTGAAGCACAAGTATGGCTGCCAAGGTTCTAGAAAACAGCCATACAGGCAAAAAAAAAAAGTTTTGTCATCCTGTGTGTGTGCTCGACAGTCTTGGTAACACCCCCCCACTCACACATCCTCCAACCGTACACCACTTCCCCCAACACCCGTATGTTACACACACACATACTACAACCCCCTCCCCCCCCCCCCCCCCCCCCCCCCGCCTCCCTTACACTACCCCACCACTACACACAATCCCACCCCCATCCAACCCACCAATACCCCCCTACCCCTCTCCAACATACAAACAAACAACAAGTGGAAGTCAGGGGACAAGATAGCCTAGTGGTCAGAACACTGCGCTCACAATTTGATGACCCAGGTTCAAATCCCGTTGAAGGGGATATTTTCCCCTGGAGTTAACACCAGCGCTGACTCCACTCTCCCCCAAAATCTTTCCGATGAGACTATAAACCGAGGCCCCATGTGCGAACGCACGCAGAACATCTTGCGGACACGTTAAAACCTGTTCCGCTTTTGGGAAGAGTAGGCCATTGTGTGCCGGTGGGAACAGGTGACAAGATTTACAAAACTGCATACACACGGGGGCTGGATGGGAAAAAAAAAAAGCACACGAGTGCTTTTTCCATTACCCTCGAAATGAAAGACCAACTAAATAAATAAATAAAAAATTTCATGTGTGTGTGTGTGTGTGTTTATTTATTTCAAAACTAACTAACTAAACGAAGAGATACACTACTGACGCAGGGGCAGGGGCAGTGGCAGGGGGTGGCTGGGGTTCCTTGGTGGAGTCAGGGGGCGGGGCCAGGTTCTGGGCAAACTCCATCAGGCTGAGGATGGCCCCCTGGTGAAGCAGCAGCTCCAGGGCACAGAAGGTCACGTGCACCGTCTGCTCTGTGTTCTCGTAGGTCGAGCTGAACTCCGGCCCCTTCTTGTTGGCCTGTCAGGGAGGATATAGATATATAGATATATATAAGAGAGAGAGAGAGATATAGATATCTATATATATATATAGATAGATAGATAGATATAT
>CM060346.1:8737606-8752606 GCA_030674155.1 Stramonita haemastoma
TCCAAACACACAAACACACAGACACATGCATACACAGCAGATGTCTAAAGAGTTCTGACAGCCAATATCATAGCATTAATTAATATCTCCAACAGACGCAAATGCACATCATCAACGCACATACCATGTGCGTGAGTATGTGGCACAAATGTGCTCAGACTCGTACAAACACACACACAAACACACACATATATATATATATATATATAATATATAATACACACACATGTGTGCATCCACACACAGAGAGCCTCTCTCTCACACATAGACATGTTTACACACACAGACATTCTCACACACAAACATGCTCACACCACATATACACTGTAAGTCTCTCTCTGTGTCACATACACACACCCACACACAGTATCTCAGACACACACAGTATCTCAGACACACAGTATCTCACACATACACAAAATCTCTCTCTCTCTCTCTCTCTCTCTCTCTCTCTCTCTCTCTCTCTCTCTCTCTCTCTTTTATTATGCAATATGGCTCAGAAGTTTGGGGAATTTACACTGCTGCAGAATATAAATTTTGTTGTCAGTGATATTCGCTATTGGTTAAAATAACAAGAATGGAAGCAGAAAGGTTACCAAGGAAAGCATATGTGATGCTACATGAGTTGGATGATCGAGAAAAAAACAACATAGGTAACAAACATAAGAAAGTGTCTTTTTCAGTATGGATTTCATTTTGTTTGGGTTCATCAAGGTGTGGAAAGAGTTAATGAATTATTGCGTGCACTCAAAAGTCGTTTAATTAATTGTAGGTGGCAAGAGTGGAACAATCATGTTCAAAATAGTGAGAGGTTCAGCATGTATCGTGTGTTCACTAGTCCTGCGCCTTGTATGCAAAACTACTTGCTAGCAAATATTGACAAACATTTGAAATTTGTGAGGACCAGATTTTGTTTGGGTATCTCTAGTATAACTGTACATTCATTTCGATGCAAGCACCAAAGTGACAATGATTTGATATGTCCATTATGTAAAGAAGAAAACGAGGATGAGCTTCATTTCCTTCTGTGTTGTCCATTTTTAGAAGAAATAAGAAAAGAGTTTATTGCTAGGAAGTTCTTCAGAGAGCCAAATATGTTCAGATTTAAATCACTGATGTCTGTTACAAATGCCGAAACTAAAAAATCTGTCCATATATCTGAAAAAAGCATTTCAGATAGGAGAGATACAGGGTTCGCGATAACCGGTAATTGTCGGTATTTTACCGATTGTAAACGGGGAATACCGAAAATTTTCGAAGCAGCCGGTACCGCGTACCGATTCTGTTTGCCTGTGACCGATTAGATTTCCGTCTCAAAAAAAAAAGTCTGAAGTGACATTTTCTGACAGTCTGTCATGCGCCTGTACTGTGCTTACCGCACCTACCCCTTTCTACCACCACCCCTTCGGACGAGCATCTTTGGCGCCAGCATGATTAGCCTAGCATGCAGAACAGCAAGCTTTACTGTGAAAGAATAGAGCTTCGCGCTCTTCTCGGCATGACAGTGCCTTCTATTCACAATGAGTGAATGGGGCCGAGATTTATTTAACCCTAGTAGCGCTGAAATAACGGCAGCGGTACTAGGTGCTGCTGGCTGAATTAACAGCAGCCATTGTTGATTTGCAGTAGGGTGGGGTCAAACAACTCCTGATATTGATATGTAAAACTAAACTAAGTGTGTAAAGTTGTAAATCACTGGAAAGCTTAGATAACAAGCTTTTAAAAGAGTGAAATTTTATAGCAGCATGTAGTGTTTATGATAATGTAAAAAATAAATAAAGTTTAAAAACTGCCCGTGCACTACCAATCACTGTTGCGATGTCGGTGACCCAGATTGATTTTAACATGATATGCAATGTTGTTGCGGTGCAAAAATGTCATGATTCGATAAATACTGTCTCTTGACATAAGTTTTGAAAAAATAAAGAGCTTCCGTGGCTTTATCGGTCGACAAATACTCGGAAAAGTCCAGCGAAATGATCGACGCGATCGCGATCATCATGGCGGTGAACACTTATTTCGTGCGAACTGGCGGCGTTCTATGACGAAAATACGACAATCGCTTGATTTCGTGTGATGCAAAGTACTCGACAGCATATAGAAATGACTTAAAAACAGTTATTTCGAAGCCGTGTTGCGTTAAAATAAAGTAAAACAATGTATGACATCGAAATCGCCCGGTAGCTATGAAGTGCTTTGGACAAAACTTAGCACCGCTCGATTCAGTCCGATCGCGATCAATTTTTCCGAAGTTTTTCAAAAATATTTCACAATCCTTACCTTATCGTCTCTATTATCGTTTAATTCAACCAAATCCAGCCTCTAAAACTCCTCATCGCCGTCAATATCGTCAAAAAACTCAAAAAATACTTCGAGTGATACGAGCGCAAACACTTTGCCGCCATTTTGTTTTCAGGCGATCGACGTTCGTCCAAAAAAAATAAAAAATACACCTCTAAACCAATCAGAATCCTCATTGCTTGCGACTGCGGATGACCTTCACCCATTTCTGCGGCCCTACAATGGCCTTCACGTTCATTGGATGACCTTTGAAAGCGAAAGAAAGCCTTCAATTACGATCACCGACGTCATCCCGGAATATTCCGGGAGCCGCCAGAAATGCTGGACTACGTCATTCCGGAGTAATCCGGGAACAGCGCTACTAGGGTTAATCTTTATTCTTTTAATCTTTTATATCGAGGATAATGGAATAAGCACTCCTGTGCTTTTTTTTAACATCCAGTCCTCATGTGTATGCAGTTTTGTAAATGTCATCTGTTCCCACCGGCACACGATGGCCTGCTCTTACGAAAAGCGAAAAAGCGGAGGGAGGGTCTTTGACTATGAATTTGCGCGTTGCTTTGAGAGAGAAGAGTCAAAAACAAAATCTAAATTGAACGAAAGATCTAGATGAGCGCTAAGCATAGAAACAAGAAAGAAGAATATAAGTCTCACGAATGATGCCATGCAAAACAACAAACTGACACGGACAATGGCACAGGCGCTAGAAAAAAAAACAACTATTTCCTGCGTGGCTTCGTGCCCAAGAAGCGAGTGGCAGCAGCACGGCAGTCAAAGTCTGAGAGATTTGCGTTCAATTTAGATTAAGTTTTGCTGCCGAACAATCCCCCCCTCCCCCACCCCCTGACTGAATAGTTTCGTTTTGTTCACAGTACGTACCGGATTTTATTTTCTGGGGACCGATTTTGGGGGAGTTGGTCAAGATATCTCTGAAATGGCAACTCGCAGTACCGGTTTTAAAAAATCCTAGCGCGAACCCTGGAGATAGCAGTGCCGCAATTTCTTTTTTTTTTTTTTTTTTAAGAATTAAGAATGTTAAAACTTTGCAAGTTTTCATATATGCATACAAACACACCCCTTCATATGGAGCGAAGGCCTTTCATAAATAAAGTCTGTATTCCATATTCTCTCTCTTTCTCTCTCTCTCACACACACACACACACACACACACACACACACACACACACACACACACACACAACTTACCTCCCACACTCTTCAGCTGTCGACTCACAGCACTGTCCACTGGTGTTGACATAGAAAAAGAGCACATCAATGTAGATATAAACAAAACCATTACCAATAATCATGATGATAACAAGGAATGCTTTCATAACATCTTATTTTTTTCAAACGCTACAAAAGTCAAAACACAATATTATTCAAATATTCAACAGGGAATATGATAACATTAATTTGCACGCACGCACGCACGCACGCACGCACGCACACACACACACACACACACATACAGTCCTTTGGATGAAATTATAAACCAAGGCCCCATGTGCGAATGCATGCAGAACTTCTTGCACATCCATTAAATCCTGTTCCGTGTTTTGTAAGAGTGGGCCATTGTGTGCCGGTGAGAACAGACGACAAGATTTACAAAACTGCATACACACAGGGACTGGATGTAACAAAGCACATGAGTGCTTATTCTATCATCCTCGATATAAAAGAATAAAAGAAAAAGAAAAAGAAAAAAGTGAACAACAATATCAAACATCATACTACTTTACACATTTATGATGATGATAACGACAATTCCCACAGCAAAAAAATTTTTTTTTAAACTATCAAATCTGATTAAGAAAGCTGTCACTGACACACTCTCAAGCCTTAGGTCCACATCACACACACACACACACACACACACACACACTCACAGACACACACACAGACACACACACACACACACACACACACACACTCACACACACACACACACACACACACACACACACACACACACACACACTCACACTGGTACTGCAGGTGCTGAACAAAGACGGCCCCCAGGTAGGCGTCGGCCACCATGTCAAAGGTCCTCATCTTGACCTTGGTGCCGATGGACTTGACCACCAGACGCAGGTAGGGCTTGACCACCTCCTCCTCTTTGCGACAGATGGCCACCATCACCTGCCACCACGCACCCACCAAGCAAGCTAAACCTCCTCACCTTGCTGCCTTGTTTATAAGCATGGGGTTTGGGTTTTTAATTCACACCCAGTTTATAAGCATGGGGTTTGGGGGGGGGGGGTTTCACAGCCAGTGTATAAGCATGAGGTTTTGGGTTTTTTTCACAGCCAGTTTATAAGCATGGGTTTGTTGTTGTTGGGTTTTGTTTTGTTTTCGGTGGGGGGGGGGGGGGGGGGTTCACAGCCAGTCTATAAGCATAAGGTTTTGGGAGGGGGGGGGAGGGGTTCTCAGCCAGTTTATAAGCATGGTTATCTTGGGGTGTTTTTGTTTTGTTTTTTTGTCTTTTTTGGGTGGGAGTGGTGTTCTCAGCCAGTTTATAAGCATGGGGTGGGGGGGGTTCACAGCCAGTCTATAAGCATGGGATTTTTTTTTCTTTTCTTAGTGGAGTGGGGATTGTTGCAGGTTTATTTTCTTTGTTTTGTCATGCTTTTTTTTTTTTCTTTCCTTCTAGCTTTTGGTGTTTACGCTTTTGGTTTTCTTGTTGCTTTTGTTTGTGTGTAGGTCAGGGGTAGCTGCTTGCTTTTTGCTTTCTTTTAGTTTGTTTTGAGGGTTATTTTGGGGGGGGGATGTTTTGATTTAAGGGCTTTTTCCCGGGGGGGGGGGGGCTTTTCTTTGCAGATGATGGGGGTGGGATTGAGGATCTCCTTGTGTGGTGTGGTGTGTGTGTGTGGTGTGGTGTGGAATGATGTGTGGTGTGGGTGTGGTGTGGGAATGATGTGGCAGGGCATGTCTGCTTTGTGTTGTACACCCCCCTCAGCCATGGCACAGAGGTGCATGTGTGACCATCACTGGTCAACCTACCCACTACCTCATCCTCACCCCTCATCCTCACCCCCCTCATCCTCACCCCATCACTCCTCACCACCTCTCATCCTCACCTCTCACTCTCTCACCTCTCACTCCTCACTCTCATCCTCATCCATCCTCACCTCTCTCACCTCCCTCACTCCTCACCCTCACCTCACCCCTCACCTCTCACTCCTCACCTCACCTCTCACTCCTCACCCTCTCACCCCTCACCTCTCACTCCTCACCTCTCACTCCTCACCTCTCACCCTCACCTCTCACCCCTCACCTCTCACCCCTCACTCCTCACCTCTCACTTCCCTCTCACCCCTCACCTCTCACCCCTCACCTCTCACCCCTCACTCACCTCTTGGATTTCAAAGGTCAGCTCCATGTCGGTGGAGTTGACAAACTCGGAGGATTTCGACTTCCTCAGCTCTGGACGCTTTTCGCTCTGAAACACACACACACACACACACTCACATTTCAGTGACAATCTCGAACAACTTTCTGAACATTATCAACTACACGTCAGACCATCTATCTATAGCATCGATACAAATAATATATATATGATATTTTATTGATGTATAGTGATATATATAATATGTATTTCAAATGTGGTGTGTACCCAGCTAAGTAAAGTGTATGTTGTGTGTGGTGTGTGGTGTGAGTGTCATGGTGTGTGAGTTAAATGTGTGTGTGTGTGTGTGTGTGTGTGGATTTCTCCCGCCTTGTTTATCCCGATCATGGTGATCATTATCAACATTATCATCATCATTATCATTAAAATTGCATACCTCTGAATCCTCAGTAGCAACCTGCACCACTTTGGTCAGTGACACTTCTGTCCCTGTCGCTCCTGTGGGCAGCTCACTGGGGCCCTGCAACAGGATTGCAAACACCATGAACAATGAACAAATCCTTCTTTAAAGAGATCTTTCATGGGGCCCTGCAATATGAATTCTTAAAAAAGATCCTCTGTTGAAAATCCCCTGTTGTTTCAAGGGCCCTGCAATATGGACGTAAGAAATGAAGAAAAACCTCTATGAAGCTGCATAGGCAGGCCCCTGCAATAAGGACTAAACATATACTCATAAAAAGATAAGCTGTAAATGAAATTCTGTCAAAAGTATGCACATGCATGCACATGCACACACACACACACACACTGAATATAGATATACAGATACAGAGAACATACTATGCCTTTGTTGCTTTACACTCTATTGGCTCTCTTCCTTAGGGTTTTTTTTTCTTTCAGGTTTTCAGAGGTTTTGTTTTTGATGGATTGATCGAGAAAAAGGCCGATGTATTTCTTAGTCATGTAACACCTGGCCATACAACTTAAAGACTTTCACACACACACACACACACACACACACACACACACACACACACACACACACACACACACACACACCTCTAAACAAGACCCCATGTGCAAACGCACGCTGAACATCTTGCGCACACGTTAAATCCTGTTCCGCTTTTCGTAAAAGTAGGCCATCATGTGCTGGTGGGAACAGATGACACAATTTACAAAAACTGCATACACATGGAAATTGGATGTAAAAAAGCACAAGAGTGCTTATTCCATTATCCTTGATATAAAAGAATAAAATAAAAATAAATAAATAAAAAAAACACACACACAACACACACACGAGAAAGTGCCTCACCTTGAAGAGGTCCTCTTCCGGTTCCTGTGGAGGAGGGGATTCTGGGAAGGGGATGCTCTGCACGAGGGAGAGGATGTCCTTGAACCGGACATCAGACAAGGTCACGCTGATTTTGGGAAGGACGCCGGACACCTTCATAATCTGTAAAGTGCAAACACAGTCAGCACCATGTCACAACACACAGTGAAAAGTCAACCAGTGTCACAACATCACAGTGTCAAACACCAATGTGTCACAACACAGTCAACACCCCTCCCAAAAGTCAAACAGTGTACACAACACAGTCAACCCCATTGAGTGTGTCACAACACAGTCAACACATGTCACAACACATCAAACCAATGAACAAGTCACACCAAATGACAAAACACAGTCAACACCAATGTGACACAACACAGTCAACAAATACGTGACACAACACCGTCACTGTGTCACAACACAACACATGTGACACCAATCAACAAGCACAACACACAACGTGACACAACACAGTCAACACCAATGTGACACACCACCGTCATTCTGTAAAGGTGAAGATGAACACAGACAGTGTCAACACTGACAATGACGAACTTCTCTTCTGCTCATCCCCACACACTCAGACAGCGACAATTGTTGTCTGTCATAGGAGCGAAAAGGTGTTGCACTGCTGTTGAGTGCGAGAGAGAGAATTGTTATCTTTTAAGTCTTTCTCAGGAAAAAAAAAAAAGGCAGGAGAAGGGACCAAGAAGGCAGAGAACAGACAAGAAGGAGGCGACAGGAAGAATTCAACAGGAACAAGGCAGACACAAAGTAAGTTGCGTGTACATGTGGTGGTGGTGGTGATGTTGGTGGCGGCATTGTTGTAGTGAATTGGTGGTGGTGGTGGTGGTGGTGGCATTGTTATAGTGTACTGGTGGTGGTGCTGTTGTAACACTGACTTGGCCAGGGGTGGAGGGGGGGGGGGGGGGGGGGGGGGGGGGGGGGGGGGGGGGGGGGGGGTTCCTGCAGAAAGCACTTGTGGAGATATAGCTGTAAAGCGAGCGTGTGTATGTGTGTTGTTGTAGGGTACTGTTGGTGTTGGTGGTGGTGGTGTTGGTGTTGGTGGTGGTGTTGTTGGTGTTGTTGGTGTTGCGGTTACACTGACGTGGCCATGCGGGGGTCCTGCAGGATGCACTTGTGCAGATCCAGCAGGATGGAGATGGGAGACAGGATGTGGAGAGGAGACTCCCCCGCATCTCTCGCTGCCCTCCAGTTGTCCTCTGCACACCGCCATCACCATCACCCTCAGTGTCTTTATCATCATCATCATCATCATCATCATCATCATCATCATCATCATCATCATCATCACATCACCACACCATTGTCATCGTCTTCATCAATCACCACATCTCCCCACCACTGCTGTTCTCACCACTTCCCCCACCACCAGGATGATCATCATGATCATCATCATGATGATCATGGTTATCAAGAGTACAAGGCACCATCACTATCATCACCCCCCCTTTTTTCCCCATTATCTCTGTAATTAACATCACTAGCACAGACTTCACCTTGTGTAAAATTTCATCACACACACAAAAATACACACAATGAACACACACACACACACACAAAATATTCACAAGGTACACACACACACACATACACATACACACAATGAACATACACACACACACAAATATACACAATGAACATACACACACATACACAATGAACACACACACACACACAAATATACACAACACACACACAAATATACACAATGAGCACACACAAAAATATACACAATGAAGACACACACACACACACACACAAACCACATACACACACAAACATACACACACACAAACATACACACACACAACACACACACACACATACACACACATACACACCATACACACATATACATCTACAATGAACACACACCATCACATCACACACCACACACTTACCACCAACTCTGTAATAACATCACTAGCCAGACACACCATTAACACATACAAAACACATAAATCACACAAAACACACACACACACAAATATACACAAACACACACACAAAATATCACACATAAACATACACACACACAACACACACACACAACACAAACACACACACACAAACACACAACATACCATGACACACACACACAAATAATAACAATAACACACACACACACACACAAAACACAATGAAAACACACACACACACACACACACACACACAAAATACACCACAACACACAAACACACACACACACACACAAAACACACACACACCACACATAAACACACACACACACACAACACACACACACAACACACACACACACACAAACACCACACAAAACACACACAACATACACACACTCGCCACAACACAAAGCATACACACACACACGACACACACAACACACACAAACTGACCGTATGTTTTGTTTATTGTAGTTCAATGGTTAGTAACAAAAGGGTTTTTTTGTTTTTTTTTAAATTACTTAGCAAGTATTGACCCCCTCTGAATATCCTCTTGTGATTCCCTCACTCACAACAATACCTTGATCTACCCATACACCTACTACACCCCCTTTCCCGACACTCACACACCCACATTCTCACCCCCACTCTAATATCCCAACCTTGAAAAGACGTTAAATGAATTTGAACTGACCGGGCTGAGCAAAGAGCAGTTGTATGCGCTGCAGCTGGATGCTGAACTTGTCGTAGGCCTTCTCCATCTTGTCCTCCAGACTCTCCTGTCAAGCCACCACATCACATCACCACCACATCCACATTTCCACATCACATCACCGCAATACATCATCACATCCACATCACCGCGTCACATCCCCACATCACCACTACATCCACATCGCCACACCACCGCAGCCACATCACCGCATCCGCACATCCACATTGCCGCATCCAACACCACAGCACCACATCCACACCACCACATCACGTCCTACATCACCACATCCACATCATACATCACCACATCCCCACACTCACTCTCCTCTCTTTTTCTCTTTCTTTTCTCTACCCTCTCACCCGTCATGGGGTGAGGCAGCCTAGTGGTTAGAGTGTTGCGCTTGCTAATCTGACAGCCTGGGATTGAGCCACCACAAGGAGGGAGAGTTAGCCACACCACACGGCACAAGGTTCTGGCCACTGGGCTACACCCCTCCCCCCCCCTCTCCTTCCCAACACACACACACACAGCTGAAAACAGCCTGAACAATCCAGCAACCCTGAAAACAGCCTGAACAATCCAGCAACCCTGAAAACAGCCTGAACAATCCAGCAACCCTGAAAACAGCCTGAACAATCCAGCAACCCTGAAAACAGCCTGAACAATCCAGCAACCCTGAAAACAGCCTGAACAATCCAGCAACACTGAAAACACCCTCAACAATCCAGCAACACTGAAAACAGCCTCAACAATCCAGCAACACTGAAAACAGCTTGAACAATCCAGCAACACTGAAAACAGCCTGAACAATCCAGCAACCCTGAAAACAGCCTGAACAATCCAGCAGCACTGAAAACAGCCTGAACAATCCAGCAACACTGAAAACAGCCTGAACAATCCAGCAACACACACACAGAGTTGGAAAGCAGCGAACTAAATAGGAGGGAGGGGGGAGGGGAACTGGCCCCATATGAAAAAATATCCCCATCAGAGAACCTCAAAGCTGTAACCAAGGAACAAACAAGAAAGCAACAGAATCTTGAACAATCACTCATTCTTAGTGACCCCTCCATAACTCCAATGCTTTTAACAGGCAGAAGTATCTGCCGATAAATACCAACTGATCAAAAACACCCTACAACCATTCATTCCTTCAATACTCTCCACATCTCTAACTGATGATAATAAAATATATGGAATTTTCACAGTGCTGATTTCTGCACAGCAAACAAAGATCTTGCTTTCAAAACATTCACAGGCATGCAACCGTTCACAAAAAAAATGCATGCATGCCTGAGTGTATATGCATGCATAGGTGTCTGTGTTCATGTCCATTCTTACATCAATTCAGTGTTGTATGATTCATTGACAGACAATCCTACACTATTCTTCTTCTTCTTTGTCTTCTTCATCAAACGCTCAGACAGCAATCATTCTTGTCTGTCATATGAGTGAACATGTGTTGCGCTGTTGCTAAGTGCCTAATAAGTCAGGCCCAGTTATCAGGCCCAGTGCATCTGACTTTTGCATGGGAGAGAACTGTTACCTTTAAAGTCTTTCTGGGGGGCAAAAGCAGGAGAATGGACCAAGAAGGCAGAAAGTAGATGAGGAGGAGGTGACAGGAAGAAAAGAAAAAAGGCAGAAACAAAGAGACGTATAAAAAAGAGGGACTCCCTAGAACAGAATTTCCAGCAGTTGGGAATACTATTAACACTGAGAGGTCCCCTGCTACCTCCACTGGGGCACAGACTGTTTCTCATGCAGGCAGTGAACTTGACCAAACTCCGGCAAACTCCCAGCGACTGCGCACTTCGGACAGGCCAAAGTTGTCACAGGCAAATGTTTTTGCCAATACATACCAGCAAATCAAGAACATTGTCACAAAACAATTCTTGCCAGAAAAAAAAAAAGACAAAAAAACTTGTCTCGACTCAAAATGCCGCAACAGGCAAAAATCTTTGCCGATAAACACCAACCAATCAAAAACATTGTAACAATCATTCCATGAAAAAAACCCTCAACACAACTCAAAATGCAAGATTCCCCCCCCCCCCCCCCCCCCCCCCCAAATAAACATCAACCAATCAAAAACATGGTAATAATCATTCCATGAACACTACACATGCTGGCAACAGCCAATACAATGTGCCAACAAGGTCATATGGGCCAAACGAACACAGCTGGTCATTACCATGAACAAAGACGTTGTCTGTGGAAATAGCTGGTCTAACCTCAGCCACGAATGCTGAACACAGAAACACCCACTTTTTTCTCTCTCTCTCTCTCTCTCTCTCTCTCTCCTCTCTCTCTCTCTCTCTCTACCCCCTCCCTCTCTCTCTCCTCTCTCTGCATCTCTCCCCCTCCTCTCTCCCTCCTTACTCCCCCTCTTCCCCCTTCCCCTCTCTACTGATAAACCATTCCTCTCTGATTGATTTTTTCTTTAATAGTTTAGATCCGATTTTCATATTTGCCTGTCATCAACTACAATGTGATCACATTTGTTTTCCTACTGCTATTGTGATGGACATAAATGACTGAACATGCATTATTCTCTCTCTCTGTTGTTTGCTACCTTTACCTCATTCTTTCCCCCCCCCCCCCCTCCCCCCCCCCTCTCTCTCTCTCTCTGTGTCATTGAACTCTCAGTTGAACTGCTGGGGGAGAGGTGGGTGCATTGAGTGCTGTGTTCCCCCCCCCCAACCTCCTCCACCACACCTTGTGCAATCTTCGAGGGGATTTTTCTCCTGGAGTTAACATCAGTGCTGACTCCACTCTCCCCCCTAAAGTCCTTCGGATGAGACTTTAAACCGAGGACCCGTGTGCGAACGCATGCAGAATATCTTGCGCACACGTTAAATCTTGTTCCGCTTTTCATGAGAGTAGGCCATTGCGTGCCGGTGGGAACAGATGACAAGATTTTTTAAAACTGCATACACACGGGGACTGGATGTAAAAAAAGCATGAGTGCTTATTCCATTATCCTCGATGTAAAAGAATAAATGAATGAAATAAAATCTTCCTTTTCCCCCTTCTCCCACCTGTCTCCTTGCACTTTGTCCTCCCCTCTCCTGGCCTCTCTCTCTCCCTCCCTCTCTTACCCCAATTCATTCCCCCCCCTCCCTTCCCCGATCTCCCCCCTCCCCTATCACCCTATCCCCACAGTTTTCTGTTTATTCTTTTTCCGAGGGCTTGATGTAAAAAAAAAAAAAAATTTTTAAGTCCTGTACTTGTTCAGTTATAAAAAATTTCATAATTGTTAGCCCCTCTCTCACTCTTTTTCTCTCTCTTTCTCTGTCTGTCTGTCTGTCTGTCTGTCTGTCTCTCTCATCATTAATTGTTTACTTCTTATTTTAGTTCTCTGAGCATGTACATTTTTGTTATTTCATTATAGTCTTTCTGTCCTTATTTCTTGTCTGTTGTTTGCTAGGCAATTGGTCGTTGTCTCTAGTGTTTGGTATTTGATTTATTACTGTTGTTGTTTAATCACAGGTTTCTTTTATCTTGATCTTCTCCCCGATAAGGGGGATGGGGACTGGATGTAAAAAGGTACACGAGTGTTAATTCATTATCCTCCCCAAAAAAAAAAATTGACTTGACTAAGACTAGATAGACTCTCTCTGTCCCTCTCTCTCTTGTATCTCTCTCTTTATCCCTCTCTGTCTCTTCTCTCTCTTATCTCTTCTATCCCTCTGTCTTTCCCCCTCTTGTCTCTTCTCTCTCTTGTCTCTCCTATCCCTCTCTGTCTATCCCTCTCTCTCTTCTCTTCTCTCCCTCTCTGTCTATCCCTCTCTGTCTCTGTCTTGTCTCTTCTCTCTCGTCTCTTCTATCCCTCTCTGTCTCTCCCTCTCTGTCCCTTTCTCTCTGGTCTCTTCTCTCCCTCTCTGTCTTTCCCTCCCTCTCTTCTCTCCCTCTCTGTCCCTTTCTCTCTGTCTCTCGTCTCTTCTCTCTCGTCTCTTCTCTCCCTCTCTGTCCCTCTCTCTCTTGTCTCCTCTCGTCTCTTCTATCCCTCTCTGTCTATCCCTCTCTGTCTATCCCTCTCTCGTCTCTCTCTCCCTCTGTCTATCCCTCTCTCGTCTCTCTCTCCTCTCTCTTGTCTCTTCTCTCCCTCTCTGTCTATCCCTCTCTCTCTTCTCTCCCTCTCTATCTCTCTCTCTCTTCTCTCCCTCTCTGTCTCTCTCGTCTCCGTCTCTCCCTCTCTGTCTGTTTCTCTCTGTCTCTGTCTCTCTCTGTGCAGCAGCAGAGGGCAGGCAGGTGAAGGCAGAGAGAGGGGGGAGGCAGAGGCAGGAGGCGGGGTGGACTGACCTTGGAGGTGATGGAGGCGTCGTGCTTCTGACTGCTGACCTGAAGCTGACCCAGGTCCAGCACCAACGCCTTGCCCTTTCTGCACCCACCCACACACACACACACACACACAAAAGAAAGGTTACTTTTTGTTTTATATCATTTTTTTGTTAAGGGCCCTTAACAAAGTGTGCCGTAAGGGCCCACATTACACACAGTAGTAGTAGTAGTCACTCATCAGTCTCGGAAGACTATGGAGTTGCGCTCTAGTGTTTAGAGCGCAAAGCCTGGGCAAGTATGTATGGAGGGCAAGCTGTTACCCATGCAGCAGACCCCCCCTCTCCACGCCACTGGAATGATCCATTGGAAGGGCATTGACCGATACGAATGGTTCCAGTACCGTCGCAGGAGCCACCAGAATGTTGCCATATACCTACAGCCCCGAGCCGCTCTGGGACTCCAACTCCCCGATTTTTCCTCAGGGATGGTGTCTAAACACGACACCTGTGTGCATGCTGGTTTGTTATAATTTTGTCATCCGCTCCTACTGGCACACGATGGCCTACTCTTCCAAAAGGTGGAACGGGGTTTTAACGTGTGCGCAAGATGTTCTGCGTGCATTCGCACACGGGGCCTCGGTTTCGAGTCTCATCCGAATGACTTTGACATTCAGTTCAATTTTACACACATTACACACACAAACAAAAATACACACACTCATACACACACATACGCACATGCACACACACACACACACACACACACACACACACACACACACACACACACACACACACCTCTCTCTCAAAACAACACATACATAAACTCACATTCACATTCACACACACACACACACACACACACACACACACACACACACCACACACACACACACACATACACACCCTCTCTCTCAAAACAACACACACACACATACACATACACATACACTCACATTCACACACACACAAAAACACACACACACACACACACACTGTCTTATTCGGCCTGAACAGCGACAAAAACAACAACAGCACAAGACAACAAGAACATACATTCAAACAACACC
>CM060346.1:8757606-8800106 GCA_030674155.1 Stramonita haemastoma
GGGGCTGCAGCTGAGGAACAAGAGGGGGGGAAAGAATCAGTTCTGAAAGAATCCCATGTCTTGCCATCGTTCGGGACACTGCCAAACTTGTCCGTGTTCCTCGAGGTGTGAATGCTTCATCCAGTGGTTTCCCACCAAAGCACACACTAACGGTATCTGTGTTGAGAAAAGAGCGCTCCTTAAGAAAAAAAAACAAAACAACAAGACTACAAGCACCACAACAACATGCACTGCAGCTGCTATCAGCTCCAACCCTGCCAACACACAACAACAGACGTACATTAACACTCCTGTCATTGATTACACATGCACATGCTTATGGGCCGCACGCACACATGCACACACACACACACACACACACACACACACTGACCTGTTCTTTGTCAGCGACCTGAGAAGTGATCATTTTGGGCACAAAGTCATTCTGGGGCGTTCCACTGACGATCAACTTGTCCACTTTGGCGTCCAGTCTGTTACACACACACAACACACACACACCACAACACACACACACCACACACACATTTTCCTTTTCTTATGTCCACAACAGCAACAGCAGCAGCACCAACAACTACATGAAACAATATGAATATCTTATGTTGGTGGCTGGGTGGATGAATGGTTGGATGGTGAGTGGATGGGTTGGTAGGTGATTGGTGGTTGGTGGTGGTGGGTTGTGGGGTGGATGGTTTTGGTAGTGGATGGTTGTGGTTGTTGGTGGTGGGTGGGTTGTGGGTTTGTTGGTGGGTGGATGGGTTTGTTGGTGGGTGGATGGGTTTGTTGGTGGGTGATGGGTTTGTTGGTGGGTGGATGGGTTTGTTGGTGGGTGGGTTGTGGGTTTGTTGGTGAGTGGATGGGTTTGTTGGTGGGTGGATGGGTTTGTTTGGTGGGTGGGTTGTGGGTTTGTTGGTGGGGGTGGTGTTGTGTGGTTTGTTGGGTGGGTGGGTTGTGGGTTTGTTGGTGGGTGGATGGGTTTTGTTGGTGGGTGGTTGTGGGTTTGTTGGTGGGTGGATGGGTTTGTTGGTGGGTGGGTGGGTTGTTGGGGGTTTGTTGGTGGGTGGTGGGTTTGTTGGTGGGTGGATGGGTTTGTTGGTGGGTGGATGGGTTTGTTGGTGGGTGGGTGGGTTGGTGGGTTTGTTGGTGGGTGGGTGGGTTGTGGGTTTGTTGGTGGGTGGGTGGGTTTGTTGGGTGTGGTTGGTGGGTGTGATGGGTTTGTTGGTGGGTGGGTGTTGTGGGTTTGTTGGTGGGTGGATGGGTTTGTTGGTGGGTGGGTGGGTTGTGGGTTTGTTGGTGGGTGGATGGGTTTGTTGGTGGGTGGATGGGTTTGTTGGTGGGTGGATGGGTTTGTTGGTGGGTGGGTGCATGGGTCGTGGGTTGGCAGGTAGGTGGATGGGTTGGTGGGCTGTGAGTATGTTGGTTGATTGGAGACTCACTGAATGGCGTTGGCAGCAGGCCTCTGACCAAAGGCGGAGTACACGTCTTTCAGCTGTAACTTCAGCACCTGAGGTTCCCTGAAACACCCAGCATTTCTTCACTTAAAGGGCAAGGCAAGTCGGAATACATGTCTGCAACATCACCCTTTTTTTTCTTCCACTTAAAAAGAACAAAAAGAGAAAGATAAAACAGATTATATATATATATATCCTTCTCTTTTAAATATCTTTTTAAAAATTAATGAATGAATGAACACATTTCTTTTAATTAGACAAATCCAGCCAAGGTTTCTTCACTAAATACTGCAGGTCATTCAACAAAATATACATACAATACACTGCAACACAGAGCTTTTTTAAAGCAAAACAATGATTAACAACAAAAATATCAAATTCAGCTTTGTAATAAAGATTTCCTTCACCTAAAGGGAACAACACCCCCACAGCACTGCACAAACAATGGGAGGGATAGAAAAAAGGGAATTTCTAGCACAGAAATTCCAGAAGGTGGAGATGCCATTTATATTCACAGGCCCCCGGCATCCACACAGGGGGAGAGAGAATGGAACAATGAAGAATGGATGACTGTTTATTCAGGGGACTTCAAAATGTCCACACGCACACACACCACACACACACACACACACACACACACACACACACAACACACACACACACACACAAACACACACACCACGCACACACACACACACACACACGCACACACAACATGCCCACAGCACCCCTGCCTGCTTGATATCGCAGTTCCCACCTACCTTCACACCACTCAAACACTTAATGATCACATGTTACTCAAAACTCAAAAACTCCACTAAAACACTCAAACTCAAAAATGCCTTGATGATCTCAAACTGTGAAATGAAGAGCAGCAACACACACACCCACACCCACACACATACATACACACACACACTTACACAAAATGGTGACTGTTAAAAACAAGTGAAGGTTAATTCCTCTGAAAAATCTCCAACAACGCTCCCCCCCCCCCCCCCCCTCACATCAGTCTGCATGCTCTTTTTCTTCATGGCAAACACGTCACATTAAAAACTTTTTTTTTTAAACAAACAAAAAAACAACAAAACCAACCAAGACAGACTTCAAAATCATTCCAGATCAAACAACTCACTTACTCCCTATGCCCCACTCCTCTCTTCACCTTTTTGTTGTTTTTTTTTAATTGTTGGGCCGGGGGTTGGGGATGGGGGTGGGGTGGGGGGGTGGAGAGGGCGTTTTTAAAAGGAAGGAACGCCAGAGAGAAAGGAAAGCGAAGACAAAGAGAGGCAGCTTTCCACTGACTTGCAGCGCTAACTATCAATCACCTTCCCCCGCGGGGATGCCGGGGCCTGTCAGTACAAACAGCATCCCCACCTCCTGAAAATTCTGTGCTACCAATTCCCTCTTTTCTAGCCCTCTTCTAGTTTCTGCTTTGTTCTTTATCTGAATGTCCCCTCCTTCTCGTCTCTTGTTGGCCTTCTTGGTTCCTTCTCCTGCCTTTTTTTCAGAAAAGACCTCAAAGGTAACCATTCTCTCCCACGCCAAAGTCGGATACGCTGGGCCCGACTTGTCAGGCACCCTAATAGCAGAGCAACGCATTTTCGATCATATGACAGACAACCACAGCTGCAGTCTGAATGTTTAAAGGAGGAAAAGAAGAATCTGTTCCAACTTGCATGCAATGGCCCACTCTTCCAAAAGGCAGAATGGGTTTTGACATATGTGACGCTCCACCGCAAAATGAGTCCTTAGCACATTACCCAATTTGGCGCTAGGAGCCATTAAAGACAGGTGGGGGTCAAGTTGTCAATTTTGAGATTCTGATTGTTTATTAAACTATATTCATTATTCTACCTTGTAATGAAATATCAAGGTATAATTTTTATTCCTTTTGCATTTAAATGTGTATTGAAAATACCCAAGCCCTCATTCTGACAACCTGTTACGAAAATAAACTTGCCCGTTTCTCATTTTGTCACGTCTGGCAGTCTATCATTTCAATTTGTAATAACTTTGCACATAATTGTCCGATTTTCTATCTGATTTTTGTACTGAATAGCCCTTTTTGCAGATTAATAACTGTCAATAACTAAAAATTGACATCTGGTGCAATGCGACTCCTTATGTGGTGGAGCGTCACATATGTGCAAGATGTTCTGCATGCATTCGCACACGGGACTTCAGTTTATAGTCTCATCTGAAGGACTTTTGGGGGAGTGGAGTTGGTACTGATGTTAGCTCCAGAGGAAAAAATCCTCTTGAACATGGCCTTAGTCCCAGACTGTCTGGTCACAAGCACGACGCTCTAACCACTAGGCTATCCTGTCACCCATTTTCTTGTTTAAAGACAACCGCAACAACTACAACAAAAACCCCGTCTGTCTCAAGTAATAACGCTTCTACCACACAAGTTGAAATGAGCTTCCAAAAACGAGTTATAAATTTCACCACTAGAAAGCAGGTAAGACAACCGAGAAAAGAACATTCCAACACTTGTGAAAAGCCATGCAAAAACTCCCATCTTCAAATTCTGATCACAACAATTTAGTTTCAAAAATTCGAAAGATGAAAAAATTTTTTAAATTTTTTTTTTAAATAAAAACTTGGCAGCAAACAGAGGATCACTGTTCATAACTGGGTCACTGCTCACAGGGCAGTAGGTGAGGGAGGTGAGGGGTGGAGTAAGAGAGCCAGAGGGGAGAAGGAGAGAAGAGTTTGAAGCAAGAAGCACAGAACGGGGAGAGAACTGTTTCACATGACAAGTGGTCAATCCATGCAAGAGTTACCTGCTCCTCTTCTTCCCGTACTTTACCGTATGCCTACAAAGCAAAGCGTGCGATAATGGCAATCATTTTTCTTTCCTTCCTCACCTACAACTCCCCACTTCACCACAAAGGTGAGATTTTGCGTATGCGACTGTTGCTGACCACAATGAAGGCAGCCGCATTCCGACTTCAGGGATGCATGCTGGATATGTTCCGTGTCGGCGTAACCCTCCCAAACGCTGATATGTAGGATGGGATCTTTAACGTGCATATCTGATCTTGTGCGTGTGTATATGCACGAAGGGAACTAAGGCACTGGCAGGTCTGCACTTTAAGTTGACCTAGGAGACGATAAAACCCCCCACCCTTTATTCACCAGACACCACCAGGGTTCAAACCCATGACTTGATGGACCCATGGGACTGAAGTCAAACGACCTTGACCACTCAGCTATGGCGTCCATCAACAATGATACAAAGCACCCAGACTTTCAACGCTGTAAGGAAACTGGTTTCCTCCTAGCTTCTATTACAGACAACACTCCCTTTTGTTGTTGTTTTTTTTACAGACAACACTTCTATCTTTTCAGTGCTGTGACCTGCTAGACACCTCTACCTAAAAAAACAGATCTACAGCCATAGGGGAGGGGAGTCAGGGGGGGGGGGGTCTGTGTTCTTTAGGAGCAACACAAACACATAACCAGACAAAGACACAAGAAAAATGAGCTTAAAGTACTATCTCACACACACACACACACACACACACACACACACACACACACACACACACACACACACACACAAATTGATGGTTGGATGGAAAAAGCACATCATTGCTAAATTATACCATCTGGAAATAAAACTGTGACTTTGATTTGACATACACACACACAAATCAAGAAAAACAAAATACAGTCTTTGAGCAGCAAACCAAACCCCCCCCCCCCCCCCAAAAAAAAACAAAAAATAAATAAAAACAACAACAAAAAGCAGACAAAAAATGTTCCTTCCAAAATTTAGGTTTGTGAAAAAAACAAATGTTTTCATGGAGACCACTATATGAAGACAAACACATACAAAACAACAAAAACATATAGTTAAAGCAAAAAAAAAACCCCAACAACAAAACAAAAAGCAATGTAGAAAGAGAGCAAGAGAGAGAATATGAATGGCTTACTAAAAATGCTTTAGCTACATTTGAAGGGGAAAAACAAAAAAACCCAATATAATGCAAGTAACAAAATATCATACAAAGAATCAATTCACAACACAGGTTTGCAACAGACTAAGGCATCAAGAATTCATCAAAGTATCCCACAATTTAAATTATATTTATATATATATATACGAGCGAGAGAGAGAGAGAGAGAGAGAGAGAGAGAGAGAGAGAGAGAGAGAGAGAGAGAAGAGAAAAAACAAAAAAAAGAAAGATAATAAAGATAAGAAAGATAATTTAAAAAATATTTTAAAAAAGAAAGAAAATACAAACAGAACAATAACTTAACAACAACAAAACCACAATTAAGAAAGACAGATAACAACAACAAAAACCCTGACACACACAAGCACGCATGCGCACACACCAAAAAATATAAAACACAAAAAGGTTTATTTCATTCCTTTGCTACATCTCCTGGGTTAACCAAAAAAAAAACATTTCTGTGTAAGCGACCATTTTGTTTTTTCCCCACCATTATGGTAGCTGCATTCCAACTTCAGGAATACGCTTGAGAACTGAACCCTCCAACTTTGCCAGGACAGTCCAGTGAGGTGCCTTCCTACACTTTCCACGTTTTTAACTGTCAAGGGTTCTTTTGCCATGCACAAGTCCCGTAAACACATGGGTCCAATTAGTTCTAGAGTCTCCTTCAAAGACTTGACATTCAGTGTCAACTTTCCCATCAAACTGGGAGGAAAGGGGCAAGGCTGGGAACTGAATCCAGAATCTCAAAGTTTACTTGTTAGAGAGGTGAACATCTTTACCATCCTGCCACCTTCCTTCTACAAAGACAGACAGAAAAAGAACACAGATAAGGAAAAAGTTTTTTTTTTAATATAAAAAAAAACACACAACTATGACTGACAAAGAAAACAAAGAGAGAAAGAGAACACAGACCAGGAAAGACAGGAGGGGAAAGATAAGGCAAAGAAAAGATACCGAAAAGGAAAAAGATGCGTGACAAAGAAAAGATGCAAGATGAAGAAAAAGATACAAGATGAAGAAAAAGATACAAGATGAAGAAAAGAAGTACAAGATGAAGAAAAAGATACAAGATGAAAAAAAGATACAAGATGAAGAAAAAGATACAAAATGAAAAATAAGATACAAGATGAAGAAAAAGATACAAAGATGAAAAAAAAGATACAAGATGAAGAAAAAAGATACAAGATGAAGAAAAAAGATACAAGATGAAGAAAAAGATACAAGATGAAGAAAAAAAAAGATACAAGATGAAGAAAAAAATACAAGATGAAGAAAAAGATACAAGATGAAGAAAAAAGATACAAGATGAAGAAAAAGAAAGTACAAGATGAAGAAAAAAGATACAAGATGAAGAAAAAGAAAGGACAAGATAAGAGAAAAAAAGATACAAGATGAAGAAAAAGATACAAGATGAAGAAAAAGATACAAGATGAAAAAAAAGATACAAGATGAAGAAAAAGATACAAGATGAAGAAAAAGATACAAGATAAAGAAAAAGATACAAGATGAGAAAAAAAAAAAGATACAAGATGAAGAAAAAGAGAAAGATACAAGATGAAAAATAAAGATACAAGATGAAGAAAAAGATACAAGATGAAGAAAAAGATACAAGATGAAGAAAAAGAAAGATCAAGATGAAGAAAAAGATACAAATGAAAAAAAAGATACAAGATGAAGAAAAAGATACAAGATGAAGAAAAAGATACAAAATGAAAAAAAAGATACAAGATGAAAGAAAAAGATACAAAAATGAAAAAAAAGATACAAGAAGAAAGAAAAAGATACAAGATGAAGAAAAAGATACAAGATGAAGAAAAAGAAAAGATGCAAGATGGAAGAAAAAGATACAAGATGAAGAAAAAGAATCAAGATGAAGAAAAGATACAAGATGTAGAAAAAGATACAAGAGAAGAACAAGATACAAGATAAAAGAAAAAATACAAGATGTAGAAAAAGATACAAGATGAAGAACAAAGATACAAGATGAAGAAAATGATATAAAGATAAGAACAAGATACAAGATGAAGAAAAAGAAAAAAGATACAAGATGAAGAGAAAAGAAAAAGATACAAGATTGAAGAAAAAGAAACAAGATTACAAGATGAAGAAAAAGATACAAGATGAAGAAAAAGAAAAAAGATACACAATGAAGGAAAAGAAAAAGATAAACGATGAAGAAAAAGATACAAGATGAAGCAAAAGATACAAGACGTACAAAAAGACACAAGACGAAGAAAAAGATAAACAGATGAAAAAGAAAACAAATTATAAGATGTAGAAAAAAGATACAAGACGCAAAAAAAAGATACAAGATGTAGAAAAAGATAAAAGATGTAGAAAAAGATACCAGATGAAGAAAAACATACAAGGTGAAGAAAAAGATACAAGACAGAGACAAAGATACAGGACAAAGAAAACGAGGTGAAAAAATGCAGATACTTACTTCTGGCGAACATCTCTGATAAAAACAGTGACATTGCGAAGCTTGGTGACCACCCTCATCGCCACATACTGAAACAACAACATTTCACTATCATCATGTTACCTCATATTTCATCTATTCAAGCAGCAGTAGGCAGGGCAGTAGCAGTGGGCAGCGGTGTGTAGCAGTGTAGTAGTGAGTGTAGTGTAGTGGTAGTGGTAAGTGGTAGTGGTAGTGTGTAGTATAGTGTAGTAGTAGTAGTAGTTGGTAGTGTGTAGTTGTATGGTAGTAGTAGTAGTAGTTGTAGTGTAGTAGTAGTAGTAGTAGTGGTATGTAGTAGTAGTGTAGTAGTAGTAGTGTGGTAGTAGGTAGTTGTAGTAGGTAGTAGTAGTAGTAGATTAGTTTTGTAATGGTAGTAGTAGTAACAGCAGTGTGATGAGGAGGAGACAATGGATTGTAATAACACTAACAACAAATAATATCAATAGTAGTGATGGTGATGGTAATTATGTCAATAAGAAAATCCTACTACTTCTTCTACTGATGATAATGAGTCTCATCATCTCTGATAACCACCTTCATCACTCCCTTGTATTATCAGTTTAATATTTTTGTTCTTCTCACCAACGCTACTCACAAATGGTTACCCCCCCCCCCCACCCCCCCCGCCCCCCCCCACACACACACCAAACACACAATTTGACAACCGGGTTCGATTCCTGGTCGAGGGGATTTTCCGCTGAAATTAACATCAGTGCAACTCCACTCCCCCCAAAAGTCCTTCAGATAAGACTATAAACCGAGAACCGGTGTGCAAATCACGCAGAACATCTTGGCACACGTTAAATCCTGTTCGCTTTTCGTAGAGTAGGCCATCGTGTGCCGTGGGAACAGATGACATGATTTACAAAAACTGCATACACACGGGGACTGGATGTAAAAAAGCACATGAGTGCTTATTCCATTATCCTCGATATAAAAAATAAAATAAAATAAAAATAAAATAAACACACACACAAAACACACACACACACTTGCATTTGTGCCAGTGGGAACAGATGACATTTACAAAACTGCATACACACGGGGACTGATGTAAAAAAGCACAAGAGTGCTTATCCCATTATCCTCGATATAAAAAAATGAAATAAATAAAATAAGAAAATTAATAATAAAATGCACTCTACAACTTTACCAGTAAAAACTGTACCCCCATAAGCCCACAACTTACCCTATCATTACCCATCCTATATTCCCCATCTCTGCCATTACCCTATCATTACCCTATCCTATATTCCCATCTCTGCCATTACCCTATCATTACCCTATCCTATATTCCCCATCTCTGCCATTACCGTATCATTACCCTATCCTATGTTCCCCATCTCTGCCATTACCCTATCCTATAATCCCCATCTCTGCCATTACCCTATCCTATTTCCCCATCTCTGCCACTACCCTATCATTACCCTATCCATATATTCCCCATCTCTGCCATTACCCTATCATTACCCTATCCTATGTCCCCCATCTCTGCCATTACCCTATCATTACTCTATCCTATATTCCCCATCTCTGCCATTACCCTATCATTACCCCCTATCCTATGTTCACCATCTCTGCCATTACCCTATCCTATGTTCCCCATCTCTGCCATTACCTATCATTACCCTATCCTATTTCCCACTCTGCCATTACCCTATCCTATATTCACTCCCTCCATTACCTATCCTAAATCCCCATCTCTGCCATTACCTATCCTATATTCCCCATCTCTGCCATTACCTATCCTACAATCCCCATCTCTGCCATTACTCTATCCTATATTCCCCATCTCTGCCATTACTCTATCCTATATTCCCCATCTCTGCCATTACTCTATCCTATATTCCCCATCTCTGCCATTACCCTATCCTATATTCCCATCTCTGCCATACCTATCTATATTCCCCATCTCTGCATACCCTACTATATCCCTCTCTGCCACTACCATCCTATATTCCTCTCTGCCATTACCCTATCCTTTTATTCACCATTCTCTAGCCATTTTTCCCTCATTCATACCCTATCCTAAATTCCCCATCTGCCATTATCATCTCATTACCCTATTCTAAATTCCCCATCTCCATTATCCCCTCATTACCCTATCCTATATTTCTTATATCTACTCTATCAATGTTCTTTTCCTATATTTCCTATGACACTGCCATTACCCTATCCAACATTCCCCATACCTGCCATTACCCCTCTCATTACCCTATCCAACATTTCTCATTTCTCTGCCACTGACCCTCATCATTGATTACCTTATCCAACATTCCCCATTTCTGCCATTACCCTCTCATTACCCTATCCAACATTTCTCATTTCTCTGCCACTACCTCATCATTGATTACCTATCCAACATTCCCCATTTCTGCCATTACCTTCTCATTACCTTATCCAACATTCCCCATTTCTGCCATTACCTTCTCATTACCCTATCCAACATTCCCCATATCTGCCATTACCTTCTCATTACCCTATCCAACATTCCCCACATCTCTGCCATTACCCCTCTCATTACCCTATCCAACATTCCCCATACCTCTGCCGTTACTTCAAGAAAATCCCTATCTGTCACCACTTTGACCTCAACCTCTCATGACCTCTCACCCTGACAACTGACCTCCACAGGCAAGGTGAGGTCAGCCTCGTTCTCCTCGTAGCCAATGGCGCTGTACAGCTTGGCCTTTTCTTCCGAGGTGTACAGGTCATAGAACTGCTTCTCTGCAAGAGGAGGAGGACTTCAGTCAACATGGCACCTCACCTCACCCCTCACCTCACCCTCACATCTCACCTCACCTTACCTCACCTCACCTCACCGACCCCACAACAGCAGTCAGGGAACACTCACAGTCTTCTTCTTCTTGGCTGAACGCTCAGGCAGCACTAGTGCTGTCTGTCACATCAGCAACACGCACTGTGCTGCCACTAAGCGCCTGACAAGTCGGGTCCAGCACATCCAACTTTGGCGAGGGAGAAAACTGTTATCTTTTTTTTTTTTTAAAAGTTTTTCCAGGAAAAAAGACAGGAGAATGGACCAAGAAGGAAAAAAAAAAAAAAAAAAAAACAGACAAGAAGGACGTGACAGTGAGAAAAGGAACAAGGCAGAAACAAAGAGAGGGACAGAAAAGAGGGAATTCTTAGCACAGAATTATCAGACGGTGGGGAAGCTATTTATACAGACAGGCCCCTGGCATCCTGATAGGAAAAAATCTGAAGTGAAAACGTTGCTTTAGCAGCCTGCTATACATGACGAGTCACTCTGTGGTCTGGAGGCAAGGAAGCAGTCTACAAATCAGCACCTTGCCTCTTTCATCCCTGCTTGTTTGTACCCTAACTTCCACCCCCCCTTCACTAGACCTTGAGAGGCAGTCTGGGCGCTAGTCTTTTGGATGAGACCATAAACTGAGTGCTACACTAACACACATTTGCCACACGTGAAAGAACCCATAGCAACAACGGTGATGTCTCTGGCAAATGTCTGTAGAAAAAAAAAAGCCGATGTCAACGTGAAAATACACATGCAGACAAGAAAAAAATGGGTGGCGCTGCTCTTGTGGCAATGAGCGCTCCTGGGAGAGAAAGCCACTTTCACTTTGTCCTGGGGGAGAGCAGCTCAAACGTCATTTAGATAAATCTGCCGTGACTGGAAGGGGTGATCAATTCAATTCAATTCAAATATACACCTAGGGGGCAGGACAGCCTGGTGGTCAGAGCATCGTGCCCACAACTTGATGGCCCTGGATTGAGCCCAGGTTGGAGCCACCACCCAAACACCTGTTCCAGGGGATTTTTTCCCCCGAGTTAACATCACTGCCATCCCCATTCCCCAGAAAGTCTTTCAAATCAGACTATGAACTGAGGCTCCCTGTGCAACTGCATGCAGAACATCTTGCACACATGTTAAAACACCTTCTGCCTTTTGGAAGAGTAGGCCATTCATGCCAGTAAGAATGGACAACCAAAACAAAATTTTATTTCAAATATATGCACGCTGATGTCATGTTTAAACAACATCATCAAAGTCAGAATGCGGCCACCTTAACAGTCTGGGAAAAAAATGCTCACATACATAAAAATCTCACCCTAAGAGAACCTCGAAGCTCTAGCTGAGAAACACACACACACACACACACACACACACACACACACACACCCACACCCCCCACAAAAGACGAATCTTTTCAGCTCATATGGAATGACAGCACTGATGCCAGAACTGCTGTCAACACAGGGGAAAGGGGGAACAACTCACGCATGTCTTCAGTTCCACTGGCCGAGGGCTTGGCAGCCTCCTTCTTCCCTCCCCCTCCAAACCAGCCCCCGAACCAGCCCTTGGCTGACTCCTCCTTGCGCTTGGCCCCCAGCTTGGCCGCCTGCCACACAATGCAGGGAGGGAGATGATGGATGATGGAGTGGATGGAGATGGATTTGGATGTATGATGGATGATGGATGAATGATGATGATGGATGATGGATATGGAGATGGATGATGATGGATGATGATGGAATGGATGAGATGGATGGAGGGATGATGGTGATGGTGATGATGGTGATGGATGGGTGTGATGGATGTATGGTGATGAGGGATGATGTGATGGTGGTGATGATGGTGATGTGGATGATGATGGATGGGATGATGATGATGAATGAGGGATGGATGATGGATGATGATGTTGAATGGATGGATGGATGATGAATGATGTGGATGGATGAATGGATTGGGTGGAATGATGGATGGGTGGATGATGGAATGGATGAATGATCGATGGATGAATGAATGGATGGATGGTGGATGGATGAATGATGGATGGATGATGGATAGATGAATGGTTAAACAATGGATAGATGGATGGATCATACATCCATGGATGGATCAATGAACAATGGATGGATGAGCAATGGATGGGTGTGATGATGTGATGATTGATGATGAATAAACAATGGATGGATGGATAAATGAATGGATGGATGATGGACAGATGAACATTGATGGATAAATGACGGATTGATGGATGGATAAACAATGGATGGATGGATGACAGGTGGATGATTGATGGATGGATGGATGAATGAATGATGATGATGCATGGATATATGAACGCATGCATGGATGAAACGCATGCATGGATGAACGCATGTATGGATGAATGCATGGATTGATGGATGGATGCATGGATGAATAAATAAATGGATCGATGGATGAATGAATAACTGGATAAACACACAAGCACAGCCTCTCTTTCTCATAAACACTTGTGCACACAGTTTCTCCCCCCACTCATCTCTCTCATAAATACACACATTCCCTCTCTGTCTCTCTCATACAACACACACACACACACACACACACACACACACACACACACACACACACACACACACACACACCACACACCTTTTACACACACTCTTGCCGCGCGCACACACACACACACACACACAACACACACAACCAGCACCACACACACACACACCACACACACTCTTACACACACACACTGCATGTCCCACACATGCACCACCGCGCACACACCACACACACACACACACACACACACACTCTTACACACACACACTCTTACATGCGCTCACCACACGCACGCACACACACACACACTCCACACACACACACACACACACACACACACACACACACACACACACACACACACACACACACCACAGAGTGTGTACACACCTCCACCTCAGCCTGCTGTCTCATAACTGTGATGCTGAAGACGTCCAGATATTTCTCTCCTTCCTGCAACACACACACACACACACACACACACACACACACACACACACACACACACACAACAGTGTCAATGTCATCATTGTGATTTTTACTATTTTTCATCATTATTTCTTCTTCTTTTTTTCTTTTTCTTTTCTTCCTAGGCGAGAGCTCCAAGGTTCACTAGTGATGAGATTTTAGATATGCAACCACTATTCGCCCACCATAAAGGTAGCCACATTTCGACTTCGGATGTATGCTGGGTATGTTCAGGTTTCCGTAACCCTACGACACACTGATGGGATCTCTTTCACGCATATAAGATTTTCTGCATATGTGTATATGCATGAAAAGGCATCCAGGCATTGGCAGGTCTGCACTCAGTTGACCTGTGGGGGATCCTTAAAATCCCCACCCTTAATTCACCAGCGCCGGTGGGATTCAAACCCATGACTTCATGGACCCGTGGACTGAAGTCAAACAGTCTTCACCACTCATCTGTAGCATCTGTCTTTTCCTCGTCATAATTATTGTTGTCCTTATTATCATCATCATTACTATCATCATCATTATTACCATCACCATCATCACCGTTACTATCATCATCATCATGACTATCATCATCACTACTAACATCATCATCGTTACTGTTATCATCAACAACAACAACAAAAAAGCTGTCATCATCATCATCATCATTCTAATTTTTGTAGACTGTGTGGTCCCAGTCTTCCCACAGAAAGCCCACTCTGGGTAGGGGCCAGCTGGAGCCTGACAAAAGCCACGTGACTGTGATGGAATTCCAACCCGCCACCTCCTGGCTGGTAACACAATGTGGTGACCACTGTGCCATGACAACTGGTGACTTGCTTGCCTGCCTGCCTGCCTGCCTGCCTGCCTGCCTGCCTGCTGCCTGTCTGTCAGAGCAGTGAGGTGGACAATGGAGAACTAACTAACTAACTGCCTGAGTGAATGAGGTGTGAAGTACAGCCACTGCTGATGGTGGCATTCTGTTTCTTTATTTTTCTAGTTAGTTATTCTTTTATTTCAAGGACAGTGGAATAAACCTTCCTGTGCCTTTTCAACATCCAGTTTCCACATGCATGCAGTTTTGTAACTGTCATCCATTCCCACTGGCACACGACGGCCTCTTCTTCTGAGAGGCTGAACAAGGTTTTTAACATGTGCGCAAGATGTTCTGCATGCGTGCACACACAGAACTTTGGTTTACAGTGTCATCCAAAGGACTTTCGGGAAGTGGAGACAGCAATGATGTAAACTCCAGTGGAAAATCTTAGTGGTGGCTCAAACGGGGTCTCAAAACACAGGCCGTCAGAACGCTAGTGCGACAACACTCTAACCACTCGCCACAACACTCTGACCACTCGCCACAACAGTCCAGGCATAACATGTCCTGGGAGTTTTAGCACAAAACAAACACCTCCAAAACTCTCATCATTAAAAAAAAAAAAAAAAATTAATCTTAACCATCCTTAAATAAGCCACACACAACAATCATCACATCAACGTTGACCCCTGACCTCAATGACCTTCTGGAGGTCAGCGGAGAGTTTCTTGCTGTCCAGCTTTTTGACGTAGGCCTCCCTGTAGGCCTTCATGGTTCGGCGGTGATCGGCGATGTGCGACCATGACCACATGCGCCTTCTGCGGCGAACCGTCTCCTCCAGCACACTGCTGTAGGCGTAGTGCCACCTGGGACAGGGAGGGCAGCAGGCATCAACACTCAACTGCCTATCCTTTTTTTATTCTTTTATTCTTTTATATTGAGGATAATGGAATAAGCACTCATCTGCTTTTCTACATCCAATCCCCGTGTGTACGCAGTTTTGTAATACAAATCTTGTCCTCTGTTCCCACCGGCACACAAAGGCCTACTCTTGCGAAAAGCGGAACAGGATTTAACGTGTGCGCAAGATGTTCTGCGTGTGTTCGCACACGAGGCCCCGGTTTATAGTGTCATCCGAAGGACTTTTGGGGAGAGTGGAGTCAGCACTGATGTTAACTCCTGGGGAAAAATCCCCTCGAACGGATATCAAACCTAGGTCATCAAATTGCGAGCACAATGTTCTGACCACTAGGCTATCTGTCTCCCTGTGTTGTGTGTGTGTTTGTGTTGTGTTGTGTTGTGTTGTACTGTGTTGTGTTGTGTTGGACTGTGTTGTGTTGTGTTGGACTGTATTGTTGGGTTGGACTGCACTGGTGTTGCACTGCACTGTGTTTTGTTGTACTGTAGTTTATTATGTTGGTCTTATGTTGCACTTTGCTGCACTATATTGTACCGTATTGGCATTGTGCTATAGTGGTGAAGTTCTGTATTGCTTAATGTTTTGCGGAGGTATCTTGTTGTACTGTGTTGTATCGTAACATATTTACTACGCTGCCCTGTACTGTACTGAGTTGTACTGACTCTGTGGTATCATATTGTACTGTATTCCATTTCTGATCACAGGGTCAACCAAGATTGACCGCCACTCGTTGGTCAGCAAACTCCCCCCCCCCCCCCCCCCCCCCCCCACCACCACCCATTTTCCACAAGGCAAACGCCAGTAGGGAAGTCCCTGACCACCACTTTGAATTTTAGTCGCAAGAAATTCGGTTGTGTAGTTTCAGTAATGTGAATTTTCCAAAATTTAAGTTTTTTTGGTTTGGTTTGGTTTTGAGGGGTTTTCTTGTGGGGACAACGATGCAACTTCTAGAATTCATATTCAGACACAATATTGATGGCGAGTGCGTTTTGGCGGTTTTAAGCTTGTGAAGCAATTTTCAAGTGAGACAAGTCAATCGTGGCCTAGTTATGAGCAATGACTTGAGTTATGAGCAATGATCCTCTGCTCACTCACTCTGATTTTTTTTTTTTATTCTCCTGTACCAGCCACTACGTATGGAAAACAATTCATGTTTTAGGTGCAGTGATGTCTTTGGAATTTTACCATCCATTTTATGCAGTTGGTGATTAAAGAGAAAAAACTTTAATGGTTGTTTTTCTTTGGCTTTTTTTTTAAAGAATGTACTTGACGTGCAGAGTTATTTCTCTTTGGCACCATTCTCTTAGTTATATAAGCACTACGTCATTAACCTTCTGAGTCCTGACCCAGGATCTGCCGGGATTAAATAATTACACCCCCCCCCCCCCCCCCCCCCCGAATCCTGACCCAGGATTTGCAGGATTAAATAATTACAACCCCCCCCCCCCCAAATCCTGACCCAGGATTTGCAGGATTAAATAATTACCCCCCCCCCCCCCCCCGAATCCTGACCCAGGATTTGCCGGGATCTACACACAGTAGTTTTCCATCACGCAGTGACCTTCACTGACTGCTACCACATGCTGAAGCTCTATCAGGCCAGAGGCACAGTGCCTGTGGAGAGAGTCTAGAAGTAATTATAGCTGCTGGTATGTACTTAGAAGGAGAAAGGGCAAGCCAGCATGTGTGCCTGACCCGATTTCATGATGGAATGCGAAATCTAGGGGCAATCTGTGTTCAGAGAATCCGAATGCAAGAGGGTTAAGGGGTCAGGGAGGTTAAAGGGATGAGTGAGTATACACACATGAAAATGCCGATGACCTTGGTATCAGTTATGGACAAGACGGAAGACAGAGACAAGGACTATAGAAGAGAGACAGAGCCAGGTACAAACCAGGCTTTGGCGTTTCCAGGCAAGGGGAGATCAGGTCGGTACTTCCTGTACAGCGACAGCAGGTTCATTCTCTCCATCGACTCCAGCATTTCCAGGACGTCATCGTACTGAAATCATCATCATCATCATCATCTTCACCATCATCACACCACCATCACCCTGATTGTCAAGTTCATGGTTATCACCATCATCATCATCCTGATTGTCAAGTTCATTGTTATCACCATCATCATTATCATCACCCTGATTGTCAAGATCATTGTTATCGTTGTTATCATTATCATCAGCACCCTGATTATCAAGATCATTGTTATCAATCATCGTCAATATCATCATCACTTGATTATCAACATCATTGTTGTTATCATCATCGTCATCAATTCATATCACCCTGATATCACCTGTTATCAACATCATTTCATCACCCCTTTCATCTAATCATCATCAAACATAGCAAGTTCTCTCGTTTCACAGACCCCAGCATTGCCAAGATGTGGTCATAACAAAATAGTTATCTTCATTACTATCACCCTAATTATCAACATTTTTTCTTTTCCTCCTTCTTTTTCTTTTGTTCCTCAGTTACAGCTCTGAGGTTCACCAGTGACAGTATGTGTATGTGACCGTTTTTGCCCACCCTGAAGGAAGCCGCATTCCAACTTCGGGATGTGAGCTGGCTATGTTCCTGTTTCCGTAATCCATCAACCGCTGACATGGACGGGATCTTTAACCTGTAGAGCGAGATGGGCCACAATCGTGGCTCTGCATAGGTCAGGTTCCACATCAATCGACTATCATCGGCAGTGTTCAGACACCTGCCTCGTTTTCATTTGGTTGCGTCCTTCACCTGTCAAACTTCCCTTCTTTTGTGTCATCAGCGATACTGGGAGTGACAACCATCTGGAGAGGAGTGTTGCTGACACCAGGGAGTCTGACTGAGTCCAGTGTTGGAAATCGCAGTGATGAAAGCAATGATCCTGAATGGACTGGATTTCTTATCTTGACACTACCGTGCCTCCAACACGCGTTGGCTTTGTCTTGTCGTTCAGTCTGTTTTGTGTCTCTGCCATGAAAGGGGGTGTACAGCTCATGAAGAGTGGAGTGGGGGGGGATTACCTGTCTGTGGAGGTTTCTCAATCCACTTTGTGGATATCTCCAGCTATATACTAGCTAATGTCTTTTCGTTATTTGTATCATGTTCTACATTGAATGATCTACTTTCCAAAAATGTGTAGATTTACCTATCTAGTGTTATTCATAAGCCTACTTTTGTAGGCATATGTCAGTCTCGGAAGACTATGGAGACACTCTAGAGCCTAGAGCACAAAGCCTGGGTAAGTAAGTATGAAGGGCAAGCTGTTACCCATACAACAGCCCCCCCCCCCCCCCCTCCTCCACTGGAAAGAAAATCACCGATTTGAATGGTTCCAGTGTTGTCACAAGAGCTGTCAGAATGGTGCTGTATAGACCTTCATCCCTGAACCACCCTGGGGACTCCAACTCCCTGATTTTTTCCTCAGGGATAGTGTCTAAACATGACACCTGTGTGTATGTTGGTTTAAAAATTTTGATGTCATCTGTCCCTACCAGCACACAATGGCCTGCTCTTCAGAAAGGTGGAACGGTATTTTAATGTGTGCGTAAGATGTTCTGTGTGCGTTCACACAGAGGGCCTCAATGGCTAAAAGCCCCCCCAAATATATAGTGTCTCAACAGCTGAAGAATGCGAGCAGCAAAAGAGTCGCGTTTTGTTCTCAAGTGACAAACCTTGTGTAGGTCACCTAGTGTACGTCACACTATCACATCTCCGACATCTGTAAAGCAACTGAAAGGAACACAAGCATATGAAAACCCTACAACACAACAACGGTAGCCGCGGCTAAAAATTCTTTGTTTTAAGAGCAATTTCTGTGAGCAACAATAATGAAATCCAGCAGTGCAAAGGTTGACGTGCATATCTGATCTCTCTGCTGGTGCACGCGCAGGAAGGAAATGAAGGCACTGGCAGGTCTGCACTTGAAGTTGACTTGGGAGATTGATAAAAAAAACAAAAAACCCACCAAAATTCCCACCCCTAACTCCCCAGACGCCATTGCCAAGATTCAAACCCACGACTTCGTGGACCCACAGGACTGAAGTCACACAGCCTTAACCGCTCGGCTGTAGCGTCTGTCAGTTATCAATACGACTAACTGTGTGTTGTTTATTTTTGAAGAGGAAGAAAAAAAAAAAAAGAAATGAAAAGGGCAAAATGCTGACCTGATCTTTGGTCAGGCCAACGGCGATCTCATCGAAGACGACGGTCAGTCCTATCTTGGGATGGTGAAGTTGGTCTGGTCAGGCTTGGTGTTGAGGCGAAGGTGGGCCACCGAGGAAATGGGTCTGACGACTGACCACACATCACCACACATTACCACACATCACCACACATCACCACACATCACCACACCATGGTCAGTCACCATCGCCTTTGTCACACACCTTCCTTCACACTCCCATCATCAACACTAGTCACACACACATATCATCCAATTTTTTTGCAACCACTCAACTTAAGGGGGCAGAATGGCTAAGTGATCAGAGCGCTCACTTTCCCCCATGTCAGGTTAAGCAGCGTCGAGCGTGGTTACCAGTTGGATGGGGGACCGTTTGCGCGCCTTGGCTTCAATACAATCCCCCCAGTTCACCCAGCTGTAAATGGTAAGCTCCTCTTTGGGTCAGGGAAGGTAAAGCAGCAAGAGAGAGGAGATGGGCCCGCCCTCAACATGCTGGCCCTTAGAGAACCTGAGGTCTCTGATGCCTCGCTCCCCTATGACTGCCTAGGTTATGGGACACCTTTACCTTTGCCTTTTTTTATGATCAACTTCTTCATCTTCTTCTTCAAACGCTCAGACAGCTACTATTGTTGTCTGTCGTATGGGTGAAAATGCATAGCGCCGCTGTTCAGCACCTGACAAGTCAGGCCCAGCACATCCGACTTTGGCGTGGGGAAAGCATTGTTTGTTTGAAGTCTCTCTGGGGAAAAAAGTGAGAAAAGGACCAAGGAGACAAGGAGGTAAGAGGAAGAAAGGAAGAAGGAAGAAACAAAGAGAGGATAAAAAAAAAAGAGGAATCAAGACAAGAAAGAGAAAGAAGACAGACAGACGAGAGAGACAGAGACAGACGAAGAAGAGAGAGAGAGAGAAGAGAAGAGAGAGAAAGAGAGAGAGAGAGAGAGAGAGAGAGAGAGAGACAGAGAGAAAGAGAAAGAACAGAGAGAGAGAAAGGAAGGCAGAGAGAAGAGAGAGAGAGAGAGAAGAGAGAGAGAGAGAGAGAGAGAGAGAGAGGAAGAGAGAGAGAGGAGAGAGAGGAGAGAGAGAGAGAGAGAGAGAGAAGAAAAGGCAGGAGAGAAAAAAAAGAGAGACAGAGAAAGAGGAAGAGAGACAGAGAGAGAGAGGAAGAGAACAGAGAGAGGAAGAGACAGAGCAGGAGAGAGACAGAGAGAGAGGAAGAAGGCAGAGAGGGAGAGAGACACAGAGAGAGGAAGAGGCAGAGAGGGAGAGAGAGAGGAAGAGGCAGAGAGGGAGAGGCAGAGAGAGAGAGAGGGGGACAGAGAGAGAGGAAGAGGCAGAGAGGGGAGAGACAGGGGGATCAGGGAAGCAGACAGACAAGCCACTGACTGTAGTGGTATCCGGGGCGATGAGCCTGGCTGGCCACGTTCGTCTTCAGCGTTTCCTGTAATCATCGCCACAATGATTGTCATGATTGCCATTACACCACCATGTGTTATGTAACAACAAAAATTGCCACGATTGTCGTTACACCATCATGCATTATGTGACAACAATGATTGCTGTGATTGTCATTAAACCATCATGTGTTACATAATAACAATAATTATCATGACTGACATTGCATTCGCCATAATCATGTTATGTAACAACAGTCATTGTCATGTCAGTACATCATCATGTGCTATGTAACAATGTTGCGTCGTTGCATCATCATGTGTTGTGTAACAACATTAATTGTCGTGTTGTTATAGCATCATGTGTTATGTAACAACAATAATTGTCGTGCCATTACATCATCATGCGTTATGTGACAACATTTATTGTCATGTTATAAATGTTTTATAACAATGTTATATCATTACACCATCATGTGTTTATGTAAAATTGCCATTACATCATATGTTGTGTAACAATGCCGTCCCATTATCATCTCATGTGTTGTGTAACAATGTTGATGTCATTACACCATTGTGTGTTAGTGTTACAGCAATAATTGCCATGTTATTTTGTCATCGTGTGTTATGTAAAAACAATGATTGTTGTGTCATTGTACCATCATTGTTATGTAACAACAATTATAACCATGTCATTACACCACGTTGCATCATCACCGTCTACCTTGTGTAACAGCATCCTGTGTGTTATGCAATGATACCTTTGTCTGTTATGTAACGGCATTGTGTTTGCTATGTAACCCCATGATCATCTATGTTACGAAGTCACACCATCATCTACATTTCACAACACCACCATCATCTACATTATGTAATAATACCATCACCTACGTTATGCAATAACACGATCTATGTCATGTGTCACGTGCTAACACCGTCATCTATGTTCTGTGATAACACCATCATATCAGATATGTAAAGCCATTCACGCAGTCCAGCACTTTCTCAGTTTCTGACAACATTCTCAATCAATAAATCAATCAATCGATGATACATCAATAAATCTGTCAGTCTTTCCGACCCTCAGTCACTGAAGCTTCCTCTCCTTCTTCAATGAACGCTCAGACAGCAACTTTTGTTGTCTGTCATAGCAGCAACCAAAACAAAAAACAAAAAAAAAACACCGCACTGCCTTTAAGCACCTTGACAAGTCAGGCCCAGCGCATCTGACTTCAGCATGGGTGAGAATTGTTATCTCTTTGAGTCTTTCTAGAGAGAAAAAAAAAAAAAAAAAAGATAGGAGATGGACCAAAAAAAGACAGCAAAAGACACAAGAAGGAGGTGACAGGGGGAAAAAAACAAAACAAAAAAGAAAACAAGGTAAAAACAAAGTGAGGGATAGAAAATAAGGAATTGCTAGCACAGATATTCCAGAAGGTGGGGATGCTGTCAATACTGACAGGCCCCCGGCATCCCCATGGGGGATGCTTCTGACAGTACAAGAAAAGGGACATCATCATAAAGGTTACCCAAACTCTGTATGATCAGTTACACAACTCTTAGCTTTCAGCCCTCATTTTGAAAACAAAAACAAAACAAAAAAACGGACAAAAAACCCTAGGTACACAGATTTTCTTATTCTTAAAAAAATAAGAGAGGAAAGAATGAAAAAGAACAAGTGAACAAGGAAGAGCCTGGATGAACAATGGCCAACAAGGAAAAAGAATCAGAAAGTAGAAGGAGAACAAGGAAGACATAGAAAAGGGAGAGGTGGTGGATGGAGAAGGAGGAGGAGAAGAAGAAAAAAAAGAAGAAGAAAAAAAAAAAGAGGAGGAAGACAAAGAAGAGGAAGACAAAGAAGAAGAAAAGAAAGAAGAAGAAGAAGAAGCGAAGACAAAGACGAAGACGAATAAGAAAAGAAAAGAGGGCAAAAGAAGGGGAAGAGGAAAATAAAAGAAAGAAGATGCAGAAGAGTTCTTCCTCATCAATACCATCACCATTCTCATCATCACCATCATCCTCACCACCATCCTCACCATCATCATCCTCACCACCATCACCATCAATGTGTCCAAAATCTTAGCAGTGCCCTCCACATCACCCCAGCCAGGTGCAAACGCAGCAACCAAAAAACAAAAAAGAAACACAGCAACCAAAAAAACCAAAGAAACACAGCAACCAAAAAAACAAACACAGCAACCAAAAAACAAAGAAACACAGCAACCAAAAAACAAAGAAACACAGCAACCAAAAAAAACAAAGAAACGTAGCAACACAACAACACAAAAGCCCCCCCCCCCCCCCCCCCCCCCCCCCCAAGAAACGCAGCAACAACAAAAACCAACAGAAACGCAGCAACGGCATGCAAGAAAAGGGGGAACAACTCCACAGCGTTCTTGGCAACCCCACAGGCCTGAAGACGTGTGGGTGGGGACACCACTTAACGGCAACTGACACACGCGTGCTCACTTACCCAAGCTTCCTGCATTAACCGTGTGGTGTTCATCCTGTCAGCTCTATGCTGCATTATAGCAGGTGTGTGCATGTGTGTGTGTGCGTGTGTGTGTGTATGTGGGTGTGTGCGTGTGGGTGTGTGCGTGTGGGGGGGGGGTGCATGGGGGGGGGGGGGTGCGTGGGGGGGGGGGGGGGGTGTGCGTGGGTGTGTGTGTGTGTGTGTGTGTGTGTGTGTGTGTGTGTGTGTGTGTGTGTGTGTGTGTGTGTGTGCGCGCGCGCGCGCGCGCATACAATCATGTGCGTGTAGTATGGTGTGGAGTGGAATGGCACGGAGCGTGCGTGTGCGTTTGTGTTACCGTGCGTATGAGTGCCCATGCAAACATGTGTATGCACGCGCATGCTGATTGCATGACAGGGAACAGGGACAGAGGGGTGGGGGTGGAGAGGTATGTTTGGTTCAAGCATCCGACAGCATGTATACAAGTACATGTACATGTGCATACAAATTTTTATATATTTACTTTTGTAATGTCTTCTGTTAGCTGGCAAGCATGTATGCAGCATACTCGATACTTTTCATTCCGGCTACATTCTTGAAGCACACAAAATGTACAAAACTTCATCACCATCATAAACATTGCTTAGGTCTTTTGTTTTTTCAATCTCACTTTCTCCTCCCTTTCCCTAAGAGAATGCTCAGGTACCCATTGTCTACTGCAACAACAACAACAAGTTAGAAATGTCTTTTCCATGTGTGCTCTAATGACAAAATAATGACCATTCTACAATGCCTTCATTTCAATACAGTTACCATATTTTATTATTATTATATTATTATTTATTATTATTTAATCTTTTTATCGAGATAACAAATAAGCATCATGTGCTTTTTTTCACGTCCTGTGTATGCAGTTCGTAATATGTATCTGTTCCACCGGCACACGATGGCCTACTCTTACAAAAGCGAACAGATTACTGCCAGATGTGTGCATCGTTCGCACAGGCCTCGTTTAATCTCGTTTAAGCTTCTTGATAGGTGGTGAGATCACCCCCCCCTTTTTTTTTTTCACAAAGCCATTCACATTAGAGCTGTTACCTCGGGTTAAATATAAGTATTCAATGATACAAAACCTTTGTAGAATACACTTTTACATATGATATCATATCAACCTCCAAGTGCCCACTCCTTCCCATGCCACTTTTGTTTTTGTGTTTGTTTTTTAGCTCCACTCCCATTTTTATCTATATTTCAGTTTTCTTCAAAAACGAGGATGCACACGTGTGCGCACACACACACACACACATGCACCTGCACACACACATGCACACACACACACACACCAACCCCTTTCCACACATAAGATGCATATCACCACCACCACCACCACCACCCCTTCTTTACACCCCTCCCCCCCCCAATCTGTCCCAATCTCTTGTCATCCCATTTCCCCATCCCACCCTTCACCAGTATAATAAAATCTTTGGGAAAAGGGGGGGGGGGGGGGGGGGCAAAAGAGGAGGAAAACAAATATATAGTGCAAGAGTGCTTTGTGCATGTAAGCAAAAACAAAAAAAAACACAAAAAAGTGTGACACTGAGTCACAAGAAAGCATTCCACAGACTAAAAAGGAATGAAGGAATGTGTGAGTGAGTGAATGAATGAGTGAGTGGGTGAAGGAAGGAAGGAAGGATGAAGGAAGGAAGGAAGGAATGAAGGAAGAAGGAATAAGGAAGGAAGGAAGGAAGGAAGGAAGGAAGGAAGGAAGGGAGGGAAGGAAGGAAGGAGGGAAGGTAGGAAGGAATGTTGTAGGGCGTTCCATAGCCTAACAGCCTGTGGGTTACCCATCAAACATGCTCTGACTCGCTCTTCCCACCAGGGAAACACAGGGCTGGCACGACAGGCCCCACTAGGGGCTCTGTGGTCAGTGGGGCTATTAATAACATGACTGCCTTGGGTAGGCAGCCATAGTGCTACTTCAGGGTGGATGAATGCCTGATTTGTACAGACCATAAACTTCTCCACCCCCTAGGTCTGATGCTGAGAGGAACGACAATCATGAACTTTATTCAGGGTTGGTTAACACTATCCCTACCTTAAGGGAGAGAACCCCTCTTTTCCCAGTACCTATGCACTGTGCGCATTTGCACAAACGTTGCCTATGTAGCCATTTTAGCATTTTTCTGATCTTTTTTCGTTATGTTAAACCTCTCTTGATGTTTGGAAACGGGCAGTTTGGGGATGATGAATTCAATATCTTGTATTAAAAAATACTTTTCGGCTGCATAATCTATTTCTGCTTTTGTTTTATCTTTTTTTTTTTAATCATTTATTTTATTATTTTATTTTGATGACATGGGAAGAAGCACTCGTGTGCTTTTTTACATCCTGTCCCCATGTGTATGCAGTTCTGTCAATTTTGTCATCCATTCCCACTGGCACACAACGGCCTACTCTTCCAAAAAGCTTTAGTTATGAGAGTGAACTTGACCCCACCAAAGGCGTTTGAAATGACCACTGATGTACTTGCAACATGCATTGTATTTAGCAAACAGATTGCTTCATTTACACTGAACATCTGGTATGCCATTTCTGTGAAGTAAAAAGTATAATCTGCTTGAAGGTAAAACCACTTGGCTATTCAGGAACTCAGTATGCCTGCCACACTCACTCACTCACTCACTCACTCACACACACACAACACACACACACACACACACACACACACACACACACCACACACACACACACACACACACTTACACACACACACACACACTTACACACACTTACACACACACACACACTTACACACACACACTTACACACACACACACACACACACACACACACACACACACCACACACTTTTACACACACACACACACACACACCAAGAATCCCACAGCTCCACACAGTCTTTGTTTCCACATGGGCTCTGTGTTTGGAAGCTGATTACACAGTGAACTATGACCCGCTCACTGACCTGCCAGGTCTGAATGGAAACAGCATACATGTGTCTGGCTAACTGGTGGCGTGAAGAAGTTTGGATTCTCTGTAGGAAGGAAAGCTGGAGATTTTCTTTCAAACACTTCGCCAGTATATGGGTGATGTGTCGTCATATGCATACAGCCTGTTACCCAGGGGTGGGCGATACAAAGGGAAGGGTTAGTAGATGGTTGGTTACCCTATAGCGGGTTACCCCCAGGGAAAAGGTTAAGTTTTTCTGTTGCTTCTGCTGTAGTGTGGTCCGGCCGGTCTTGTGCACAACCAGTATTATGTGTGGGATATATGATGTAAAGTAGTTCTGATTTAACTTTGCAACCACAGTTCTTAGGGATCGTGTCAAGCAGTTTTGACTTGACTCAGCAATAACCATTTATGAGATCATGTCAAGCAGTTTTGACTTGACTCAGCAATTACCATTTATGAGATCATGTCAAGCAGTTTTGACTTGACTCAGCAATAACCATTTATGAGATCATTTAAAGCAGTTTTGACTTGACTCAGCAATAACCATTTATGAGATCATTTAAAGCAGTTTTGACTTGACTCAGCAATAACCATTTATGAGATCATGTAAAGTAGTTTTGACTTGACTCAGCAATAACCATTTATGAGATCATGTAAAGTAGTTTTGACTTGACTCAGCAATTACCATTTATGAGATCATTTAAAGCAGTTTTGACTTGACTCAGCAATAACCATTTATGAGATCATTTAAAGCAGTTTTGACTTGACTCAGCAATAACCATTTATGAGATCATTTAAAGCAGTTTTGACTTGACTCAGCAATTACCATTTATGAGATCATTTAAAGCAGTTTTGACTTGACTCAGCAATAACCATTTATGAGATAATGTAAAGCAGTTTTGACTTGACCGTAAATTCCCATAATAATTTAATCTCAAGATTCAATTTTATCACTGATCCAGACGTATTTCATTTTGTCCTTTTTTGCTGCTGTTGTTTAGGGGTTTGTTTGGGGTTTTTTGTTCTGTCTTTAAATCAGTATGTGAAACTTGGAGTAAGAGAGAAGAAGAAGAAGAAAAAAAAAAAAGGTTGTTCTTTCCCTGCCAATAACACAGCAAACCTCTACTGATGACAGACCTGAACAACAAAATGATGGCTGCTCTATCACATCACAGAGCAAAACATCTGTGTGTGTGTGTGTGTGTGTGTGTAGTGTGTAGTGTGTAGTGTGTGTGTGTGTGTGTGTGTGTAGTGATTGAGTGAGTGAGTGAGTGAGTGAGTGAGTGAGTGAGTGAGTGAGTGAGTGAGTGTGTGTGTGTAGTAAGTGTGTGTGTGTGTGTGTGTGTGTGTGTGTGTGTGTGTGTGTGTGTGTGTGTGTGTGTGTGTGTAGTGAGTGTGTGTGTGTGTGTAGTGAGTGTGAGTGTGTGTGTGTGTGTGTGTGTGTGTGTGTGTGTGTGTGTGTGTGTGTTGTGTGTTCCATTAGTGGTGAACAAATATGGAAAAATGAAAAAAAAACAAATGTAAAACCAAAGGAGGAAAGTATGGGATGGGGCTGTGATGGAAAGAGAGAAAGAGGGAGAGGCAGAGGAGGAGGAGGAGGAGGAGAGACAAGGGAAAAGCAGGTAAAGCAAAAAGCCGTCAACAACCTCAAGATCCACCTGTGCAAACAAAAAAACAGAAAAAAGGGGAAGAAGGAGGAGGGGGCAAAGAAATACATCATTCATTCAGACAAAATCAAGGATTAAAACAATGGAAGCAGCACTACAAAACCAACACAATACACAAAACGGCTCTTACCAAAAAAAACAACAACTTCAGCATTAAAAAAAAAAAGAAAAGAAAAAAAAAAAGCCTCTACTGATCACTACTGAACTACAAACAAAATCTAGGAGGAACATGCAACTACAATTGGGGTATGTGCATTGCAGGTGAATTAACCCTCTTGCAGTCAGAACAGGAGCAGACAAGACTACTCCGCCAGCCTGGCAGTGCTGGCAACAGGAGCAGACGGGGCAGGCCTCCCTACTGGGCCATCACTTCTTCATGCTGTGGCCATGTGCACACAGGCTGAGCAAGGGAGGGGGGGGGGGTCCTACCATGGTTTCTGAATCTCCCAGGACTGTCTGACAGGGTCCCCTAATCACTGACAGTGTCCCCTAACCACTGTCTGACAGGGTCCCCTAATCACTGACAGGGTCCCCTATTCACTGACAGTGTCCCCTAATCACTGACAGGGTCCCCTATTCACTGACAGTGTCCCCTATTCACTGACAGGGTCCCCTAATCGCTGACAGTGTCCCCTATTCACTGGCAGTGTCCCCTATTCACTGGCAGGGTCCCCTATTCACTGGCAGGGTCCCCTATTCACTGTCTGACAGGGTCCCCTATTCACTGTCTGACGGGGTCCCCTATTCACTGTCTGACAGGGTCCCCTATTCACTGACAGGGTCCCCTATTCACTGACAGGGTCCCCTATTCACTGTCTGACAGGGTCCCCTAATCGCTGTCTGACAGGGTCCCCTAATCGCTGTCTGGCAGGGTCCCCTAATCGCTGTCTGACAGGGTCCCCTAATCGCTGTCTGACAGGGTCCCCTATTCACTGACAGGGTCCCCTAATCATTGTCTGACAGGGTCCCCTAATCACTGCAGCGCTGTTTTGAGATGCTGGCACCACCTCCATTTACACCAATTCATTTTGAGGCTGAAGTAGCAAAATGACTGAAAAACTTGGGAATGTTGTGTCTTACAAAATCCAGATGCAACAGGGTTAATCAAAGTATGGTTATGATGATTAAACAGGCAGACACGATGCACAAAGAAAGAACTGATAACCCTAATGCTGACACAAGCACACGGTATATGGTATACGGTATAGTGACAGAGAGTAGCATCATACAATAATAACAAAAGGCAGACTCCTGATTTGAAGCATGCACTAATGCACACACTGACGCACACACATGTATATATATATGCATGCAATGTGTTACCATAACACATTATCAAATTACACACACACACACTCACATATATACATGTATGCAATATGTTACCGTAACACATTATCAAATTACACACGTGTGCATGCACGCACGCACGCATGCGCATGTGCGCGCGCGCACACACACACACACACACACACACACACACATCACGAAAAAGGCATTCACTACAAACACCACAGAAAATCAAGAACAAAGGCATCAGGTTTAAAATGTAAAAAGAGAGGAAAAGAAATACAGGCAATAATCAAAGAGCAACGTATACATAAACGCAGGAAACAGCCACTAAAACCCAAGAGAAAAAAGCCCACACTGGATGAGGAGCTCTCCTGTATGGCTGGTTTCAAGCACCACACCATACAGGCAGCTTTACTCCGCCTTCAGAGGATTCTTTTTTTCCTCTCAGTAAAGCAAAGCAGGGGCTGCTGTGCCAAGAGGTTGTCATGGCTGCAGACAATGTCAACACAACACTGTACAACAGAACGACACCACACGGTGATGTGGCCTTGGCACCTGGCTGACACAGAGCAATGACTGACACAGCTTTTGGCTGGCCTGCATCCCAATGCACGCCACCCACAGACACACACACACACACACACACACACACTGGCAGACAGGCACAGACAGACACACTTGCAGACAGACACAGACACACACACTGGCAGACAGACACAGACAGACACACTGGCAGACACACAGACACACACACTGGCAGACAGACACAGACAGACACACTTGCAGACAGACACAGACAGACACACTGGCAGGCAGACATACACACACACACACTGGCAGACAGACACAGACAGACAGACACACTGGCAGACAGACAGACAGACACTGGCAGACAGACACAGACAGACAGACACACTGGCAGACAGACAGACACACTGGCAGACAGACACAGACAGACAGACACACTGGCAGACAGACAGACACACTGGCAGACAAACACAGACAGACAGACACGCTGGCAGACAGACAGACACACACACACTGGCAGACAGACACAGACACAGACAGACAGACACGCTGGCAGACAGACTGACCAGGATCTGTTCCTTGTCCTGACCATCCAGAAGAGGGGAGCAGCTGTTCCAGTAGACTGACAGACAGTCCAGTTTGATCAGCTGAAACAGAGTCATCATCGTCATCATCATCATCATCATCATCTTCTTTATAGTTGTTGTTATCTCTCATATTCCAGTAGACTGACAGACAGTCCAGTTTGATCAGCTGAAACAGAGTCATCATCGTCATCATCATCATCATCATCTTTACCGTCATCATCATCATCATCTTTATAGTTGTTGTTATCTCTCATATTCCAGTAGACTGACAGACAGTCCAGTTTGATCAGCTGAAACAGGGTCATCATTGTCACCATCATCATCATCATCATCTTTACTGTCATCATCATCATCATCTTTATAGTTGTTGTTATCTCTCATATTCCAGTAGACTGACAGACAGTCCAGTTTGATCAGCTGAAACAGGGTCATCATTGTCACCATCATCATCATCATCATCTTTACTGTCATCATCATCATCATCATCTTCTTTATAGTTGTTGTTATCTCTCATATTCCAGTAGACTGACAGACAGTCCAGTTTGATCAGCTGAAACAGGGTCATCATTGTCACCATCATCATCATCATCATCTTTACTGTCATCATCATCATCATCATCTTCTTTATAGTTGTTGTTATCTCTCATATTCCAGTAGACTGACAGACAGTCCAGTTTGATCAGCTGAAACAGGGTCATCATCGTCACCATCATCATCATCATCATCTTTACTGTCATCATCATCATCATCATCTTCTTTATAGTTGTTGTTATCTCTCATATTCCAGTAGACTGACAGACAGTCCAGTTTGATCAGCTGAAACAGGGTTATCATCATCATCATTATCACCATCATCATTATCATCGTTATTGTCATCATCATCATCTATCTTCTTTATTGTCATCATTATCCTCACATTCCAGTGGACTGACAGTCCAGTCTAATCAGCTGAAACATCATCATCATCATCATCATCTTTATTGTCCTTATCATCACTATCATCACAATCATCATTATTATCATCTTTTTTGCCCTTATCATCACTGTCATCACCTTTTTTGTCATTATTGTCATCGTTTTCTTTCACATTCCAATAGACTGACTGACAGTCCAGATCTTTTTTGGTCAAACATTCGAACAAAAACTACTGCTGTCTGTCCTATGAGCGAAAATGTGTTGCGCTGCCGTTAAGCACTTGACAAGTCAGGCCCAGCGCATTCAACTTCAGCATGGGAGAGAGTTGTTACCTTTGAAGTCTTTCTGGAAAAAAGGCAGGAGAATGGACCATGAAGGCAGAAAATAGACAAAGAAGGAGGTGACAGGAAGGAGAGGAACAAGGCAGAAACAAAAGACAGGGATAGAAAAGAGGGAATTCCTAGCACAGAATTTCCAGAAGGTGGGGATGCTGTTTATACTGACAGACCCAGGGCATCCTCACGGGGGGAAGTCTAATCCACTAAAACACTCCCACTGTCCCTGCTGTCATTACAATCATTGTCACCATCATGGTCATCATCCCTGTCTTCATCATCGTCATCCTCACTGTCTTCATCGTCGTCATCCTCATCATCACTGTCTTTGTCATCATCATCACCACTGTTGCCCTCATCATTTATCTTCACCACTATATTCCCATCAGCAGCAGCAGCAGCAGCAAAACCATCATCCCTTTTTCTTTCACGTCCACTGCAGTCAACTTGTACATGTACATTTTCAGTTCAGCAGTCACCGAGACAACCATCCTGGTTGCTGCACAAACAGAAAGGATTCCTTGGCAACGACCCTGACCTTGTAAATCTGGGTCACAGCATCCTTGATGACACAGGGCTTCCAGTTCTCATCTGTCGTCTGTAACCAAACATCATTGCAGTCTGTTGACAGACAGTGATCAGTGTGTGTGTGTGTGTGTGTGTGTGTGTGTGTGTGTGTGTGTGTGTGTGTGTGTGTGTGTGTGTGTCTGTGTGTCTGTGTGTATGTCTGTGTGTGAGTGTGTGTGTGTTCTGTGTGTGTGTGTGTGTGCGTGTGTGTCTGTGTGTGTCTGTGTGTGTCGTGTGTGTCTGTGTGTCTTGTGTGTCTTGTGTGTGTGTGTGTGTGTGTGTGTGTGTGTGTGTGTGTGTGTGTGTGTGTGTGTGTGTGTGTGTGTGTCTGCCTGTCTATATGTCTGTGTGTTTGAGTGTGTGTGCATGTTTACTATCATGCATGCAGCATATGTATGCATGTGTGTGTATCTATGTGTTTGCAAATGCACTGTTTTTATAATTATGTTTGTGCCAATGAGTGTACAACTCATCCCTCCCCCCTCCCTATTCCCAACACCACCTTTTCCATTTCTCTCCTATTCATTCTCTTCCCATATTCTTTCATTTATTCATTCTCTTTACAATCCGTTCATTCATTCATTAACGCCCTTAACAATACATTCATATATTTAATTTCCCTCTCTCCAAACACTATTCCTTTATTCCTCCATTTCCTCATTTGCCAAAGGAAACATTCGTTCACACATTCACAGATAAATTATTGATTCCTTCATTTGCTAATTCATTCCTTTTCTCTACAAATCAATCTTTCCTTCCTTCCTTCCTATTACTCCATAATTCATACCTATAGGTTTATTCATTGATTTGTTTATTCATCGATTCGTTCATTTGCTAATTCATTCCTTTTCTCTACAAATCAATCTTTCCTTCCTTCCTATTACTCCATAATTCATACCTATAGGTTTATTCATTGATTCGTTTATTCATTGATTCGTTCATTTGCTAATTCATTCCTTTTCTCTACAAATCAATCTTTCCTTCCTTCCTATTACTCCAGAATTCATACCTATAGGTTTATTCATTGATTCGTTTATTCATTAATTCGTTCATTTGCTAATTCATTCATTTTCTCTACAAATCAATCTTTCCTTCCTTCCTATTACTCCAGAATTCATACCTATAGGTTTATTCATTCTCACCACTGATCCTTCCCTCATTCAATCCTTCCTTCATTCATTGTTAGAACTGCAAATCCATCACTCACTCATTCACCGACTTGCACACTATTCCATTTCCTCTACATATCTTCTTCTCCTCCATTCCCTGCCCATGCTCAATTTCTGATCTGGTCTGGGCGGCAAAGTCTGCAGTCTGTCATAGTGACCCTGACAGTCCCCCCACTTTTTCCTGGAGCTCTACTGGGCTGGGTCACGTCTGGTGTCTCAAGAATGGCTCTACAAATCATTCGTTCGTTCATTCACTCGTTCACTCTCCCTCTCACTCGCTCACTCCTTCCCTCCCTCCCTGCCACACACACATGCACACGCAAGCACGCATGCACGCAATCACACACACACACACACACACACACACACACACACACACACACACACACACACACACACACATGCAAACACACACAGAGAACACACACACACACACAGAGACACACACACACACACAGAACACACACACACACACACACACACACACACACACACACACACACACACACACACACACACACACAGAACACACACATACAGAACACACACACACACATACTCTCTCATTCATTTCTTCAACAAATCATTCACCCACCCACCCAACTCCCTCCCTCCCTCTCTCCCTAACTCCCTCCCTCCTCCCTCCCTCCCTTTCAGGGCGGGGTGGCCGGGTGGGCGCCCACCTGGAAGAGGAGGTCCTGCAGGGTGAGGCCGATGGAGAAGGGGCGTTTGGGGTTGGTGAAGCGGTCCTCGTAGCGCACGTGGATGTTGCTGACCCGCACCTGCAGGTTCTTGATCACCTGCGTCACCAGCTTCTCCGCAAAGCTGTCCTGCTTCTCCTCCTTCGGCTGCCCTGCAACCCCAGGCGCACCCACGCAACCACGCATGCACGGCACGTGTACGCAGGTTTCAACACGCACATGGCACGCGTGCGTGCACACACACACACACACACACACACACACATGTATGTATGTATGTATGTAGGTATGTAGGTATGTATGTATGTCAACACACACACACACACATATGCATGTCAACACTCACACACACACACACACATATGTGCATGCATGTCGACACACACATGTATGCATGTCAACACACACACACACATACATATACATGTCAACACACACACACACACACACACATACGTGTATGCATGTCGACACACACATGTATGTATGTCAACACACACACACACACACATATAGATATGCATGTCAACACACACACACACACACACACACACACACACACACACACACACATGTGTTTGCATGTCAACACACACATGTATGCATGTCAACACACACACACACACATATAGATATGCATGTCAACCCACACACACACACACACACACACACACACACACACACACTCACACACAGCAATGGCGGATAGGTGGTCTACAACCAGCCTGGAAAGCGAAAAGTCTGGGTTCAAAGAGTGTGGGTGTTCAATCCCCATTTGTGCCCCCAAACTTTTCCCCCGCCCATTAGACCATTAGTGGTGGTCTGGGCGCTAGTCTTTCAGATGATATGTAAACGGAGGGCCCGTGTGCAATATGCATTTAGTACATGTAAAAGAACCCACAGCAACAAGAGAGTTGTCCCTGGCAAACTTAAGTTAAAAAAGCCACTTATAGAGAAAGAAATACAGTTGCAGACAGGGGAAAAAATAAAGGGTGGCGCTGCTCTTGTGACCATGCATTCTCCCCAGGGAGAGCAGCCCAAATTTTCTGCAGAGAAATCAGCAATGACTGAAAGTGGCATACAATACAAACCAATACCATACAATGCAGCAGTACCTTTCTAAGCTTTCTGTTCACTCTCAGAGGACAGCCATCCGCCATAGCGGGTCAGTGTAAAGCAACAGTTTTGGATAACTGACCGCTGTAGCAGATTTGCCGTTTGCAGATTTTTCACACGGCGACCGCATTGATACTATGACTAGTGCAGCTTAACATAGCTTTGTGAGCCTATCCAAGGTCGAATGCAGAGCTTTGTAGGGTGATTCCGTGTGTTCCGAACTCTTTGTTTGCAGTTGCAGAGGGTAGCCGACACAGAGTACAACACGGAGTACAAAATTTGGAGTATTTCTTCATGCTAGTCACAGCTCAAATATTAACCTTTAGCACGCTGCAGGCGCATCGTGTCGCCGAACGAATTATTTCCCTTGCATCTGCAGGCGCACTGTGTCGCCGAACATAGGGTGTTTAAACTTCGCGGTTCATTGGCTGAGATTCCCTAACTATTAATAGCAATAGACGTCACTTTCGATTCAAAACGAGGCTAGAGTTTCCTCTGCTGGCAGCCATTTGCATTTTCTTCAACACAACACGCGACAGTGAATTTTTGAAAAATAAAAATCAACTTTCGGGATTTGTCCATCACCAAAATGGCGGACACCGATTCGGAACGATTTTTGCTGGAAATATCCATCGAATCTGACTTAGAAAATGATTTTGAAGGCTTCAAACTTGTTAAAATAGACTTTGAAGTGACGGTAAGTGATCTAGGTCACAGTAATAGTGTTTCAAGTGAGATCGATGATGATCGCGAATACGATGTACCAAGTGGCCGTAAATATTTGTCGCTGGCCGGTATCATGGAAATTTTTGGTCGAAATGAGATGCCTGATGGTATTTCTGAAGGAAAAGTGTTTTATTTGTTTATAACCGATAAAATTATCACTTTGAGACTGACTGAAGTGCCACAGTCCGGTAGAAAATGATCGCGAAGACGATGTTCGTAATCGCCATGAAAACTTTTCACGGATCGACTTCGACGAAACTTTTGGTCCAAAGGAGATACTTCGTGCTATTTATAAGGAATAACTGTTTTGTTTACTTCTAAAAGACGACATAATCACTTTATTAGTGACTGAAGTACAACAGTTTGGTAGATAGCACACAAAAACTCCATTCAAAGTGAAAAAATAGTAAGTCAACACGGTTCCGGTTTTTGTTTTCATGTCTGTTGTTTTTTTTTCAACGTCAAAACATGCATGCAGAACATATTGCCTTATATGAAAACATTCCTCATCCATTCTTTTATTAATATACAAAATATCAAGTCTCTACATTAAATTCATCCACTTTTATAAAGGTTCTAAACAAGTAGGTGCTCTCAGTTTTTGGTAACCGGAAAAAGAATGCAGGGAGAGAGGAAAGCGGTCACCAAAGAACACAGGGTGCTAAAGGTTAAGGTAACAGCTTAAATCTTTTGACATGTACTAACCCAACATATTATTCATAAGTTCAGAAAACTTCATTTTCTTCCTAAGTGTTTTGTTTTGTTTTGTTTTGTTTGTTTTTTTTTTATTAACCATTTCCAAATGGGCCCTCTGTGAGGAAAAGCAAGGGAGATAACTGGAGGTCCCGGGTGAGTTAACCGACGTCATCAGCCAGGGCCAAAACTTGTTGAATTTATCATCATCTTTATTATCATAAGCAGCAGTACAACAACTCTCTTCATTATCACAAAAAAGCAAATAAAAAGCAAATCGATGCTTACTCAATGTACCATCTGAAAATAAAATTTTTGACTTGACTTGACTTGATCACTGACTGCATGGCTGTTGATGGTATCAGCCATTACAACATCATTAACCTCCATACGGTTAAAACACACCCCTTTCTGGGCTTCCAATTTCTTGGGTCTTTTCAATGTGGGCCACTTTTTGTCTTTGTCACCTTTATGGTCATGGTCATCATCACAGCCATGACAATCATGCTCACGGACACACACACACACACACACACACACACACACACACACACACACAGAAGATAGCCTAGTGGTCAGAACATTGCGTTTGCAATCTGACAACCCAGGTTCGATTCCCGTTTGATGGGATTTTTCCCCTGGCGTTAACATCAGTGCTGACTCCACTCTTCCTTAAGCTCTTCGGATGAGACTATAAACTAAGGCCCCGTGAGTGAATGCATGCAGAACATCTTGCGCACACATAATACCCTGTTCCACTTTTCGTGAGAAGGCCACTGTGTACCGGTAGGAGCAGATGACAAGATTTACATAACTGCATACACACAGGGACTGGATGTAAAAAAGCACATTAATACTTATTCCATTATCCTGGATATAAAAGAATAAATAAATAACACAGCCCGCAGTCAGTCAGTACCTCTGGGGCTTCCCGTTTCCTAGCTTTGGCCTCTTCAATCCAATCACAGGGATGTTTCTGTTCATCTTTATCTTCATCATACTCATCATCATCATCAAACATGATAATTGTCTGAGCAGCTCATTTCTTTAACTCTTCAATCTCTGGGAGAGTTTTCTTGTGATGATGATGATCATCATCATCACCATCACCACCACCACCATTATAATTATCACTACAATCATCATCATCCTCATCATCGCTACAATCATCATCACCATCGCTACAATCATCATTGCTACAATCATCCTCATTGCTACAATCATCCTCATGGCTACAATCATCCTCATCACCCCTATCATCATCATCATCCTCACCCTCATCATGCCAGCAGTCAGCAGTGCACCTACCTTTCTGGGCCTCCAGTTTCTTGGCCTCTTCTATCTGGGCCAGCTTCTTCTGTTTGGCATCCTGTTTGGCCTTCTCCTCCTTCTCCGCATTGTACTTGATGCCTGAACACACACAACACACACACACACACACACACACACACACACACACACACACACACACACACACACACACACACAAATACAGTTCACGATAAATTTACTATCTATAACATAATTCGTAATAATTTGATCTCTACACATTATGCTTGATTGCTGTGCACAAAACTTCACAATGATACATGCACACATGCACCCACCACACAGACACACACCAGCAACAACAATATAATTCATGACAATTTTTCCCATCAATTTTCATACATTGTTTGATATGTGTTCACAGAACTTCACAATGATACAATACCAATAACAATAATTATGCACACTTCATAACAGAGTGAACTTGGGTCTATTTCCCTACACTATTTACAAGCAAATGCATATGTGCATGCATACAGACACACGATACTTAAACAGATGCTTACACATGTATGTACGCATGCACACACATACACTTCACACACACGCACGCACACACACACACACACACACACACACACACACACACACACACACACACACACACACACACACACACACACACACACACACACACACACACAAAAAAAAACAAAAAAAAACAAAACAAAACAAAACAAAACAAAAAAAAACAAACACACACACACACATCATAATTAAGTTAATCATCAAGTTTTCTACCCGACATTTCTACCTTCATGTACATCTTATTTAACACCAAATAAACTCTTATACCAAATTCATCATTTCCTCTACACTGTTTTCCATAGAGGTTAATAATACCTGACATAAAACAACAGCAACAAACTTCATAACAAGTTAGCCACAGCTTTCAATATGTGATATTTTGAGTGAAATAAAAAGAAAGAAAGAAAGAAAGAAAGAAAGAAAGGAGGGAGGGAGGGAGGAAGGAAGGAAAAGAAAGTGTAACACCTCTCACAAAAAGGTATTTTTGTGTTTGGTATTACTAAGCATAAATTTAGTGATTGCAGTTATTTCCCTTATACTGCAGTTAGTTTCCTCGTTTTGCAAGAGTGATCTTTTGAAATTGTCCCTTTGCATCTTCCTGTCAGAACAGTCCTGTTCCTGCCTGAAACAGTGAAAGCAGAGAGGGGAGGCTGTGTGCCTGGGACTTTCTCCAGTCTGATGTTCCCCATTAAGGTTTGGTTTCATTTTGTTGAACTCCATTTTTGGTTACACTATCTTTTTAAGCCAATTTCAGCTTTATTCAGAATAGTTTGGGGAAGTTTAGGAGACCTATATATTCACTTTCATTTAAGATGTCTTTTGTCTGTGAATTTATAGTGAGCCCAAAGTGATTGTGCTCTGAACAAAGAAAACATAAGGCAAATTTTAGCACAGTGATGGGTTTTGCTTTAAGTTTAACTTTTGGTAGAATATTGGTCAGCTAGTAAGAGGCTGGAAATATTCCAGTTGTGGCTTATCACTACAGTTATATGGGTGTGAAGGCCTGCTTGGTGTTTGTAATGATTTTATCAGAAGAATTGTGATTGTTCATGATAGATCATTAAGCAACTCTAAAACAGGTGCAGTGACATTGGAATGTCATTGGGAATGTATTGACTTTACTCTTAGTGTCCTGAACCACTTGAAGAGTGCAGAAAATCATGGTCCTGAACCACTCAAAAAGTGCAGTATCATGATGCCATACTTTTCAAGCCCAGTATGGCCAAAGGAAACCTTTTCTCTCTGTCCATGCACATTAGACACCTTTGGAGAATGTGTTTCAGTATTGCAGTGTTTTCATACAGAATACATGAAAACACCACTCACACAACTGTGTTTAATTATGTTGTTTACTAGAGATGACATAATAATTGCGGACAAAACAAGCAAACAACTTTTGACACATGATACAAACATAAGAAAAATAATGCAATATAAACAATCATTTGCCAACACTGTTCTCACATTTCATGCAGATCTGTTTCATAGTATGAGAGATATTACATTTTAAACATACCCACCCATTTCAGCTCATTTTGCCTAAATCCTTCCATGAACAGGAAGTTGATGTGTCAGTTCACTATAGAGACTAAGAGTTAAAATAGGGGGGGGGGGTATTAATGTTTGCACGGTTTCCTAGAATGGACCACCATCTGTTCTAAAGTAAAGGAAACATTTGTGAGACGAGTTATTAGAATTCTGTGGTCATTTTAAAGGTGGTGTTCGACTGTTTGAGAATGTTTTTTCTCTGAGCATTGGGAACTGAATAGAGTGGGAGTACATTTTGGTAAGTAAGCTAAGTGTTATAAACTCTAGCTAAGTCTTTAATGGTTGATAGATGAGAATTCCTAATATAGCCCGTTGGAGAATGTTGGTCCTGTGGTGATTTACACCCCTGACCTGTATTTGAATTCGAGAAGAGTTCAAGTCGTTTTTTCATTGTGTGCTCCTTTTTATTTCTGGAACATCGTTTTGACATCGCTTTTCCCATCATTTCATCTCCACTCTTATCCGTGCTTTGTGGCTGATCTAAGATTGATTTCTTGATCTATTGATTGTGCTTTGAGGACTGGAAAGAAGGGGCAAAATTATCTTGTGTAACTTCAATTGTAATTTGTAATACAATTGGTGATTTGTAATGTATGTTTTAGTTTAGTTGGTTGTGTTAGTGAAATATATGTGAAAACCCAACTTGCTCTGTCTGGAGTCACATTGAATGAATGTTGCTGTTTGTCACATTCACAGTGTATTCAGTGTGGCTGCTGAGTGAGTTGAGGAATTAATTAATTTCACTTCCTTCCTTCCTTTTATATTTTCTTTTCCCTATTTTTCTTCTATCCTCTTATATCCCCCCTTTATCACTCCTGCCCCAATCAGTAGGTGACCCTACTCCTCTTTACGATTACTAAAGAAAGTAGGAATTAGTCTAGGACTCTATTTTTCTAGTACCGGATTAGATGGAAATGGAATTAGAGTGGCAACCTAGAGAAGTCCCTGTATAGGACCCTCTACAGAAGGAAGAAATAATGGAAGGAACGAAGAAAGTAGGATTCTTGCAGTCCATAAAAAGTCCACTTTAATACATGTTTCTTTCCCCAATAACACCCCCCCCCCCCCTCCCACTCCCACGTGGTCAGAGATGAAACAAAGAATAAAAGAAGGGGCATCACTCAGCCATCTCAAAGTGGACAGAGATCAAACAAAGGGAAAAAGAAGGGCTCACTCAAGGAAAAAGAAGGGCGTCACACAAAGGGAAAACATGGGCTCACTCACAAAGAAAAAGGGGCTCACCTCAAGGAGAAAAGAAGGGCGTCATCACAAAGGGAAAAAAGAAGGGGGCGTCACTCACAAAGGGGAAAAAGAAGGGGGGTCACTCACAAGGGAAAACATGGGTCACTCACAAGGAGAAAAAAAGGGCTCACTCACAACAAGGGGGGGGAGAAGTGGGGCCACTCACAACAGGGGGGGGGGGGGGGGAGGGCGCACTCCAAACAAAGGGAAAAAAAGGGGCGTCACTCGCAAAAGGAAAAAAATGGGGCGTCACTCACAAACAAAGGAGGAAAAAAAGGGACAACAAAGGGGGATAAAAAAGGGGGAGTCACTCACCCACGTTGGGGATGGCCAGGGCGTAGATGCCATCGATCTCGCCACCACCGCTCCTGTACAATCTTCCAGGATCTTCAGCACCAGCTTGCCTGACAGGGCGGTGTTTGTATAATAAACATTTGATAACAATCTTCAACACCAGCTTGCCTGAACAGGGCGGTGTTTGTATCATAAACATTTGATAACAATCTTCACACCAGCTTGCCTGAACAGGGCGTGTTTGTATAATAAACATTTGATACCAATCTTCAGCATCAGCTTGCCTGAACAGGGCGGTGTTTGTATAATACAGCATTTGATACCAATCTTCAACACCAGCTTGCCTGAACAGGGCGGGTTGTATATACAAATTTGATACAACTTCCACCACTTGCGTGCAGGCGGTGTTTGTATATACAACATTATACATTTCAGCATCAGCTTGCCTGAACAGGGCGGTGTTCGTATAATACAACATTTGATAACAATCTTCAGCATCAGCTTGCCTGAACAGGGCGGTGTTCGTATAATACAACATTTGATAACAATCTTCAGCATCAGCTTGCCTGAACAGGGCGGTGTTTGTATAATACACATTTGATAACAATCTTCAGCATCAGCTTGCCTGGACAGGGCGGTGTTTGTATAATACAACATTTGATAACAATCTTCAGCATCAGCTTGCCTGAACAGGCGGTGTTCGTATAATACAACATTTGATAACAATCTTCAGCATCAGCTTGCCTGAACAGGGCGGTGTTCGTATAATACAGCATTTGATAACAATCTTCAGCATCAGCTTGCCTGAACAGGGCGGTGTTTGTATAATACAGCATTTGATAACAATCTTCAACACCAGCTTGCCTGAACAGGGCGGTGTTTGT
>CM060346.1:8815106-8817606 GCA_030674155.1 Stramonita haemastoma
TCGTATGTGTGTGTGTGTGTGTGTGTGTGTGTGTGTGTGTGTGTGTGTGTGTGTGTGTGTGTGTGTGTGTGTGTGTGACATTTTGATTTTTTGTACTTCCACTTCTTGCTATTATATCATTGAAGGGTTGCATTGTGTTATGTATGTAGAATTATTGTATTGCATAGATAAGGTCTTGGATTTTGTTGTTGTTGTTGTTTATTCATTTGTATATTCATGTTATTGTATGTGCGCGTGTGCGTGTGTGTGTGTGCGTGTGCGTGTGTGTGTGCGTGTGCGCGCGTGTATGTGTGTGCATTGAAATTTTAATTATCTTGAACTATTTTTTCCTTAATGCTATTAAATGGTGTACAGGGTGAGTGTTGTTCTGTTTGAGTAAAATTATTTGAATTTGTGATTAGAATGTCGTCTTGGATGGTATGTTTATTCCTATAGGCAGTCATATAAATTGTATTATTTTATGAGTGTGATGAGAGAGAGAGAGAGAGAGAGAGAGAGAGAGAGAGAGAGAGAGAGAGAGAGAGAGAGAGAGAGAGAGAGAGAGAGAGAGAGAGAGAGAGAGAGAGAGAGAGAGAAAGGAAAATCTGATTGTTTTGAACTTAGTTTCTCGCTTTTGTGTCATTGAAATAGTGTAGGGATGTGTTTTGTCTTGTTAGCGTAGAATAATTTGAATTTGTAATTTAGAGTGTGAAGTTGGATAAGACTAATACTAAGGGTTGTGACTTGGAATAGTGTATATTGAGATTTTGCTTGTGCCTGTAATTGTGAGTGTAGTTGGATAGTTGGTTACATAAATAACTAAGTAATTAAGCTTATCATTTGCTTTACTATATCTATATGTTATATAATTCTTATGATTGTTTGCCAATGGGTTTTGTTGTTGGTGGGTTTTGGGGGGTATTTTGTTTGTTTGTTTTTTTGTTTTTTTTATGAGGACCTGGTGTAAAGAAGCCTCTGGCTTATCCATATTTCCTCAATAAAACATTCGAGTTCGAGTTCGAGTTCGAGTTCTCTCTCTCTCTCTCTCCTCTCCTCTCCTCTCTCTCCTCTCCTCTCTCTCTCTCTCTCTCTCTCTCCTCTCTGTCGACTTTGGGGATAGAATAGGCTTTTGAATCTTCCACTTTTACTCATTGGTCATTCAATATATCATGTTTTGTTTGTTGTTATTCAAATGTTTTGGGCTATAGATACTTCGACAGATGAATTCTCAAGGTTTGGTCATATACACAGTGTACATTTTTCAGCATGTTCTCAGATGAATTCATCTCTGCTGTTAGTGTAAAAGCTTCCAGAATAAGAGCAATTGTAACTGTATTCATTTTATGGAAGGAACTGTGATCAGACAGCATTTCCTTTTTACAGGTCTGCCACACACACACACACACACACACACACACCACGCATGCCCCCCCCCCCCCCCCCCCCCTCTCTCTCCCTCTCTCTCTCTTCATTAATTAAGGGCTAGATGAAAAAAAGTATGTAATACTTACTCTGTAACCCTTGAAAAATAAAGATTATTCAACAATAAAGATCAAAGATTATTCTCTCTCTCTCTCTCTCTCTCTCTCTCTCTGTGTTCTCTCTCTCTCTCTCTCTCTCTCTCTGTCTATCTCTCTCTCTCTCTCTCTCTCTCTCTTGTCTCTCTCTCTCTCTCTCTCTCTCCTCTCTCTCTCTCTCTGTCTATCTCTCTCTCTCTCTCTCTCCTCTCGATATTTTGTTAGATCCTAAGTCCCTTTTTTTTGTAACTGACTTTTCTGTTAATTCTTTTTCTTTTTTGGTTGTTACTGGGTTTTGTTTTTTAATTTATCCATCCCCAAATACTAAACAGTTCAGCAACCCCCTTCATGTATGGGCCAATGCCCTTTTTGTGAATAAATCTTTCGAGTTGAGTTTGAGTTCTTCTCTCTCTCTCTCTCTCTCTTCTCTCTCTCTCTCTCTCTCTCTCTCTCTCTCTCTCTCTCTCTCTCTCCCCTTCACTCCTGTTCGATCACAACATACCATCCTCCTGTTGGGTGTAGGGGAAGTGAAGTGCCAAATCAGGTGGCCCCCCTGTGAACCTCCCATCTCTGTGATGGTCATTCAAACTTCAATACAGTCATGAGGGACAGGAAAGGAACAAAAACAACCCTGCCCCCCCCCCCCCCCCCCCCCCAATTTTTTTAAATGCCTCTCACATTCCTCTAATAGTCACCACTTGTACCTTAACTTAATCACATGCCTGCCTGCCCCCCACCCCCCACCCCCACTCTCTCTCTCCACCCTCCTCCCTCCCTCCTTCTCTCTCTCCATTTTAAGGCAAGACGATGTTCAAAATAGTGTATCTAATACTTTTTACCCTTGAAAACAAAGATTACCATCATCTTCTTCTAACTCTGTGTGTGCGTGCGCGCACATGTGCGCGCGCGCGTGCGTGCGTGCGTACGTGCGTGCGTGCGTGTGCGCATGCTTGTGTGTGTGTGTGTGTGTGTGTGTGTGTGCATGTGTGTGCTGTGTGTGCTGT
>CM060346.1:8827606-8832606 GCA_030674155.1 Stramonita haemastoma
TTAACGAGAACAGGCATAATCACCAACTAACATTTCCGAGACTAACTAATAATCTTTACAAAACAAGCTTCTTATATATTCAGTTAGTGATTTATGGAAGAAGCTCCCAAAAAAATTTAAATTATCAAAAACAAAAATCAGTTGAAGACACAGATGAAAAATCATTTAATGAGTAAATGTTTAAGAACTGATTGATAAATCAATTAACTGTGATTACAACAAATGCAGCAGCACTTTCTGCATCCCTTGAACATATTTCAGAAGTGAGTTTTAGGGATTGGAAATATTGCACTGTTACATGCTGTGTGTGTATGTGGAAGAGAAAGGAAGAGCGAGTGACTTTATTTTTTATCAAATTTTAAGCTATTGATAATGCTTTTTTTTTATAATCAAATTCTAAGCTATTGATAATGCTAATGAAAGCCTGTGCATAATTTGCAAATTTTGCAAGTGTGGAAAGAAGAAAACTAAATGGATGAAGTGATGATATTGTGACTTGATTTTCTTTTTTTTTGGTCCTTTTTTTTTTGTTTTTTAATCCAATTTAACAGGTTTTATCTTGAATGTTGTTTTTAATGTTGTTAATGGTGGGATAATTGGTCTTATTAAAATTGTCATTATCTTGGTTTGATAGTCTAGCTGTGAATTTTTTGTTGTTGTAATTATTATGTAGGGGTTCTTGATTGTTTGTAAAAACTTGTATTATCATCATTATCTTTGGCTGATTGCTTATGTTCTTCCCTTCCTCTTGGATACCCCCCCCCCCCCCCCCCCCCCCCCCCCCCCCCCCATCCTTTTCAATTGTTTTGTTTGTTTTTTTTAGTTATTGTTGTGTTATTGTTGTTAATGGTGATGGGTGATTATCATGTGATCATAAATTTATTCCATTATCATTATGAGACACTTTAGTTCAAAATTTTGTTAGTTTGATTGTTTTGGAAAGGATATCAATGTCAGGTGTTTTGTTACTGGTTTTTTCCCCTTCTTTATTTTGTTTGTTTTGTCTTTATTTATTTTTTATATAAAGTACAATGTAAAAGAACAGAGGATATTGTAACCTAATGTAATGGTTGTTTTTTATAATGTTATTTTTTTCTACGTTTTATTAAAAACTCAAGAGCATGCATGAGCGCGCAGGGGTGTATACGTGTTTGGGGGGGGGGGGGGGGGGTTTGCGTGCATACATGCATACGTGCGTGCATGCGTATGTGCGTGCGTGTGTGTGTGTAACCTACATGAAAGAGTGAGTCTTACAGAACATTATCTTTTTTTTTTTATTATGTTATAATCATTATCTTTACTTCCTTTTGAGTTTATTTTATTGTTATGAGTTGTAACAATGTAAAGCTAAATATATTTTGGATGGTTTTTTTGTTATTGTTGTATTTTGCTGTTTGCTTCTTGCTTCATTAAGCTACTTTGTTTCTCTGTTTTTTCTTTTGTTTTGTTGTTGTTGTTGTTTGAGTGGGTTTTTTTCTAGATAGATGGCTTGATAAAAAAAAAAAAATGAGCAAATTTATTGCTTACTCAATGTTACCATCTGGAAATAAAATTTTGACTTTGACCGATTTTCACACACACACACACACACACACACACACACACACACACACACACACACACACACACACACACACACACATCTTTTCAGCACTGAACTAAGAAGTAATGTTGCTAGCAATGAGCAGTGACCCAAACACAGACCAACAAAAACCCACCCACCCTGAAGTTAACATCAGAACTAACCTGACACCCCTCAAGAACATTACCATCAGAGAATAAACAGAGTTTCCATGAGCAAACACATGCAGAGCATCTACTGATCGAGCAAGTTTTCAGATATATATATCAAAACCTCATCAACATTTCAATTCAATCAGTAAAGTTGATGGATTCATACAGAAAGGTAGTCATGTTCAGAGCAGCAACCTAACTCCTAAGGAAGTCCTGGAGGAAGTCATGCTTTTGCCACTGCAGACTAACCATTTTTTTTTAATGATTCCCTGATGAATGTGAGGCTCTAGCTGGGTGGTTGAGACCCTGTGAACCCAATCCTATGGGTCCATGAAGTCCTGTCTTCGAATCTCAGCATCAGCATTAATTAGGGGATGGGATTTTTACGATCTCCCAGATCAACTTCAAATGCAGACCTGCCAGTGCCTTGATTCTCTCCGTGCATGTGCACATTCAGCAGATCAAGAATGACTGTTAAAGATCCTGTTATTCATGTCAGCGTTCAGTGGATTCAGGAAAGACAAACATACCCAGCATGCAACTGTACAATGGAAATATATGAGCTGCTCTGAAGTTGGAATGTGTCAGCTGAAGCCAGCAGGCAAACCTCCTGCAAAGACTCCAGCATAGGAGAAGACTACACACCCACCTGGTAAGTGGGGGGGGGGGAGGGAGAGAGGGGGGGAGAGAGAGAGAGAGAGAGGAGAGAGAGGGGGGGGGAGAGAGAGAGGAGAGGAGAGAGAGAGAGAGGAGAGAGAGAGGAGAGAGAGAGGAGAGAGAGAGAGAGAGAGAGAGGAGAGAGAGAGAGAGAGAGAGAGAGGAGAGAGAGAGAGAGGGGGAGAGAGAGAGAGAGAGAGGAGAGAGAAGAGAGGAAGGGAGAGAGAGAAGAGAGAGAGAGAGAGAGATTCACTGACACTAGTGACACTGACAGGGTCAAAACAAAAATTATCAGGGTTTTTTTTTTCTTTAACATGAAACAACTACAGGCACAGCTGTTGAGGACAGTGTGGATGTTGTTACTGGGACAGTTTGTTAGCCCCTTCCCTTTTTGGTTTGAAAAGCAACGTGGTCATAATCCTGATAATGATGCTACTCCAGTCCTGTCATCAGCCTCACCAGCTGCTTAGCTAAGCACAAGATCACAGCTCCTGATAATTCTTTTTGGTTTTTAAACGGTATACAACAGCTGGTATGTTGCTTTAAAAAAAAAGTTATAATTTTGCTGGGACAAGACTGAATAGAGGTTGTTGACTGTAGAGTCTAGCTATGAAAAGTGAAACACTGACAAAATAGTGCTGACAGAGCACCTGAGCAAACACTGACAATCACTGAACTGCCAGTAAACAGGAAAAGAAAATGTACTGACAATCTTTGAGACTGAAATGTGATAAACGATAATCAGTGAAAACGAAACTGTAATACACTGACAATCCTGGAAATGCCCTTGAATCTGAAACACATGGACAATCGCTGGAAATGAAAATGAAACACACTTGTAAACAATCAGTGAAAACCAAACTAAAATGCACCATCAGTGGAGGTGAATATAAAAATGAAAGGCCCTGACAAAAGTGACAATCAATGGAAATTACAATGAAACATACTGACAATAACATGATTCAGCGAAAATAAAAATGAAATGCACACAGTGACACTAAAAAAAAATTATGGAATAAGAAACTGCAAATAAGCAACAACAAAAAATCACCAAACAGATTTAAATGCATAGCGACAATCATAGAAAAATAGAACGAAATGCACACTCAAAAAAACATTTTTAATCACTAAAAATGTAATGCATAATCTGATAGTGATACTGACAATAATAGAAAACTACAATATGCACACTAAAAAAATTCACTATAAATAAACTACATATAAAGTATAATCTACATCATAGAAAAGAGCTGCCGCTGTAGTCTAGTGGTTAGGGCGTTGGACTCGTAATCTAAAGGTTGCGGGTTCGATCCCAGCTTTACGCTATGGCGTTGTGCCCTTGGAAAAGGCACTTTACGGCTATTTTCTCACTCCACCCACGTGTAAAAGGGGTACCAACCTTCTGTTGGAGGTTAAACCCCTGCGATAGACTGGCGTCCTATCCAGGGGGGAGTCTATGACTCTCAGTCGCTTAACTCCACAGGAACCGGGTTAAGCACCGGCCTGATGAGCCTTAGGCTCGGGACAGACTAACTTTTTAACATCATAGAAAACTAAAATTAAATGCACACTAAAAAAAAAAAAACACCACACTAAAAATAAAATGCATACTGACAATCACAGAAAACTAAAATGAAATGCACACTAAAAAAAAAAAATCACTAAAAATTAATGAATACAATCATAGAAAACTAAAAAAAAGCAAAATGAAATGCACACTAAAAAGAAAAAAATCATTAAGAATAAAATGTATGCAATCATAGAGAACTAAAATGAAATGCACGCTAAATAGAAAAAAATCACTAAAAATAAAATGCATGCATACTGACAATCATGAAAAACTAAAATAAAATGCAGACTAAAAAGAAATCACTATAAATAAAATGCAAATTGATGATCAAAGAAAATTAGAATGAAACACACTGAAACTGAAAGACACTGACAGTAACAGTGACAAAATGAAATGCAACAAACTGACAATCACTGACATTCTTCGACAATGAAACTGAAATATTTACTGAAACTGAAACACACCGACAATGACAAAATGAAACTGAAACACTGAAACACACTAACAATGACAAAATGAAATTGAAACACTGAAACTGAAACACACCGACAATGACAAAATGAAACTGAAACACTGAAATACACTAACAATGACAAAATGAAATTGAAACACTGAAACTGAAACACACCGACAATGACAAAATGAAACTGAAACACTGAAATACACTAACAATGACAAAATGAAATTGAAACACTGAAACACACTGATAATGACAAAAATGTCAAAATGAAACTGAAACACTGACAATGACAAAATGAAATGCAACAGACAATCACTGACATACTTAGACAATGAGACTGCAACACTGAAAGTGAAACTGAAACACCCTAACGATTGCTGAAAATTACAAAATGCTGAAAATTAAACTGATAATGTAATTGTAAGGTAATATGCACTGACCTAAACCGAAACAGTGTACAACATGTACATGTATTACATACATTTCATATATATTCAACAACCATCATTGACAGTGAAAATGAAAGGCATATATATATATATATATTATATATATATATATATATATATATATATATTA
>CM060346.1:8837606-8857606 GCA_030674155.1 Stramonita haemastoma
CAGCAGATCAAGAGCACATCATCCTAATCACCATGCTGTCCCGTATCCAGAGAGAGAGACAGAGACAGAGAGACGGAGAGAGTTGTTTTATTTTATTTTATTCTTTTATATGGAGGATAATGGGATAAGCACTCGTGTGCTTTTTTACATCCAGTCCCCTTGTGTATGCAGTTTTGTAAATGTCATCTGTTCCCACCGGCACACGATGGCCTACTCTTACGAAAAAGGGAACAGGATTTAACGTGTGTGCAAGATGTTCTGCTGCGTTCACACACGGGGCATCAGTTTATAGTCAGAGAGAGAGAGAGAGAGAGAGTAATCTTTATTTTTCAAGGGTTACAGAGTAAGTATTACATACTTTTTTTTCATCCGCCCTTGCCCTGATCAGAGAATATGATTTTTTTTTAAAAAGTTGTTTTTTTTTAAAGGGTAATAGCAACCCCCTACCCCCCACAAACCAGCATCACCAACAACAGCATTTCAACCTATATTTTTTATTTTTTTTAAAAAGGAGATGGGATACATTCAACAAAAGCATAATCTCTAACTGGATACACTGATAATTGTTTAAACAAAAGAGAAAGATATGTATCACAAATACAAAGTGGCAGCTGACCTGTGCATTATCAAGACAGATGCACTGAATGTAATTAGGTAAATCAAGTAGATTAAAATAGGAAGAGAAAAAAAAAAGAATATATAAAAATAGCACACACAAAAAAGAAAACAAACAAAAAACCCTTAGGAAACAGCAAAGAAAGGAGTGCCCACCCACCCATCCACAGAAAATGATAGGCTTATTATATATCAGATAATTTTTACAAACATTTTCTTTCTGTAAAACATAATTTTAAAATAAATAAATAAATAAGCAAGAAAATCAATAACATAAAAAAATATTTTGAAAAAAAATAGACATTAAGATGGAACACCCCATAAGGTACCCAAGTATAACATTTTCAAATCCTGGTCAAGAATATGGAAAAGTAAGTCAAAAAAAAAGACTAATATATATATATATATATATATATATATATAATATATATATATATAAAATATATATATAATATATCTGTGTGAGAGAGAGACAGACAGACAGACAGACAGAGAGAGAGAAAACAAGCAAAGAAAGCATAAAAAGGAGAAGAAAATAAACACATGCACACATAAAAAAAAACCATGAAAACCCTTATTAAACACAAAAAAATACATTTAAAAAATCACCTCTCTTTATTTAAATAGTAAGAATACAATTTCAATTCAACATAAGAAGCAAACACTCCTATCCAATGGTAAGTCTAGGATAGCATATGTGAGAGTGGAAGATGGAAATAAAAGGAAAGGAAGGAAGGCGGGGGAGAGAGAGAGAGAGAGAGAGAAGAGAGAGAGAGAGAGAGAGAGAGAGAGAGAGAGATACTCTTCAAATTACATTGTCATCAAAACAAACCAGTCAACAAAGTATTTTAAAACTCCCACAAAAACACTTCTTTAAACAATAATTATCATCAATGAAACCTATAAGCTCACATTGTGGCCAAAAGTCTAAAAAGCCAACAAATATATAAAAAAAAACTTTATTTTTAAAAAATCAAATAGCAAGGAAACATTTAAAATTATACAAATAAGTTTTAAATCAGAGTCAATGTATTAAAAGGTATTATATATACTAATGAAGAAGAGGAAGACTGCAATTATTGAGAGAGAGAGAGAGAGAGGAGAGAGAGAGAGAGAGAGAGAGAGAGAGAGAGAGAGAGAGAGAGAGAGAGAGAGAGAGAGAATGAATAATCTTTATTTTTCAAGGGTAACAGAGTAAGTAAGCATTACATACTTTTTTTCATCCGGCCCTTGCCCTGATCAGGGAATAAAGCTAAGAAACCCCCTCCCTACCCCTACATACCAGCATCACCACCAGCAGCAGTTCAAACAATATTTTTAAAAAAGAAAACAATACATTCAACAAAAGGTGTCATCCCAACTGGATACACTGATAATTATTTAAACAAAAAATAACATAGCAAAAAATATGTGAGAGAGAGAGAGAGAGAGAGAGAGAGAGAGAGAGAGAGAGAGAGAGAGAGAGAGAGAGGAGAGAGAGAGAGAGAGAGAGAGATTTATCTTTATTTTATTCTTTTATTTTGAGGTTAATGGAATTTGCCTAGGCACTCATGTGCTTTTTCTACATGCAGTCCCAGTGTGTATGGAGTTTTGTAAATTTTGTCATAATTTTCCAGAGAGAGAGAGAGAGAGAGAGAGCCAGTCTTTATGTGCCAAAAAAACCACCCTCCAAAAACCTGGAAAATTAAACAAAAAATCACAAAACAGGAGAGAGAGGTGGGGGGGGGGGGGGGGGGGGGGGACAATGACAATGGTTAATTGTGATTAAGCTTTTCTCAGCCCATTCACAAGGGGACAGTAGGAAGGGGATTAGGCACAATACCAATAATCATATTTAACAAAAACAACAAGAAACAAAATACTGTTGCAACCCCAATGATCTCCATGGCATGGGTTCCAGGTCATGGTAGGAAAATAGAGATCCAGTGTCAGGTAGATTATTGCAGCATAGTGTTCAGTCCACTGGCTCTGCTATTTTTTGGTGGCAGTTTACAATTAATTCACAAACTTTATAGCCTAAAGCTTTGTCCATTGCAGAGGGAGGGGGTGGAGGTTGTGGAGATAAATAAGTATACAATCCATGAACAACACAACACAAACCATGAAGTCCATAACAAAGTTTGCAAGTCACTCAGTCTTCTGTTCTTTATGCCCACTGGCTCAGAGTCACAGGTGTTCTGATGCAGTATGTCATAGCAATGTCCCAAGTCCAGGGGGAGGGGGGTTGAAGCTACAAACTGTACTGTGTTGATCCCCTTGGAACCCCCTGGGGGATCAAGGCATCTGGCAAACAAAAAAATCCATATCTTTAATCAATGTAAGTTCAATACTACTTCAGCATTTTAGAAGCTCCTCAATACATTTTTCTTGATCCTTGATCCTTGCAACTGCATTGATGGGGGGTATGACCCCCACCCCCACCCCCACCCCCACCCCACAAGGGGTTGTTGCAAGTGGCCACAACTGCATTGCTCCTATGTCTCCCTCAGGATTACTAACAGCCTTGGCCTTACTGGCCAGCTTCTCTCTTCTACATCCATGCTCTTGTCATTCAGCTCTTGTCATTCAGCAGCGGGCCTGCACTCCATGTCTCCTTCACAATCATTGGACTATGCCTCACTGGCCACGCCTCTCTCCTCTTCCACCAAGCTCGTGTCATTCAGTAGGCCAATAAGAAGGCGTCAGCCTGTGCAGGCTGCGCTGGAGAGGTACCCACTTGTTGCTTCCACAGAACTGTGACATATTTTGGGTGCATGGCCCTAGTGCTGAAGTGGGAGAACTCCCGAAGTGTGGACCTCTGACTTTCTGGCTTCTGTCCACAGTCCTGATATTAAAAATTCTAGAAAGGACTACAATTTGAGTACAACAACAACAATATCCGCCAGTGGGCGTGTATACTCAAGGATTATTGACAGCGTCATCATCATTGGCCATGCCTCTCTCTTCTTCCACATCCATGCTCTTGTCATTCAATGGGCGTATGCTCCTGTGTCTCCTTCACTATTATTGGATTGTTGATAGCATAGAGTTACTGGCCATGCCTCTCTCCTCACAGCCACCTATCCCGCACCAGTCAGTCACAGCTAAATTTAGCATGTCCTGTCTTTTTACCCCCCACGCCCCTCCTTTTTTTCCACCCTCTCCCTACCACTGTGTCTCAAACCATAATATAATAATAATAATAATAATAATAATAATAATAATAATAATAATAATAAAATGGAGGCTTATCGGTGGATCGGTGGTCTAGGTGGTCACGCGCCTTGCCTAGAAAGCAAAAAGCGGGTCGGATGTGCGGTTGTACCTGTTTGGACCCAAAACTTTTTCCCCATCCATTAGACCCTGAGTGGTGGTCTGGGCGCTAGTCTTTCGGATGAGACGATAAACCGAGGTCCCGTGTGTTACACATCACTATTTAGCGCAGTAAAAGAACCCACGGCAACAAGGGGGTTGTTCCTGGCAAAATTCTGTAGAAAGAAGCCACTCTGATAGGGAAACAAATACACTTGCATGCAGGAAAAAGAAAAAAAATGGGTAGGCGCTGCACATGTGGCGATGCGCTCTCCCCTCCCCGGGGAGAGCAGCCCGAATTTCATGCAGAGAAATCTGCGTGACATAAAGTGGTACAAAATACAAAATACAAATACAAAATATATAGTGCCAATTCCCAAGAAAACATGGGCTCCCCTGCTGTACAATCAAATCAATTTAAATAGGTTACATATGAGCCTGAAAAATTTGACTAACACAAAAAATAATGAAAAAATGCATGCACATACAATACACAGCATATATTACATGGCTAGAAAATACAAGTAAAATAAGAGCAATATCATCAAGAAAATGTGCAGTGCAGTACAATGCACACCACACACACACACACACACACACACACACACAACACACACACTCACAGAGGCGGTGTGCAAAAAAAACCCAAAAAAAACCACACCCATACACAAAACACACAACAGGGAATAACAAAGAGAAGGGCACATTCAGGATTTACCTACATGTATTCACGTTAACAAAAAATAAGATGAAGTAAAACAGAAATGAAGAACCTTATCATATCCCAAAACAGCAAAAGACTAGCACTAGAGTCAGAGACGAGTCAATAAAATGGGAAATCAATTTTAATCAGTGGTCAGGGACAAGAATCGGATAAAAAGGTGTGTTTTGAGCAGCCTTTTAAAGAAGGGAGTAGAGTCAGTGTGTCTAATTTCAGATGGGGGAGGTGCGTTCCAGAGAGTGGGACCTACATGAGAGAATGAGCACCCACCTGTGCTGCTTTTTTTTACTTTGGAAACTCTCAAGATTCTAGTTTCAGAGGATGAGGGAGTGGTCTGTTTGGGTGGTACACAGAGAGAGTATCAGAGAAGTATGCTGGAACTTTGTTCATGAAGAAATTATGACAATGCATCATAACTTTGTACTGGATACCAGCTTGGATTGGAAGCCAGTGCAGATTTCGCAATACAGGTGTGATGTGATTAGGCTTCTTTGTTTTGAGTAGCGGTCGGGTTTTGTACCTTTTGTAGTTTCTCTATTAAAAACTTGGGACAGCTGCAAGCAGTGAGTTTGCATAGTCAAACCTAGATAGAACAAGGACACAGATGAGTTTCTTAGCTGTATCTACATTGATATACATTCTGATGTTACTGATCTGACAAAGCACAGCATAAGCTGAGCGGCAAGTCTGTGAAACATGTTTCACAATTGACTTGGTATTTGTCATGATGAATCCTAGATTGCACTGTTAGTGAGAAAGAAATATCTGATTTTCCAACAGGATGGTAGATGGTAGATCAACTGATAGAGAAGAATGAGTGGAGTGAATCAGAAGGCTTCTGTTTTATCTCATTTAATTTCAATTTGTGTCTAGTATCCAGGATTTGACATCGGATATACAATTTTGCATGATTTCAATAGTATTGTCAATATTATCAAGAGGGCATTTAGAGTAAAGTTGGGAGTCATCTGTAAAAGACTGATTTTGGATAGAGTGACTGCTTAATGAGGGTGTCCAGTGGCGTGGTGTAGTGAAAATGAAAATAGCCAGACGGACTTACAGGGCCTGCTAGGCGTGTGAGTATATCCTCAAAAGTGATAAACACATTGACTACATCCAAACATATTGAAGGAAGTTTATAAATGAAACATTAAGATTACAATCCTAGCTTTGACAAAGTCAAATTTATTGAATTCACAAGGAAAATTGGATCAATTTATGTTACTGGTGCGAAAATTATGACTCTCAATACTAGAGAAAGAAGAGCAACCTGATGTGAATATCCAATCCAGCTGTTATTTTTTGTTATAACTTCTACACAGATCCAACATATTGATTCAAATTTACTTCTTCACAACAACAAAAGAACACTGCATTGAATACATCTGAATATAGCACTGAGAAATTCCCAAACATATTACAAAGCACTGAAAAGTCGGAAAACAACATGATTGGTCACTTTTCTCCATTATAACAGTGGCAAGGACGCCTGCTATATTGGACCCTTCCATGGGGTCAGTCGTAAGTTAAGAATAGATCATCAGGGCTCAAGTACTAGTGTTTGAGAGCAGCGAAAGTGGGGGTGTGTCCTCTTCCACATCTATGTTCTTGTCATTCTCTCTGGTGTGCTCCTGTATCTCCTTCACGAATTATTGACAGCGTCAGTATCGTTACTGGCCACGCCTCTCTCCTTTTCCACATCAAGTTCAATGTCTATGGGGAAATTTCATGTTCACTTTCCTGAGATGGAATAAAATTACTCTCCTTGTTTTTATTAACATCTGACCCTTCCATTTTGGATCAGTTCTATGGGCTTGGCTTCTGTAATGTGTAAACAGGCCTTTCTCTGTCTGCTCTGAGTACAGTACTAGGTTTCCACCCAATTGCTGTTCTTGAAGAGGAGGGCGGCCCTATGCTAAAAATAATCTGCAGCACAGCAAATAGAGGCTAACCAGCCACTCCATTGGTCTAAGGTTGAACCATGGCTGTACCATGATTGGCTCTGTCTGTCATGTCATGTCATGTCTGCCTGGGTCCCTTCTGGGGCATAAGCTCTGTCTGTGATGATGGGTAATTACTTGCTTATGGAAATTTTTGAAGGTCAAAGGGCTATAGCTATAGGATGGAAATCAACAAGGCTATAGCCTTCCTTAGTACAGAGTGAGTTAAAGTCCTTTCTACTTTAGGAGTACTTCAAGTTTAATCACAGCATGTTCTATAATATACTACCAGAGTAGGAGTGGCTTGATTTCAATAGATCTATTCTTGGTGTGGGTATGAAATTTTGTTAAATCTCCGGCATTCAAGTGGAATATTGATTATAATGTGTAGGAGTATGCCCATATTTATGAATATTGCTTTATTTATAGCAAGCATTTCTAGTAATGGAAGAACTCCCAATTTGGTGTAGTCAGATTCAACTAAACTTGGGACTTTAAAAGGAACTGTCTTGAGAGCTCTTTATAGTTACTAATAAGAGTTTTAACCTATTTGCACAAACAGTGTGAAAGAGTGTAGAGCAATGATTAATTGATGACAAAATATAAACCTGTAAAAATATTTTTTTAGCATGAAAGTTTAAGCTGATAGACATGTGTGGACACATTATTGCTTAATTTGATTACATGTTGTTCTGCAGTAGGATGTAGCAACTACTACCAATGGCAAATCCCCCTAATAACTGCAGCCCCCCCCCCCCCCCCCCCCCCCCCCCCCCCAAGTTCTGATGCAGTACAACTAGCAGTACAACTAGCTGGGGGTTCTTGTTGCAATTTGCAAGAACATTAGCCCCCCCTATGTAAAAAAACAACAACATACAGCACCAAAATCATGCAATGGCAAAGGTTCTCAGTATTAAAAAGAAATGATAATAAAGTTGATTTGAAAAAAAGACATAATAAATAAAAAACAAAAAACAAAAGACCCTTTGAATCCTCAGCTACTACTTTTTTCATCTGTTTGACTTTACTTCTAGATTGCAACCATAAAGCTACTTAGAATAAAAATATACTACTTAAAATCAGAAGAAATGCTGCTGTGTGACTTCAATTCTAGATTGTCTTCAGTGTCTTACATCTTGCAATGAAAAGACTACTTAAAATCACTTTGTCACAACTTGGAACTAAAGTCATTGTTTTCAATATATGTAAATGACTGCCCTCATTTCTAGAATGTAGCTGTGAAATATTTGCCATGACACATCTCTCTATTGTTATGATACTGACTCCCACAGACTGACACTCAAACTTCAAAGCAATATGGATAGATTAATTACTTGGACTCAATTAAACCATATGTCCTTAAATACATTTAAAAAAAAACTAAGTGTATATAGTATTTGCAAGACAAAAAATGAAAAATAAATTCCAACCTCTGTTGATAGATAAAAAAATTATTGAAGAAGTTGACTGCACAAAATTCTGGATGTTATTATTGACAAAAATCTTACTTGAACTGACCATGTGATGGCACTAGGACACCTTACTAACAAGTTACTTCAGTTATCAAAAATTAAACACTTTCTAGACAAACATTCACCCAAACTATTTTATTGTGGCCATATTTTGCCTATAGTTGACTATGCTTCATCTCTTTGGAACAGCTGCAATGAAACTGTTAATGTAAAATTCAATTCATGGATTATATAAAAGAGCACTAAAACTTGTCCAATTAACATCAAGCTCCCTAACCATCAACAATTGTAAGGAAACAAATATTCTTACATTTCAAAACATACATAATCACAATAAAGCTCTATTTGTACAAAAAGTTGTCATGGAAATACCCCTCCCAAGATCACCAATAGATTCAAAATTAATGAGCACAGGCATAACTATTTACTAACATTTCCCAGACCCAGAAAATAAACAAAACAAGCTTCTTATATTCAGGTAGTGAATCATAGAACAAGCTCCCAAAATGTTTAAAATGTATCAAAAACAAAAATCAGTTCAAGAATCAGTTAAAAAATCACTTAATGGGCTTATGCAAAAATGCATAAGATCTTAATCATGAGTCCAATCAGCCATGTTTAAGATTAAATGTATTGGTACTTTCTGCTCCCCTTAAAATCTTTCAGGTATGATTTATTGTGACAGGAAAATTTACACTTTGCTTGCTACATGTATGTGGAAGGGGGGAGAGGAGGAAATTTTTTTAAAATGTTCATGAAAGGGTATAAGTGATGTATGTAAACAGTGTACAATTTGCAAATTTGAATATGATAGAAAAAGAGAAAAACAAATGGCTGACCTGATGGCTAGATTGGTAACATTTTTTCATGCATTATTTCTTACCCAGTTCAATGGGCTTCAGCATGAACTTTTTTTTAAATGTTATTTTATTGTTATTGGGTGGTGGGCCTCTGTCAGTCCCAGTGGACTAGGAATTCTGCCAGAAGAAGGGTAATTTGTTTGGCAACCCAATGCCCCAGTGGCAGTCTCTGTTGCATCTGATGCAGATAGTGGCTTGTTGAGGTGGCTGGAGTACATGCCTTCCACTTGGCTTTCTTTTTGTTTGCTGTGGTGTGGATTGTTATTATTAATGGAATTAATAACACTATTAAATTCATATTGTTTTGGTTAGTGGTTAAAGCTTCTTTTTTTCTGTTGATATGTGTAGGGGGGGGGGGGGTATTTATTAGTATAACATTTTTTATTATTATAATTTTGTTGCTGTTTGTGTTTTCCCCCTTCTCCTTGATACCCCCCCTCCCTGTCTGTTCCAACCCTTTTTCTTTTTTTTTTGTTTGTTGGTGTTGGGGTTTTTCTCTCAGTTGTGATAGGTATTATTATATTTGTCATTATTGTTGTTATTGTTTTTAGGGGAGGATGGGGTTGTTTGTTTGGGTGGGGTTTTTTCCTTCTTTTTTATATATAAAGTATTAACTAGTCTATGGAGAAATTGTAACCTGATATAATTTGTCTGATTAACATTTCATGGGCTTTTTTAAACTCTTAAATAATGGTATCTGTGATATTGTAACTGATATAACTTTAACATTTTATTATTTTTTTAAACTTAAAATGTGTGCATAGGCCTAGTGTGGGCAGCAGTGGGCCCTGTACTGTGTGTGTTGTGTGTGTGTGTGTGTGTGTGTGTGTGTGTGTGTGTGTGTGTGTGTGTGTGTGTGGTGTTGTGTGTGTGGTGTGTGTGTGTGTGTGTGTGTGTGTTGTGTGACTTTTGAGTGTATTTTTTGTTCTTCTTTGTTTTTATCCATAGGTATATTTTAAGTTTTTAACTCACTCCATACTGGGCATTTTGTATTTATATGTTCCTCTAGATACTGAACCATTTGTATAGGTTTGTTTTTAAATCACCAAAAATAATGACAAAACACAATGACTTGAAATTTTGAATGTTTATTTATAAATGGAATAAGCATGGTACCAAGTTTCATAGCCTTTACTTTTAAGGTTCATTTTTTGTAATTGTAGTGAAAAAAAACATTTTATAACAAAATTTTGGGTGGTTGCAAATACATAGAAAGAAAATTTTCAGCATTGTTGCAAAAACTTATTTTCACATAAATCACATTGAAATACCCTGTAGAATGTAAAAAAAAAAAAAAAAAAAAAAAAAAGAAGAAAGAAAGAAAAGCTACTTAAGTGTGTCTGCATTATGTAAATTAACATATATTAGTAATTATTCGTAATTAGTAATTAGCCATTAGTAATCATAATATTGTTTGCTGACTTTAGCTCAGCTTTCAATGCATAGAAGGAAAATTTTCAACATTATTTTTTTTTTAATTTCACATAGAGTCTAAATAACATTGAGATACCCCAGAGAATGTTAAAAAAAAAAAAAGGCTGTTTGAGTGTGTCTGTATTATACAAAATCGCATATATAAATGCAATAAACAAATTCATAATTTTTCATTTGGCGCTTCCCTTGGTGCATTTCATGGTCCCTGTATGGTGGAATGGCAGGAAAAAATCTTAAATCTTCATGCCAGGTTCATAAACTGAAGGAAACTATCCATGTTCTGGTCATGCAGTAGGTGTGTGCATGGGTGTCTCCTTCAGGATTATTGACAGCGTCAGTTGCCGTCACTGGCCACGCCTCTCTCCTCTTACACATCAGGTTCATGTCCAAAATTTCATGTTCACTCTCCTTAGATGGAACAAAAGTACTTTCCTTGTCTTCTTCAACATCTTTTACATCTGATCCTTCTGTTTTGACCAGTTCTAGGGCTTGTCATAAAGTGTAAACAGGCCTTTCTCATCAGCTCTGAGTGCTACTCATACCAGGTTCCCACGCCTCGTTTTGATACAGGGAGGAGCATATACTAAGAAAATCCTTCAGCACAGCAAATAAGCAACAGCATCTATTGTCTAGTGAAGTATGATAGGCTACCATGGAGCTGTTCACACATCATGCAGCATGCGCAATTGCGTGCTGCATTTGACGACCAGGTTCGATCCGAGGAATGGTTCCTGGTACAATGCTACCCTCTCCCCAAAGTCCTCCATGAACTTAACGGGCCGTGCCAACGCATGCAGACATCTTGCGCACACATAACCGTCCCTTCGAAAGTAGGCATCGTTGCCGTGGAACAGATGACATATTACAAAACTCATACACACGGACCATGAAAAGCACATGATGCTTATCTGTACCCGAATAAGAATAAATAATATTAATAAATGCATCAAATTCCTTGTAAGTTGCAACTTGCAGCAACTGGAGGCGGGGAGATCTACACAGTTCCTGCAAATGCAGCCAACTATGTTGGTGGGGAGGGGGATCACTCCATGCAGTTGGTTGCAATTTGTTACCACCTGTGTTAGGCCCCCATGTAAAAAAAACAACCACATATCTTTAATCAATGTAAGTTCAATACAATACACTACTTCAGCATTTTAGAAGCTCCTCATACATTTTTGTTAACTTTCTGACTTCAGTTCCAAGTTGTGACAAAGTGGATGGTGGTCTAGGTGGTAACTGGTAAGGCGCCTTGCCTAGAAAGCAAAAAGTCCCAGTCGGATGAGTGCGAGTTGCGGGTAGGAACCCCCGTTTGGACCCAAAACTTTTTCCCCATCCATTAGACCCTGAGTGGTGGTCTGGGCGCTAGTCTTTCCGAGAGACCATAAACCGAGGTGGGTGTGTTACACATCATTATTTAGCCCACATAAAAGAACCCACGGCAACAAGGGGTTGTCCCTGGCAAAATTCTGTAAGAAAAGCCACTTGATAGGGAAACAAATACAGTTGCATGCAGGAAAAAGAAAAAAAATAGGTAGGCCGCTGCACATGTGGCCACGCCCTCTCCCGGGGAGAGCAGCTCCAAGCAGAGAAATCTGCTGTGACATAAAGTGGTACAAAATACAAAATACAAAAAAATACAAAATGACTCACTTTGTCACAACTGTTCAGCGCCAAAATAATGCAATGGCAAAATTTCTCAGAATAAAAAAGAAATGATAATAAAGATACTAAGAATTTTTGCCATTGCATGCTTTTGGTGCTGAAAAGTTGTGACAAAGTGCATCAAAGCACTTTGTCACAACTTGGAACTGAAGTCAGAAAGTTGACAAAAATGTATGAGGAGTTTCTAAAATGCTAAAGTAGTGCATTATATTGAACTTACATTGATTAAAGATATGTTGTTGTTGTTTTTTACAGGGGGGGGGGGGGGGGGCTAATGCAGTTTGGTGGGGGATGAACACAATTCTTGCAATTACAATGAACTGTATCAATCCCCCCCCCCCCCCCCACTTGACACAGTTCGTGGCAAATTATGATGAACTGTGTTGTTGGGACAACTGTATCAGAGCAACAGGCAATGGCAAAAGTTCTTAGTATCTTTATTATCATTTCATTTTTATACTTATTTATTTTCATTTTTATTCTTTGATATTCTTTGATATCAAGGATAATGGAATAAGCACTCATGTGCTTTTTTTCATCCAGTCCTCGTGTGTATGCAGTTTTGTCAATCTTATCATCTGTTCCCACTGGTACACAATGGCCTACTCTTACGAAAAGCTGAACAGGATTTAACTATGCCCAAGATGTTTTGGTGGGTTCGCACACAAGGGCCTGGGTTTAATGTCTCATACAAAGACTTTTGAGGAGAGTGGAGTCAGTACTGATGTTAACTCCAGGGAACTCAGGTGGTCAAATTAGTAACGCAATGTTCTGACCACTAGGCTGTCCCATGCATCAAGGCACTTTGTCACAACTTGGAACTGAAGTCAGAAAGTTGACAAAAATGCATTAGGAGTTTCTAAAATGCTGAAGTAGTGCATTATATTGAACTTACATTGATTGAAGATATGTTGGTGTTTTTTTACATGGGAGGGGCCTAATGCAATTTTGCAGAACTGCATTGATCCCTGGCTGGGTGCAGTTATGGTTGCAAAGAGCTGTGTCTACCCCTCCCATAAGTTAGAACAACTGTGTTGCAATGTCAAATTGTGTCACAACAGCAGTCCTTTTTTCTTCTTCTTCATTGAGCACTCAGACAGCATCTGTTGTCTATCAGTAAAAATGTGTTGCCTGCCATTGCACCCTGACAAATCAGGCCCAGTGCATCTGACTTCGGCATGGGAGAGAATTGTTATCTTTTAAGTCTTTCTGGAATAAAAGTGGGAGAATGGACAGAGAAGGCAGAAAATAGACAAGAAGGAGGTGACAGGAAGAAAAAAGACCTAGGCAGAAAAGTAGAGAGAGACAGAAAAGAGGGAATTCCTAGCACAGAATTTGCAGAAGGTGTAAATGCTATTTATACTGGTAGGTCCCTGGCATCCCCATGGGGAGTACAGTCCCTTCAACACACAATGAACACTGTGGACATTTTTTTTCTTTCTTTTTATTATTTTTTTTAATATAGGTCTATATATGGAGGATAATGGAATAAGCACTCATGTGCTTTTATTACATCCAGTCCCCTTGTGTATGCAGTTGTGTAAATCTTGTCATCTATTCCCACTGGCATACAACAGCCTACTCTTATGAAAAGGCAACAGGATTTAACATGCCTAAAATATTCTGGTGTGTTTGCACAGGGTCCTAGTCTCATCCAAAGGACTCTTGGGGAGAGGGGAGTCAGCACTGATGTTAACTCCAGGGGAAAAATCCCTTGAAGGGGAATCAATGGAACCTGGTCGTCAAATTGCAAGCCCGATGTTTTGACCACTAGGCTATTCTGTCCCCCCATGACATCTGCTGGCCTATGCCAGGGCAGGCAGACAGACTGGCCAATAGGCTTATGAGACAATGGGGTGAAGCCAATGACCCTGAGATAGTGAACTGAAGGACATGTACAAAGATAGCACAGTGCAGTGAAGTAGCCACAGATAATGAGTGGAGGGGAAGATGCATTCACACACACACAACACACACACACACACACACACACACACACACACACACACTGTTCTGCTTTTCGGAAGAGCATGCCATAGCATGTGGTGGGAATGGCAAAGTTTACAAAACTGCATGTACACTGGGACTGGATGCAAAAAATAAATCACATGAATGCTTATTCCATTAGAAATGTTTTTAACACACACACACACACACACACACACACACACACACACACACACACACACACACACACACACACACCACCATTCCATGCACCACATGCATACATACACAAACTAGAGACAAAGGGGAGAAATAAAAAATGTTGCATCACATCTGGAGGACACTATTTTAGGCAGGAACAAAACTTGGTGCAAGGCATTGATCCAACGCCAAGAGGGGCCTGCACCGGTCTCTTTGAGCGCATGTGCGTCGACACGCACACACGCACTACATAACGCACGTGCACACACACACACACACACACACACACACACACACACACTGTAGGCTATCAGCAACGCACGCAGTGTCGCTGCCTAGGCCTACAGCCCAATTTGTGAGCAATGGGTGTGCGCATGTGCTGTCGCGGCTATTGTTTTAGCCTAATGTGCCGGGTTGGACAATTAGGGTATTGTTTTTTTTTTTCTTTCTTTCTTTTTTTTTTTTTTTTACCACAGCATTAATCATGTATAAGCACTTCCAGGAAGTGCTTGTTGAAGGATCTGACAATAGTCATTCAGGATCATATGATCGACAAACATTCTTACAATCATGACTAGCCTAATAGGCCTAGGGAGGTGCGTATAGCTAGTAGACCAAGTCATATGACAGTGTCACACGTCCACTTCAGATAGGCCTAGGGCCTAGACTTCATGATGCTGCACGTCAAGTTGTTCAAAATAGACTTAGTAATAAACAGTGTGGGTAACTATTTTGCTATTTTCACTATCACTGTGCTTTCTGGACTGGGGGGGGGGGGGGGGGGGGGGGGGGGGGGGGGGGGGGGGGGGGGGGGTCTTACCCAAATGTGTGTGTGTGTGTGTGTGTGTGTTCTTGAATCTTTTTTCGTGAGTGTGTGTGTGTGTGTGCGTGCGCGTTTACTTTTTTTTTCCTCTTTGATTTTTTTTTTTTTTTTTTTTTGGGGGGGGTTGCATGTATTTTCTTCTTGTTCATTTGTTATTTAACTTCAGACATCCTTCATTCTTGTTAGATGCACCAGTCTCTCGGTTGTGGGGGTGGGCGTGGGAGGGTATGTACACTGGCTGGCACGTACAAAAGTGCAGTGTGCATGCACATACATCCTGCCTACCTTAGTGCCGCCAGACATCAATATGTAGACATAAGGCAAGGCAAGGCAAATTCTTTTATTCCAGGATAATAGATAAGCATTCCTGTGCTTTTTTTAACATCCAGTCCCCGCCCTTTTCAGGGATAACATCAAGATAAAAAGATAACCTCTAAACAACAACAATAATAATGATCCAAATACCAAGAGCAAGAAACAATACCAAGCATCAAACAACAGACAAGAAATAAGACAGAGATACAATAATAAGGTAATGATATAAAAAGGCACTCATTCAGAAACAAAATAAGAAGTAAGAATCAATGATGATTTTGATTTGAAAAAAATAAGCTCAATAATTAAGGAGCAAACATGAGAATGAGGTAAATGACTGAAAACATCAATCCACCACCATCTATCAACAAAATAAGTTATATAAAACATAACATTTTGATAAAAGGGGAGAAACACACACACACACACACACACACACACACACCACACACACACACACACACACACACACACACACACACACACACATAACTAGCCTATAGCACAACAACCTGGCTAGAACAGAAATACTGAGGTCACAGAGAGAGAGAGAGAGAGAAGAGAGAGAGAGAGAGAGAGAGAGAGAGAGAGAGAGAGAGAAGAAACCTTTATTTTTCAAGGGTTACAGAGTAAGTATTACATACTTTTTTTCATGGGGCCCTGGCCCTGATTAGGGATAAACATTTAAAAAATAAAAAATATAATAATAAAAATAGATCTAATAACAAATAAAATAAATAGATTTTTTTTAAAGGTAATAGGGACCCCCTAACACACAAACCATCATCACCACCAACAACAATTTAACCTATATTGAAAAAAGGAGAACAGGATAAATTCAACAAAACCATTATCTCCAACTGGATACATTGATAATTATTCAAACAAGGAAATATATATGTATTCACAACACATAGTCCACAGTTGACCCCACCATTAATGTCAAGACAGATGCATTGAGTATTATTATGTAAAGTAAGTTAGTAGATTAAAAAAAAAAATATTAAACACAACAAACCCAAAGACAGATTTTTTTTAAAACCACAAAAACAAAAAAACCACCTTAGAGAGAAGACAGCAGAGAAGATAGTAGCCCCCCCCCCCCCCCCCCCCCCCCCCCTTCAAAAAAAGAAGAAGAAGAAAAGATATATATCAGATCATTTTTACAAAACCTGTCTTTCTTTAAAACATTGCAAAAAGAAAAATTAACCAAGAATATCAACATCATCAACCAATCATTTAGACAAAAAAAATTGACATTAAGATGGGACCCCCATAAGATACTCAGTATAACCTTTTTCAAATCATGTTCAAGAATATGGATTAGTAAGTCCAAAAGGACTTTATATATATATATAATATATATATATATATAATATATATATATATATATAATATATATATTATATATATATAGGGGGGGGGGGGGGGGCTGCATGCTGTGTGTGTGAGGGGAAAAACAAACAAAGAAGGCATAAGAAGGGAAACACACACACACAACCCCCCCCCAACCAACCCCCCAACAAAACCCCTATAACACACAAAAAACTACAAAGAACACCCTTCTGTATTTAAACAATAAGAATACTATTTCAATTCAACATAAGAACCAAAACATCCTGTCCAATGATAAATGTAGGATAGTATATGTGAAGGTGGGTGCAGAAAGAAAGGAAAGGAGAGAGGAGAGAGAGAGAGAGAGAGAGAGAGAGAGAGAGAGAGAGAGAGAGAGAGAGAGAGAGAGAGAGAGAGAGAGAGAGAGCATCATCAGATTACATCATCATCAAACAAACCAAACAACAAAGTAGGCCTTTTTCAAAACACCCACAGAAACACTTCTTTACACAATAATTATCATCATTGAAACTTATAAAGTACAATGAGGCCAGAAGTCTAACAATGGGAAAAACTGAAAAGCAAATAAATAAACAAACAAAACTATTATTATAAGAAGCCATCAAATAGCAACAAAACAACATTTAAAGTTATACAAACCATTTTAAAATTAAACTCAATGCATTACAAGGCAAAGTATAGTAATGAGAAAGAAGAGGAAGATTAGAAATATTCAGGATGATGATAAACAAGGTGCCATAAATCTACAAACCAAGCATTTATATGAAAATAAATACATTCCATGTAAGTTTATGTGAATAGGAAAGGAAAGAAGTGTGACAGAGGGGTAACAAACATGGAGAGAGTAAAAGATTGATAGAGAGAAGAAGCCAGCCGTGAACCACTAAGTAGGATTATAGTATATATATATATATATATAATATATAATATTAATATATATATTATATAAGAGAGACAGACAGACAGAGGGAACTGGAATGATTTATTCACAAAAAGGCCATTGGCCCATACATGAAGGGGGTTGCCAAACTGCTTAGTATTTTGGTGTGTGATAAAAGACAACAGCAATAACAACAACAAAATTATTGTATAGCAACAAAATCAGTAACAAAAATATGACTAACAATAACAAAATATCTCTTATTCTAAAAGCTTTACACAATTATAGAGTGAGGCTGTGCACAACCTCAGGCTGACTTGACACCATGAGTAAACAGAGTCTAAGTGAATTAGGCTGCCTACTATATTTTACAGGGATGTAACTCTGCCTAACATCCTCTAACATTGGACAGCATAACACAAAATGCACTTCATCTTCAGGTGCTTGCTTACATAATGGGCAGAGTAACCTGAGAGAGAGAGAGAGAGAGAGAGAGAGAGAGAGAGAGAGAGAGAGAGAGAGAGAGCATGTATCTAGTTTGGATCATCAGAAGAATGGTATTTATTATAATACCCTCATAAAAATCTCTTTCATCATCAGATATTGCTACCAATAAGAGAAGCATGCCAAACAAATTTATAAGCAAGGAAAAGACAATAAAACAACAGACAACAACCCTCAAGATATAGTATATATAGAAACATCTGTATAAAAGACTGTCTAAGAATTAGACATAATCTAGACATCAACCACATTTTCAAATAGTGTAATATGTACACAAGATGGAAAATCACGATAATATAATTTAAAACGGTAATGCACACAAGTTACAAATCCTAACATAGCAACTCAAACAATTTTACTAATAAATGTTCAGATGATTTCCATAACATGGATTTCAAATAATATACAAGTGCTCAGTCCATACACATACCATTTAAAACAATTAATTTGGTTAGTTAATCAAATCAAGAACAAAATATTACAGATTCCATGAATAAATATCCCATCTACTCCTTTTAATCTAGAATGTGATTTCTTTTGTTCCCTTTGATTATCTCATCAAGGTGAGATCTTAAGTTATTGTGACCATTGCTTGATAAGAAAATTTATGATGTACATGTAGTAGGGGTACTAGTGTGTTAGCATATTGATAAGTATTTCCCAGGTGAGTATAAATGGCCTTTTTGAAAATTTCTTTACTTTGGGATGTTTTCAGGTGTGTTGGCAACATGTTCCACAGTAAGCTGAGTATGTGAGGCTTGATTTAAAGAGGTCAATTCTAGGTATTGGTTGTTCAATTTTGGTAGGATATCGGGAAGATGGTCACCCATCCAATTGGTAATCAGGCTCAACTTGGCTGGGGGAAAGCAAGTGCTGGGACTACTGAGCTATCTGGTCCCCTATACTTATCTTTTTTCGGAAGACATATGGAATTTAGATTGGAGGGTTTGTGGAGCAAGTCCTCTCATAATTTTATGCATAAATATTCCTTTATTCATGGTAAACTTGGAAGAACGTCAAGTTTTTCTTAGTCTGTTGCAATTAAGGTAGACGATTTTAGGAGAACTGTGTTGAGAGCTCGTTTGTACATGCTGTTATGAGGTTTTAGAATACTGGCACTGGCTGTATCAAAAAGTATAGAATATTAATTAATGGAAGATAAAATGTAAACATGTAGAAAAATAGTTTTCTGGCATGTATGTTGATAAATTGCTTGATTCTGCATAGTTGGTGCACTTGTTTGGAAACTGTTTTGCATAATGTATTTATGTGTGCCATCCAAAAAAGGTTGTTGTCAATCATTACACCTAGAAGTTTATGGCTATCAACTTCCTCAATAGTTTCATTGTTGATTGATATAGGTGGAAGTCTAGTTGTCATGTTTTGTCTTTCTTGTCTTGTTGTTAGAAGCATGACTTTGGTCTTGTGGGGGTTAAGTGACAGATGATTATAATTGCACCATTTGTTTAAAGCATCAACACTACCTTGTAATGAGGTAAATGTTTTTTATGGCTGGTGTGACTAGTATGAATTGTAGTGTCATCACAAAAAAATTCACATGATTCTTTGATGTGCAAAGGAAGGCCATTAGCATATATAGAGAATAAAAGGGGGCCTGAAACAGACCCTTGTGGTATTCCATATTTTACTGGTAGTGTACATGATTTTGTGGTATTGATCAAGGTATATTTGTTATGCAGGAACAATCTAATCAGCATCATGCTGTTATCAGATATTCCATAGAGCAATAGGTTTCTGCATAGCAGTTCATGGTGGATTACATCAAAGGCTTTGGCAAAGTCTACAAAGAAGGATCCACAAAATTTGTTATCATTTATTTTATTGTGCCAAGTATCTACAATGTTAGTAAGGGCTGTGTGGTATGAATGATTTTTCCTGAATTCTGATTGGTTATCAATTAAAAGACTGTAATGTTCTAAATGTTGGCAAAGATATTTGTGTATATGCGTTTCAAG
>CM060346.1:8860106-8942606 GCA_030674155.1 Stramonita haemastoma
TCCTTCGTTTTGTTTTTGCTGTTGGGTTTTTTCTTTGTTTGAGTTTTTCTCTGTGTGTGTGTGTGTGTGTGTGTGTGTGTGTGTGTGTGTGTGTGTGTGTGTGTGTGTGTGTCTGTTTGTTTTGGGGGGGAGGTGTTGTTGTTTTTGTTTTTGTTTTGTTTGTTCTCCTATTCCCTAATTAGGGCAAGGGCCGATGAAAAACAAAGTGTGTGAATACTTACTCCTTACCCTTGACAAATAAAGATCATTCATTCATTCATTCATTCATTCATTCATTCTCTCTCTTCTCTCTCTCTCTCTCTCTCTCTCTCTCTCTCTCTCTCTCTCTCTCTCTCTCTCTCTCTCTCTCTCTCTCTCTCTCTCTCTCTCTCTCCTTCTCCTCTTCCCTTTTTATATTAACTTATTTTATGTTATGAATGTTTTAGGTTCTATGTCGAATTTTGGAACTTTTATGTTTATTATTAATCTCTCTACACAAAGTTGTTTTTCACCATATGGGCTACTGTGCCTTTCGGAATTGTACTGGTTGTGTGTGTGTGTGTGTGTGTGTGTGTGTGTGTGTGTGTGTGTGTGTGTGTGTGTGTGTGTGTGTGTGTGTGTGTGTGTGTGTGTGTGTGTGTGAAATAAAATCAACCAAATCAAATCAAATCAAATTTTTATTTCCAGATGGTAGATTTAATAAGCATTAATTTGCTTTTTTTCATCAAGTCATCTAGATCTATCTATTTAAAAAAAAATCAGTAGAAAAACCCCTAACAAACAAGTGTGTGTGTGTGTGTGTGTGTGTGTGTGTGTGTGTGTGTGTGTGTGTGTGTGTGTGTGTGTGTGTGTGTGTGTGCTTATCTATTTATCTATTTATTTATTATTTTATATCGAGGATAAGGGAATAATCACTCGTGTGCTTTTTTACAGCCAGTCCCCGTGTGTATGCAGTGTGTGTGTGTGTGTGTGTGTGTGTGTGTGTGTGTGTGTGTGTGTGTGTGTGTTTTAGTTTTCTGTTGTTTTTTGTTTTTTGTTTTTTTTTGGTCTGCTTTTAAAAAAAAAGTGTTTGATTGGGTTGTTTTTTTGTTTTTGATTTGTTTTTGTTTTTTGTTTTGTTGTTTGTTTTGGTGGTGGGTTTTTTTTTTGGTTTTTTTTTTTTGGGGGGGGGGTGCATTTGCAAAAAAATCTCACTACTGGTGAACCTCGGAGCTCTAGCCGAGGAACGAAAACAAATCCATCCATATTCCCATACTATGCTCACAAACACGGACTCATGCACCAGCGCGCGCGCGCGCGTGCGTGCGTGCGTGTGTGTGTGTGTGTGTGTACATGCATGCGTCAAACTAAAGTCAAAATTTTATTTCCAGATGGTACATTGAGTAAGCAATAAATTTGCTTTTTTTCATCACGCATCTATCTGGAACCCCCCCTCCAACAAAACAAAAAAATAGAGAAACAAACTAACAAAATGAAACAACAAGCAAACCAGCAAAATACATCAATAACAGGAAAAAAAAAAAACATCCAAAATATAATTAACTACACATTGTTATGACAACTCATAACAATAAGTAAACTCAAAAATAACTACAGAAAAGATAATCATAGTAATAACGAAAGCAGTAATAATAATGATAATGATAATAATAATGATAATAATAATAATAATAATAATAATAATAATAATAATAATAATAATAATAATAATAATAATAATGATAATACATGGAATTTGTATAGCGCTGTATCTTGCAAAAACAGATCAAAGCGCTTGCATTCGACCTACAGGACACACAATCAGCAACTATTTACAGTTTTGACAAATTCGAATGTACACACACACACACACACACACCACACACACACACGCACGCACACACACGCACACACACACACACACACACACACACACACACACACACACGCATACACACACGCACGCACGCACGCACGCAGCACGCGCACGCGCGCGCACGCACACACACCTACAAACGTTATGCACTTTGGCAGGTGGATGTTGAAGGCAGGGACAGGTAAGAGATGGAAGCGGAAGGAGAAAAACTTAGGTTTGAAATAAGTGTGTCTTGAGGTTGGATTTAAAAGTGTCATAAGTAGGCTTTTGTCGGAGGGAGAGAGGAAGGTCGTTCCACATCGATGGACCAGAAACAGAGAAAGAGCGGCGGCCAACGGTAGATAGGTTGAATCTGGGTGTTTTTAGGGACAAAGTATCTGTCGACGAGCGGAGGGAGCGAGAAGGTGTGTACAAGTGAAGACATTTATTTATTTTATTTTATTTATTCTTTTATATCGAGGATAACAGAATAAGAATCATGTGCTTTTTTTCATCCGGTCCCCGTGTGCATGCAGTTTTGTAAATATTGTCATCTGTTCCCACCGGCACATTTATTTATTTATTTATTTATTTATTCTTTTATATCGAGGATAACAGAATAAGCAATCATGTGCTTTTTTTCATCCGGTCCCCGTGTGTATGCAGTTTTGTAAATATTGTCATCTGTTCCCACCGGCACACGATGGCCTACTCTTACGAAAAGCGGAACAGGATTTAACGTGTGCGCAAGATGTTCTGCGTGCGTTCGCACACGGGGCCTCGGTTTAAAGTCTCATCCGAAGGACTTTTGGGGAGAGTGGAGTCAGCACAGAGGTAGGAGGGTGCAGTATTGTGGAGACATTAATAGTTAATAATAATAACTATATGATATAATAATAATAATAATAATAATAATAATAATAATAATAAAAAGATAATGCATCGTAAGACTCGCTCTTTCAGTAGGCTACACACACACACACACACACACACACACACACACACACACACACACACCACGCACGCACGCACGCACGCACGCACGCACACACCCACACACAACTGATACACGCACGTACGCAGGCATGCATGCACTCACGCACACATACACACATCCCCCCCCCCCCCCCCCCCCCCTCGCACAAACACAAGTATATACCAGTGTGCACATGCACGCTCTGAGTTGTTTTTTTTAATCGTAGAAAAAAACAACAACCCAGGAACATAATAAAAAGTCAAACAGTTATAGATCTATCAGGTTACAATATCCTCTATCCTTTTACATCGTGCTTTATATGATAAAGAAATAAAAACAAAACAAACAACAAACAAAACTAAAAAAGGGAAAATATAGTAACAAAACACCCTAACATTGATATCCAATCCAAAACAATCAAACCAACAACATTTCAAACTAGTAAACTCACTCATAATGATAATGCTAGAAATTTACAATAATATGATAATCACCCATCACCACTAATAGCAATAACAAAACAATAATTTAAAAAGTGGTTGAAAAGGACCGGGGAAAGAGGGGGGGTATCAAAGAGGATGGGAAGAGCATAAACAACTAGCCAAACAAAGATCAGATAATAATATAAGTTATTCCTGTATGCCTGTGAATCGTGGACCCTGACTGCTGTGATTTGGAGAGAAGAGTACTGGCGGTAGAGATGAGATGCTTCCGGAGACTCCCTGGCATCTCCTACAGAGACCACACAAGCAACGAAGAGGTGCATAACAGAATCCAGCAAACCATTGATCTCTACGAAAACCTTCTATCAATCGTAAAGAAGTGTAAACTTAAACGGTACGGGCATATCACAAGATCAAAAGGACTTGCAAAAACAATACTGCAAGGCGCTGTCCAAGGAGGAAGAAAAAGAGGCAGAAGAAAAAGAGGCAGACTAAGGAAGAGATGGGAGGACAACATCAGCGAACGGACAGGCCTAGAACTCAACAAAACTTTGAGAAAGACAGAACAGAGAGAGGAATGCAGAGAACTGGTTGTCAAGTCTTCAGGGCGTGCCCCCATGGTCGCCAGACTAAGGTAAACAGAATTATCCCATCATTAATAACATCCACACAAAAAATCCATGATGAAACCTGTTAAATTGGACTTCAAAAGAAAAAAAGAAGAAAAAAAAAGGACACGGAAGAAAGAGAACCAAAAAAAAAGTCACAATATCATCACTTCATTCATTTGTTTTTCTCCTTTTCACACTTGTAAAACTTGTAAAATAACAGGCTTTCATTAGCATTATCCATAGCTTCAAGGGATGCAGAAAGTGCTGCTGCATTTGTTGTAATCACGGCTAATTGATTTATAAATCAGTTCTTAAACATTTACTCATTAAATGATTTTTCATCTGTCTTGAACTGATTTTTGTTTTTGATACATTTTAAATTTTTAGGGAGCTTGCTCCATAGACCACTTCCTGAATGTTGGTTGGTGTTTATGCCTGTTCTCATTAATTTTGAAGCAATTAGCGATTTTCAGAGGGGCATTTCCATTGACAACTTTCTGTGCAAATATGGCTTTATTGAAAAAAAAAGTCTGTTATGGAAGGTTAGAATATTTGTTTGCTTATAATCATTGATTATTAAGGAGCTTGATTTTAACAGAACAAGTTTTAGTGCTCTTTTATATAGGCCTAATCAATGAATTTTAAATTTGTTTCACTGCAGCTGTCCCAAACAGTTAAAGCATAGTCCACGATAGGCAAAATGTTAAGTTGAAGTCTGTCCCGAGCCTAAGGCTCATCAGGCCGGTGCTTATCCCGGTTTCTGTGGCGTTAAGGGACTGAGAGTCATAGACTCCCCCCTGGATAGGACGCCAGTCTATCGCAGGGTTAACCCCCAACACAAGGTTGGTACCCCTTTAACACCTGGGTGGGGTGAGAAAATAGCCGTAAAGTACCCTTTCCAAGGGCACAACACCATAGCCGAAAGCTGGGATCGCACCCGCAACCTTTAGATTACGAGTCCAACGCCCTAACCACTAGACTACAGCGGCGGCAGGCAAAATGTGGCCACCCCCAAAAAACAGTTTGCGTGAATGGTTATTTAAGAAGTATTTTATTTTAGATAACTGAACTATCTTGTTGCCAAGACGTTTTCCTAGAGCCATCACATGGTCAGTCCAAGTAAGATTTAACATGTGTGCCTGTGTGTGTGTGTGTGTGTGTGTGTGTGTGTGTTGTGTATTTTGTCAATTTGTTATAAATTTCATGTGCCAGGGTAAAGTGTGAAGACACATTGAACTTTTTGCACTTTTAACGACCAATTCGCTCTCGCTTTCTTTTTACTTCATTTTTTGTTGTTGTTATCAATAAAATATTAGATCTAGTGCCAAGAAATCCAATAGAAAAAGAACAAAATACAAATAAAGGGATAGAACTAAGTCAAGAAAACCATAACATACGGTCATGTCCCTTGGATAAACCTACCCAGACACTCGCTTTAATTGAGTGGACACCAGAGTTATTTGTGCAACATTATTATCTAGTCAATTCTTAAATATTACAAATTTAACTATCAACCAAATTTTAGAAAAAGTTCACGGGGCAAAATCAGCGTGGGAACGATAAACACTTTTCGAAAGTAACAGGGAGAAAAGTGTCACCGTTTTCGTGGCTGCACTGTCAGCTTTTCGGCTGGCCTCTGTTTGGCATTGCGAGGCCTGTTAAGGGTTTCAGTTTTGTGTTAAGCCAATATTTTATTTGTACAACAAATTCTAGTTTTCCTCAGTTTGTGTTAGGCAAAAATAGGCCTATCCCGGTCGATGCATACACGAAAAAAAACACCTCATTAAGTCGAGTATTTGCCTGTTACAGAGAAAGGAATGTAACGGAAATAACATGTGATCATCTGTGAGTGCAAGGTGGTTGTTTGTAAGATCAATTTTCACGGCAGGTTTCCGGTATAGAATATTATGTGACCGGTCCGAAGGCAAAATAAAATAATGTCAAAGTTAAAATGCAAAACTGCCTTTAATGCAAGAAAAGCTACGATCATTCCCTAATCAAAATTATACAATTTTGGGGGGAGTAGGAAATAATTACCCCGTGAGAACCCCTCACGAGTCGCACGCACAGTCACAACCATCAAGCATTTCCGTCACTGCAAAACGAGTCGTCGTGCTTTAGGCTAAGCCACACCACAACTTCCAGCGCTGCGACACAAAACTATTTCTACCAATCGAACGAACAGTGCATCAAATTTGGAGAAGAAACATAAATCAGGTAAGATTTAATACTATGTCTACTTCTTTTTAAAAAGTTTCGGCCTCGACGATGAAGTTTGTACAACTTTGGGGAAGTGGATCACTCAGGCGGCAACTGGTTGACAGAGTCAAAATGGGCGTTCATGACAGAGGCCCAGTGGGTCGTGGCTTGCGGAATGCGGTTTGCCAAGCACGTGATAAAGCGCAGGCAAGGCCGTAGGGGGCAGCTAAATTCTTTCTGCCATTTGGGGAAGAAAGAAAAAAAAAAGAAAGAAAGGAAAGGCATGCTGTGTTACGATGGTGGTTCAGAGCCCAACGATACTGGTGGGACTAGGCGACAGAGTCGCTAACTGTTGTAATGTAGGGCAGCTTGTCGCACGTGTGTGTACGAATGCGCGTGATGTCTTCGGTAGCGTAGGCCCTAGCTAGTCCTGATCCAGAGGCCGGTCAGTGCATGTCGAGCCACGTCATTAACGTTTTGTTTTGTTTTGTTTGATTTATTTGTATCTGATTGGAAAGTCGAGACCAAGTGGTGCGCCCATCACTTTTTTTTTCTTTGGAATGGAAAGGGGGGGGGGGACCAGTCGTGACATTGAGATAATACCAAAGTGGTTTTAACCTGTACACATGTGTACAACAGACCAATATGCACATGTTGTGTTGCCGTGTGTGACAGCTGTGGATTCACCTCTGATTTATATCCTTTAATTTGAAAACAAAGAAACAAAAACACCTACATAAAGTATGTCTTTATACTATAAATATTACATTATTAGAAATGATTATGGATGTCACCAAGTAATGCCTCCTTCATAATGGAAAATGCTAGAGCTAGTTTTTTTAATGTAATGTACAACAACAAAAATTTTATAGACAAAACAGCTACAACATGATTAAGATAAAAAGTACATTTATGAAAAAAAAATTAATAAAAATGAATGTAGTTTATAAAAAAAATTCCAATGCTGATTTATTGTTTTGCCTTCCCCAATAACAGGCAGGGTCACCCAGAACGTGCAGTCTGACTTATTTATCCCACCTTGAAATCACTGTGAGATTGAAATTGCACACTGAATGATATTGTTGCATGTATTCTGTTTACATGCACTTCACCATATAGGCAGGCATTCTCCAACTTCAGAGGATTGTTTTTTTTACAAGCACTTCACCATATAGGTAGGCATTCTCTGACTTTAGAGGATCGTTTTTTTACAAGCACTTCACCATATAGGCAGGCATTCTCTGACTTCAGAGGATTGTTTTTCTCCTTTATAGGAGAACGCAATTTGATATGTTAAGAGCTTGTCATAGCTGAAGACAATCTCAACACAACATTTTACAACATAACATTTTAGTTTAGGCCATGGCAATTACTAAATTAGCTTTAGAACATAAAAAATAAATAACAGACACAGCTTTTGGCCTGGGCCATAATGCTGATTAAAAGGACAAGAATTAGAATAGCCTTGGTATATATTCTGTTTGATTGAAATTCTTATAAATTGTATAGATTTGAGTGCAACTTTTTCCAAGCTCTCGTAGCTCAAGTGATTTTTCATTATGAGTAAATAAATAGATACCCACATCCCCAAAGTTGGAGTGTGGTTACCTGAATCATGGTGGGCAAAAACGGTCGCATATGCAAAATCCCACCTTTGGTGAACCCCAGAGCTCTAGCCAAGGAACAACAACAAAAAAGATACCCACAATTTTGGGTATGAGATCAATTAGATCAATTCTTGTTCAGTACATGAAATGAATTTGATGTAATAACAGCAAGAACAAAAATGCTGCCATTGTGCTTTTTTGATTTTCATGAATGGAAGGAAATTCTAGGCAGGATGAGGGAACTCAGCATTATAGTTTATACTTTAGTTTGTTCATTATTTGAAATTTGATCCTCTGAAATTAGAATGTGGCTGCCTATATGAGTGTGTGTGTGTGTGTGTGTGTGTGCGCGCGCGCGCACCATGCCATGCATAATACAAACTTCTCATCCAGTGTGTACTTTTGGTAACCACATTCCCAGATGTTGTGACTAGTGAGACAGTGTACTACATTGTCTGAGTCGTCTTCTTCTCGTTTGCTTTACACTGTCAGATGTGTCTGGGAAAAATAATGGCATGTCCTTTCCAGTTCTTCTCATGGACTGTACAGCTTGGTCTGTAGGTTATCTCTGTCGGCCACACTTTCTTCCTCAGGTCGCTGAATAGCTTACACCTTTGAAGGATGTGCTTGCCTGTCTGGTTTTCTTTACCACAGGCACACAGGGGAGAAGGAGCAAGTTTCAGCTTTGTGGACATATGGTGGTTTAGCCTGTTGTGCCCACAGCGGAGTCTTAGAATTATGAATGATCCCTCAAGTTTTAATTTAAGGTGGGGACTGCCAAACATTGAAACATCAACACACTAACATGGTTGATAGAACTGCAGTTTGTGATAAAATCACTTATGGCAAAGGAAACAGTTGTTGTTGTTCCCCAGCTTAACACTCTGGGGGGTCACCCAGAATGTGCACTCTGACTCACTAATCCCACCTAGGAATCACTGTGAGATTGAAATTGCACACTGAATGAGAAGTTTGCATGTATGACTATTTTCAAGTACCTCACCATATAGGCAGCCATACTCCAACTTCAGAGGAAAAGGAAACAGTTAATCAGTGGGGTTTTTTTTTGTTAAATTTTGAGAGGGAGAGGAAATGTGTAGGTATGGTGTGTGTGTGTGTGTGTGTGTGTGTGTGTGTGTGTGTGTGTGTGTGTGTGTGTGTGTGTGTGTGTTTAGAGATGAAATTTGAAATTAATGAAAACTGGGCAAAGTGAAATACTGAATTATGTTGATTGTGGTGTCAAAGATGAAAGACCGCTCCTCAGATTTTGAGCTTCCTTTATAAATTAAATACAGTATTATTTATTATGAGAGATACTCAGATAGCCTACAAGTACATGAACAAGGTACACATTGTTTAAACCATGAAATGTTTCTATATCATATATATATATATATATATATATATATATATATATAATACTAACATAATAACAGATGGTGACTTCAGCATTTAAATTCTTTCTTTTTTTTCTAACTGAAAAGCAATGGTACCTCTAGCAGACAAGATTATTGTTTGATTCCAATGGGGGTTGATTATGGTGCCAAAAGGTCATCACTGGGAGGGGGGGGGGGGGGGTCACTTTCAAAGAAGAAAAAAAAAGTTTCTAAAAATACCCGAGTCTATTTTCTGTGTGGGTGTTGTGAACTAGTGGTATATATAGTGGAAATAAAATGCAGGCATAATTAAATGCCATTGCCAAGGAATCTAAGGTTTAATCAATGTAATTTTTGCCAGAAAAAATGGCACCCAAAAATGAACACTACTACACCATCAAAATATAAAACTTGTTCAGAGCCAAAGTACAACTGAAATACTATTTCTCTTTTAGTGATAGAAACAAAAAAAAATCAAACAAACATATGCAAAAAAACCCAAACCAAAACAAAAAAAACCCAAACATATGCAGCTGATATGAGTACTGGAAATGGTTTTGTGTACTAAAAAATTCATAACAAAATAAAGCGGTTGCGCATCATCTTTGGTGTAATCACATTTCCACATGGTCCGTTGAACTTCCCATCGTCTATCACAACAACGTCTATCACAACAACGTGGACACAAAGGACCTGCTGGTGACCTAGTTTTGATTGACCAGTGACCAAACTACACAGGGAGATGAGAATTGGTTGATCTTTTACTGATTTTTTTTTTTTTAAGGCAGTTTTGTCGACCATCCAATTGGTGTAATCAGTGAAGTATGACAATTTTTCTGATAAAAGTTCTAAATTAAAAGCTATAAGTTTGAAATGTTTTCAACACTTCCAGTTGGTCACGTGATAGCTGTGATGACTTATGGCAGCAGAAAGCGTCATTGTGGACTGCTACAACATCGAAATGGTGTGTGGTAAACAATGGGGAAAACATGATGTGCTGTCAACAAGCAGACAACATGGGGAGAGATGCTTATTTTTGCAATATCCTCGTAATTTTGGGGTTTTTTGATTGTGTAGAATAAAAGCACGTGGTTTCCAGCATCAGTGAGACTAATGACAACATGATCTGGCCATGTCAGAATGAATGGGATGATGTTTTTTCTCAGGTTACACAAAAACATTTCAGGTAAGCCCAAGATGCTATCATTGATCCTAGATTTTATAGGTATTTTCAGAATAGTGTTTAATATTGTTCAAATTATAGCCTTCAGAAGAAGGATGTACTAAAAGAATTTTAAAGAAAAACTAAAACATGTTTTTGTGACCCCAAAGTGAGAGTTAAAAAAATAAGCTGGGCCTTAAATTTGATTTTTTTTTTTTGGGGGGGGGGGGGTAAAAAAAAAGTTTCTTCTTTGATTACACAACAGGAAATATTGTAAGTGTGCAGAACAATCAGGTTTTGCAGTTTTTGCTTGTAATTGCGAAAATTACATCATTTACATTTTATTTGACCATGAGTCATTAAGTAGTCATTTTTATTTGACCATGAGTCATTAAGTAGGTGGTAGGAATGCTCTTGCCCATTGCAGACATTGATCAATTATTTTTAAAATATTGACGTTTTATTTCCTACCATTATTTGTTTATTGAACAACTTTACAAAAACAGTTTTTTGACAATTTGTTTCAAATGAAAAAAAAACCCTCAAAATTGCATATGATTTTCTCATTAATCCCCCCCCCCCATTGAGTGATAAATTGCTTTCCCCTATATAAAATTTAAAAACATGTCAGAAGCAATTTCTATGTGGACTGATGTGTTTTATGTAGAGAAAAAAAAAATTGATGTAAGAAAATTATTTAACTCACTCTGGACAGCCAGTACTCTCCCTTGCTTTTCCACATAGACAACCCATTTGTAATGGTTAGTAAAAACAAAAAACAACCCCCCCCCCCAAAAAAAAACAAAAAACAACAACAACAAAACAACACATTGTAAGATTTTTTTTTTTTACTTATGAATAACATGCTTGGTTAGTACATATCAAAAGATTGAAGCTCTCACCCTAATATTTGAGCTTTGACTAGCAAGAAGAAAATGCTCCAAATTGTGTACTCTTGTGTCGCTACTCTGTGTCGGCTACTCTGCAACAGCAAAGTGTTCGGAACACACGGGATCACCCAGCAACACTTTGCATTCTACCTTGGACAGGCTCACGAAGCTATGTTTAGCTGCACTAGTCATAATCATGTGGCCGACGCATGAAAAATCTGCAAACAGCAAATCCGCTATAGCTGACAGCCATCCAAAACCATTGCTTTACCCTGATAGCGGATGGCCGCCCTCTGAGAGTTATGGTTTTAAACAAGTATACAATTGTAAGTCATTTTAGTGTTTTGATGTAATACAGAGGTGCAACATATTTGTTGGTTTTTGTATCTCCTGTTTGAAATAAAAAGGAATCACATAAATTGGTCCTATGCTGTGATCGTATTGCACATGTGTATATGATGTGTTACATGGAACACAAAACAGTAGATCATATCCCATCATATTGGTAGACAACTGTAAAAAAAACAATGAAAACTGTTGGATGTCGCACATCACTGATAACCACACAAACAGCTTTCCATGGCCCATCAATTATTTCATGGAAATTTTTTTCTGGTCATACACATTGATATTCATATAATTGGAAAAAAAAACAATGAAAGCTTTCTTTCTATGACAATGATTAACATTTGGGCATTAATTATATTTATGGAATTGATAAATGTTGCGTGCAGTACGTGGAAACCAGATGGGAAACCATTTTTAGGTTCCATCAAGCAGCATCAGAATAAATCAATGTTTGTACATTTTGCAGGACTGAACAGTTAGTTATAAATACAAGCAAGGACTTGTGGATTTTTAGCAGTTTCTTCAAATTGGCTGGATTCTAAAAAAAAAAAAAAAAAACACCAACCAAAAAACAAAAAACAAACATAATTTCAGTGAGCATGAAATTTCTATTATTAAACATCACAGGGTACAAGTGGAAACAAACTTATTGAACTGATTTCCCCTTGTACTAATTCTTCCTATGAGCTGGTCTATTCTCAGTTTGCTGGAAGTTTTAAGTGGAGGGAAAGAAGACTACTTTATCAAGACATGCCGAGAATCCATCCTGATCCTTGGTTACATTTTCACAACCTGAACTTTTAAGTCCCTGCATTGGTATAGCTTCCAAGCAGTGAAAATGGCTGCAAGAGACACAGGTTGTAGCTGACCACCTAAGCAATGTCACCAATGAAAGTTGAACTGCTGATGAGGGACAGAAGGTGAGGAGTGAAGCGCCATGTTGTCACCTCAAGGACCAAGAACAGCATGGTCAGCAGGTGGGGCAGGATCAGCAGACATGTATCGGCTTCCACTGCTGGCTAGGATTGGGGATGGCAGACATGTATCGGCTTCCACTGCTGGCTAGGATTGGGGATGGCAGACATGTATCAGCTTCCACTGCTGGCTAGGATTGGGGATGGCAGACATGCGTAAGCTTCCACTGCTGGCTAGGATTGTGGATGGCAGACATGTATCAGCTTCCACTGCTGGCTAGGATTGGGGATGGCAGACATGTATCATCTTCCACTGCTGGCTAGGATTGGGGATAGCAGACATGCATAAGCTGTCCTGTTCAATGGAAATGGACGCATGAAATTAAAAAAAAGAAACAAGCAAGTTTACTTTCATTCATTAAGCAATCATACAACTGTCACTAAGTACTACATTTTGTGCAATTTTCAAGCTGAGAGTCCAGCTGTTGATTAGGTGGTGATTCCAGCTGTCTTCAAAAATACATCTGATGCATGGTATTTCTTGTGATGAATGGGAAAACAAGTTATATAAATACTGAATGCTTGATTATGATGATGGAATTTCTGTTAAGTTTTGAGGACTTGGTCGTCATATTTCTGTTGAAAATAACAAAGTTGAAACTTATGCATGGCACTTTGAAATACTAAAAAAAAGAAGAAGAAAAGTGGGGGGGGGGGGGGCACATGATCAAATTTGATTGACTGATGATGATAATGATGATAAAGGATTAATTTTGTCCAAGTATCAGCATGCTGAGAAAGAGAAATGCTGTTAGGCAGACGGGAGTGGAAGGAAAGAAGACCTGACAAGTGTGGGACAGAGGCAATAGGCAGACACATTGTGCTGATGTGTAGAGCAAAGCAGAGGAAGGAGGAGAGTTGGGGAGGGGGTAGTGGTGAAAGCTACCCACCCCAATCTGTTCACCTCTTTCCTACTGTCCCTTCATCCCATTGTTTTTAGATCTGCTGGTCATGCCCTTTGATGAAACTCATACTGGTTGGTACTATGGACAGCCTTAACCCTCCCCCCCCCCCCCTCCCCTTTTCAACCAAGAAAGTTTTACCCTGTTTCTTTGCATTCTGAAAACACTGACTTTGATAATAACCAGACTTTTCAAAACTTTTTTTTTTAATCATTAACTTAAAAAAAAAATCAAGTCTAGTAAAGAAGTGAGAAGATGAAGAACAGTATGAAGAGAAGCCAGAAGGGTGAAACTGAATCCCAAAAAAATGGGGGAGTGAAAAGTTAAGGTTGTATAAGAGCATGTGCCTGTATTATCTTTCCGATTATTTGCTCTCTCTCTCTCTCTCTCTCTCTCTCTCTCTCTCTCTCTCTCTCTCTCTCTCTCTCTCTCTCTCTCTCTCTCTCTCTCTTTCTTTTGGATATTCTTTCTTTGTACATTGTTTTCTTGCCGAATTTGATCTTATTTTCAAAACACTTTTTTTCATGAATAGTTTTGTTTCTTGTTGTGGTTTTTTTTTTATCAATTTATTTTATCAATTTATTTTTTCAATTCATTCTTTAAAAATAATAATGTCAGTACAATTTGAAGGTAGTTTTGACAATTGATAGGCTACATGACGATGGTGCGTGCCTGTGTTTTAAGAGTAGTAGACTGAGAGAGAAACAAAAATAAATATATATAGGAGTGAAGCAGAGTAGTTTCTCGGCAGTGCACAAACAAAAAGTTTATCATCAAATCCCTTGTTTTAACATGATGACCACTTATTAGTAATACAATGCAGAGAAGAAACCTTGAAATTGCTTAACAATTAACATAGATCTGTGTGCTGAGCCATTTTCAGAGAAGCTTGGTCAGTAATGCACGTAATGAAGAAGCAGCTACGTCATCTAAAACCTAAAATAGATCTGAATCGCTTAAAAAAAAAAAGAAAAAAAAAGGGGGGGGGGGGGGGGGGGGATCTGAATGGCTACACTGTCACCAACGAACTTTTCTGTCGGCAAGATAGCTAGAATGACGTTATCTTTTCTCTTGATTTGTAGTCGGGGTATTCATCTTTACAGAAAGGATGTATGTAGATCTATAGCTCTTGTCCCTCCCTGGCTGAAAAAGAAAACTAACTACATAACAATTATGACGTAGGATACATGAAATAAAACCGGGCAATTCTCTGTTGCTTCAACAATTCCACGATTGTAATATTTTTGGGGTGGCCCGAGGTGCTGAGGTGGGACAGCTTGCGGGAGCGTGGGACCTCCGAATTTCTGGCTCGCGACTGCAGTCGATATCAGAGCAATCTGGAAAGGACTATAATTTGACTCAAACAAACATTGATTTCAATAGTTACATGGATCATTTTATCGGACAACCATCATTGTTTGCTTTTCCTCCATAGACGTCAATCTTTTGCGAAATGGTACTTCATAACAACGATTCAGCACGTACATTACAGTGGAATCTACAACTACGGGCAAGTGAACTATTTCCCGAATTATCTTTACTAGCCGAGAGTGTTCTTTTCAAAAACACAAACGGAAAGGCTCACAGTGTTTTGAATAATCACAACACAGGTTGTAAAGCTTGTAGTTGTATAAGCAAAAAGCTGCGATGAAAATGCCCTTGTTTCTTCGTTGAGTTCACTACAAGAGAAGCAAAAAGTTCACGCTTTTGTCTCTGCAGTATCGTACGACTGTGACTCTGTACACGTAAAATTCTGGATGTATGCTGAGCTTTGCAGAATAAAAGAGACTTGCCTCTGCAATATCTTTATCAAAAGTTTCCAATATGATCATGCATATCGGATATTGTGTGGACTCGCATGTACGTTACTGCAGATGATCAAAATACCTAGATTTGGTTTACATTTTGCAAGAATCAACCATTATTTGCCAATAAATTATATCTATTTAAAAGTAAGACTGTATCCTTCTTTACTTCGCTCGCCACACACATGCACCAAGCAGAAGATGCGGACAGTTGTGGTGATGTTGAACAGATGTGAAGTTAGTTTCATGGCGTCGGGAGGAGACGAGTTAACAAACGGCCAACATTTTTTTTTAATCGTGCAAAGGCAATATGCCGTTTGTCACGTAGGCAGTGTTTGACGTTCTCGCACACTTTTTATTAGATCCAGTATCCAGTTAACTGGATCTAATGATGAGCAGGGTGGATGTGTTGTGTTCCTTACCTGTGGAAGGGACACGTGACTCGTAAACATAATTACAGAAACTTTCATTCAGCTTCATATTTCCACAAGCTGGATCGTGAGCAGGGAGAAACGATCCCCAAAGATACATTGTGGTGTCATAAAGATAAATTGTGGTGTCATTTTGAATCAGTTGAAGCACGATGGTGTTGTGTGGAAATCACGGAATGCAAGCGTTATCAGTGGAAACCAATGTAATGTACAACCACCGTATTTTTAAAGGCACCAAAAGCATAGTAGAACATAAATTTTTCCAGTGGCTTAGTGTTTGTGGGATTAATGTTTTCTTTACTAGCAGGACACACATCATTTGTTCTTGCCTTGCTTGTTCTGATTAAACCAGACAGTTACACATGTCCCAACCCAAGCCACTCCTGCTGTCTGCCACCATTTTTGTCACAACCACAACAAAATATAATCAGTATTAAAAAAAAAAGTCAGGAAAATATAACTAATGGTGAATAATGCTGTATTTTGATGAAGAAAGATGTCACTAAACCATTTTAACTATAAAACTCCACTAGAATATGCAAAGCAAGCTACAAGACAACAGAAGCTGGAAGTGAGGACCCTATTATTTTATTGGGTATTAACAATAACAGTATTGTAGATGAACATATGTTACATGGAATTTTTAGAGCACTGAATTTTGTAAAGCACACAAATGGAAGCACTTGCATTCAAATCATTCACACACATGCAACCATTCACAGAAGATTAACAGATTTCAAATTTAGACATTCATATATACACACATGCATACATTTAAAGAACATTTCAATATCAGTGATATCCATTCACATTTAGACAATCATGTGTGCAAACTGTGAATCATATGCCAGCGCATGCATCCATAAAGATGCACACGCATCACACACATACTGTACAGTGTACACACTTATGTATGTGTGCGCATGGACACACACCATTCAAGATTTAATTTGCCTTTAACCCATCTTGGGGCATGGAAGATTTCAGTTGACAAAATCAACTGTAACTTATATAATTTGCATTTTAACAAAAACATTTACAACACAGCATATGACAGAAATAGAAATGTTGTCAACCTTTTCAACAATCAGACACTGGCCTACTGATCTGAAAGGTGGAACAGGGTTTCATGTGTTCACTCACAGGCCCTTGTGTTATAGTCTCATGTGGAGTAGATACTGATGTTTGTGCCAGAATATTTTTTGTTAATTTAAGAATTCCGTATTAGTTTTCCTGTGAGAGTAGGTACTGATGTTAGCACCAGAATATTTTTTGTCAATTTAAGAATTCCTGTATTAGTTTTCCTGTGAGAGTAGGTACTGATGTTAGTACCAGAAGATTTTTTGTTTGTCTAAGAATTTCCATATTTGTTTTCTTGTGAGAGTAGCTTTTTCTGCCAAAATTTACAGGGAACTAATGGCTTTACATTAGCTGCTGCTGTAGACTAGTGGTTAGGGCATTGGACTCGTAATCTAAAGGTTGTGGGTTCGATCCCAGCTTTCCGCTATGGCGTTGTGCCCTTGGAAAAGGCACTTTACGGCTATTTTCTCACCCCACCCAGGTGTAAAAGGGGTACCAACCTTGTGTTGGGGGTTAACCCTGCGATAGACTGGCATCCTATCCAGGGGGGAGTCTATGACTCTCAGTCGCTTAACGCCACAGAAACCGGGATAAGCACCGGCCTGATGAGCCTTATGGCTGGGGACAGACTTTAACTTTAATGGCTTTACATAGTGTCAAGGAAGAGGAATATATGGAATGTCAGCATGGTAACAGAGGATAGGGGGGTCTGTTTTCAGATGAACAATGGTATCCGTGGCAGATGAAGAAGGCCATTTAGTGCTGATGGGGGTGGATGCTACGTACTGTGTTGTCGATGAGGTCGACACCACCACCACCACCATCAACGACCAGTTTTTGCATCAGGTAAGCATCCATTCTTCTTGTTTGAGGTTGGGTGGGTTTTTTTGCCTTGTCCTTCTGTCTGTGTGTGTGTGTGTGTGATTATTTATTTATTTTTTTAATTTATTTATTCTTTTATATCGAGGATAATGAAATAAGCATTTGTGTGCTTTTTTACATCCAGTCCCGGTGTGTATGCACTTTTGTGAATCTTGTCATCTGTTTCCACCGGCACAAAATGGCCTACTCTTACTAAAAGCGGAACAGGATTTAATGTGTGTGCAAGATGATGTGCGTGCGTTTTCACAACAGGGCCTCGGTTTATAGTCTCATCCGAAGGACGTGCGTGTGTGTGTGTTTGTGTGTGTGTGTGTGTGAGAGTAACAAAAAATTAGCTCACATCTTCAGTACTTTTTACACATGTGTACATCTGAAGTTTGACACATTTTCTTGATATCGAGTGATTTGGAGAGCTGCCTGAATTTTTGCTTGTGCTTTAAAATGTATATTTCATAATGGAGTTAACCCGTTTTATGATGATCTACTTTTCTTGTGCTTTTAGTTGATTTGATTCAGAGATCTGCCCTAATGTAAATCAAGATGTAGTAGAATCTTGGCCATTTATGGGAGGGGTGTTTCTCAGCTAGAGCTCTTAAGCTTCACCAGTGGTGAAACATTTGCATATATAATATGTATGTATATATATATATATATATATATATATGTGTGTGTGTGTGTGTGTGTGTGTACAGGGTTCGCGATAACCGGTAATGGTTGGTATTTTACCGATTGTAAACAGGGAATACCGAAAATTTTTGAAGCAGCCGGTACCACATACCGATTCTGTTTGCCAATGACCGATTAGATTTCCATCTCAAAAAAAAAGTCTGAAGTGACATTTTCTGACAGTCTTGTCATGTACCTGTGCTTACGCACCTACCCCTTCCCATCCCTTCCAATGAACTCTTATCTTTGGTGCCAACCTCATTAGCACACAGAACAGCAAGCTTTACTGTGAAAGAATAGAGCTTCGCGCTCTTCTCGGCATGACAGTGACTTCCATTCACAATGAGTAAATGGGGCCTAGACTGATTTATTCTTTATTCTTTTATTCTTTTATATCGAGGATAATGGAATAGGCACTCTTGTGCTTTTTTACATCCAGCCCCCGTGTGTATGCAGTTTTGTAAATGTCATCTGTTCCCACCAGCACACAATGGCCTACTCTTAGGGAAAAGTGGAGGGTCTATGACTATGAATTTGGCGTTGCTTTGAGAGAGAAGAGTCGAAAACTAAATCTAAATTGAACGAAAGATCTAGATGGGCGCTAAGCACAGAACTAAGAAAGAAGAATAGGCTTAGCACAATGTAGGTCACACGAATGATGTCATGCAAAACAACAGACTGACACGTACACAGACAGTGACACAGGCACTAGAAAAAAAATCCTACCTATTTCCTGCGTGGCTTCATGCCCAAGAAGCGAGTGGCAGCAGCACAGCAGTCAAAGTCTCTGAGAGGTTTGTTTTCAATGTAGACTTAGTTTTGCTGCCAAACAATCCCCCTCCCCCACCCCCTCACTGAATAGTTTTGTTTTGTTCACAGTACGAACCGGATTTTATTTTCTGAGGACCGATTTTCAGGGAGTTGGTCAAGATATAGATCTCTGAAATGGCAACTCGCAGTACCGGTTTTAAAAAATCCTAGCGCGAACCCTGTATATATATATATATATATCTGTGTGTGTGAGACACTGTGTGTGTGTGAGACCATTTTTGATGGTCTTGTACTGGTGGAAAATTCATGGAATATGACTGTTGTTATTTTCAGAGGATTTTCCCTGATGGCTGGTGTATTGTAGTAGTCAGGGATGTAACTGCTGTTTTTATTTTCAGAGGATTTGACTGTGTACTACTAGTAGCTGTGGTGACGAAGTGGCCTGACATGGCCTTGTGTTCTATCTAGAAGAAGAAGATAGCATTGTCAGATTTGATGACCAACATGAAGAGACCTGTGCTGTGTGTGTCTGTCCCAGGCTATTGAAGATGTCCAAACCACGGTCAAACAAGAACCAGTGGGGCCCGACAGTGAGGGGGAAGACTGGCAACATGACAGCCTGATGCAGATGGACGACATAAAACCCACCATCCAGGCCTCCCAGCAGTCACTGCCGGCAGACCCGAGCACATCATCGCATCCACAGAGCCCACCCCCTATCCTGCCAGAAAATATCAAAATAGAAATTGAAGACGGGGATACAGCCAATGCCGAAATGGACACTTCCACCAACGCAGAAATGGACACGGTGACCAGCTCTGAAATGGACTCAGTGACCAACGCCGAAATGGACACAACGACCAACGCCGAAATGGACAATACGACCAACGCGGAAAAGGCCTTGTCCAACTCCAGCATTCTGAGAGCGGCGTTGCAGCGACAGCCCATCAGTCTGAGAGAGCCTGAAAACGCAGACAGCTCACAGCAGCAGCAAAGCACTGCCTCCTCCGATTCGCAGAACGTGGAAATCATCGACTCCGCCACAGGAAAGGCCTTGGTGCCTCCAGTCCTGAAACACAAACCCAAACAGAATTCTCAGAGCAAATCTCCATCTTCCGGGAGTGAGGTTTCTGGAGAGAAGAGTGAGGGAGAGACAGGGGGAGAAAAGATGGATGGAGTGGCAGAGGCAGAGAAGAAAGAAGGAGAGGACAAGGGGAAGGGAGAGAGCAACAAGAGGAAGCGATCACGGGACAAGCCATATCAGTGCGGGGTGTGTCAGCGATGGTTTGGCTGTAAGAGTCATGTGGTGGAACACATGAGAACACATACAGGTGAGTCTGTCGGCCTTGTGTGTTTTATATATATATATATAATCGTTGTATGTGTTGGAGACCTTGGAGGTGGAGATGTGTGTGTGTGTGTGTTTGTGTGTGACATGTGAACACATACAAGTGAGTCTGTCGGCCTTGTGTGTTGTGTATCGTTGTATGTGTTGGGAGATGTTGGAGGTGTGTGTGTGTGTGTGACATGTGAACACATACAAGTGAGTCTGTCGGCCTTGTGTGTTGTGTATCGTTGTATGTGTTGGGAGATGTTGGAGGTGTGTATGTTTTATTTATTTTATTTTTTTCTTTTGTTTCAAGGATTTTGAATAAGTGTGTGTGCATGTGTGTGAGAGACATGTGAACACATACCAGTGAGTCTGTCATCTTTATGTGTTTCATATCTTTGCATGTTTTGGGAGGTTGTGTGTGTGTGTGTGCTTGTTCTGTGTGTGTGTGTGTGTGTGTGCTCTGTGTGTGTGTGTGTGTGTGTGTGTGTGTGAGAGAGAGAGAGAGAGAGAGAGAGAGAGACATGTGAACACATACCAGTGAGTTTGTTGTCATTGTGTTTCATATCGTTGCATGTGTTGGGAGTTGTGTGTGTGTAGAGACCCAAAAAACACCCAGTCTGTGCAAAACCAGTGGAGTGGAGGAAGCTAGTTGCAAAACCTTCAGTGGTGCCCCAACAGTCTACTCAACTATGGGATAGGTGAAAGGTGAAAAAACCAGCCTGTAAGAAACCGTAGGCTTGCCTGACTGTTGATACCATAGCAGGACAATTTGCTTTCAAAGTATATCATTGGGACTTGTTTCGTCAGATCTCTCCATCCCTGATAGGGAGGCTGGGGACCTGTCAGTGTAATTGTAAGGGCTTAATGGCAAGGCAGTGCATTATGCAGGGCTTAATGGCAATGCAGTGCATTTGCACTCATATGGCAGGCAACAATAGTTGCTCTCTGAGCATTTGACGAAGGAGAAGAATCTTCTGCAATTTTTTTTTCAGAGACATTCTGGTGTGTGTGGATATGTGTGTTTATACCTTATCTTTCTTTAATTTTTTATTCTTTTATATCGAGGATAATGGAATAAGCACTCATGTTCTTTCTTTTTTTTTACATCTAGTACCCGTGTGTATGCAGTTTTTGTAAATCTTGTCATCTGTTCCCGTGAGCACACGATGGCCTACTCTTACGAAAAGTGGAACAGGATTTAATGTGTGCACAAGATGTTCTGCGTGCGTACGCACACAGAGCCTCGGTCTGTAGTCTCATCCGAATATATTGTGTGTGTGCGTGTCAGATTGTGTGTATGTGTGTTGCAGTTTTGCTTCTCCTTTCTGACACACTGTGCTGTGTGTGTGTGTGTGTGTATGTGTGTGCAGGAGAGAAGCCTTTTGAATGCGCGGTGTGCCACAAGCGCTTCTCGCAGAAGTCCAACATCCACCAGCACATGAACACCCACACCCAGCAACGCCCCTTCCGCTGCAGCGACTGTGGCAAAGACTTCATGTACCGGGGCTCCCTCTACAAGCACAAGCGTCTGCACACCGGCGAGCGGCCCTACACCTGTGGCCTGTGCGACCGGCGATTCACCCATGCCTCTCAACTCTTCGAGCACCTCCGCACCCACACCAACGAGCGCCCCTTCAAGTGCGGGGTGTGTGGCCGCGCCTTTGCCCACAGCGGCACCATGCATCGTCACCAGCGGGGCCACTTCAACGGGGGGAGGACGAAAACGCCGGTGGTGGAGGCCGCGGAGAGGGAGAAGGAAGGGGGGGCGGTGAGCGATATCAACCACAACACCCCGACCTACAAATCCAGGATGGAGACGCCCCAAGCCGAGGCTGGCACCAGCGTGCGCGTCGTGGACTGCTCCCAGCCAGGATCACAGCCGGCCAGCAGTGACGCAAAGTCCTCCAAGAAAAAAATCACCAAGATCGTGATTGGCAAGGGGCTGTCGCTGTCGCCCTATCTTGTTTCGGATGTGTCTGGAAAAGGGCAGAAAATAATGCCTGCAGGGAAGACACCCCAGGGCAGCAGGGTTCCCCTGGTGAGGGAGATGTGGGCCGTGAAGAATCGAACGCGTCGCCCAGTGCGCCGCCGGCTCAGGCAGCGACCGCCATTTTAGGTGAGAAGACATCGGGGAATATTGGAACATCTTCCATCGCACCATCAGGAGAAAAACCAGAAAAAGAGTCTTCTCCCCTTGCGATTTCAGCAGAGGAGCGGTTGTCTCCCACCTTGGTGTCAGCAGGGACACAGTCCTCTCCCCAAAAGCAGCCCCCTGTCAGGACGTCTGCCAAGAACTCGGCGCCGAAAAGCACCTCCAGGAAGAGAAAGTCGGGGAAATCGCCACCGTCGGGAAAAGGCGGGGCAACGACCATCCCGGTGTCGTCGGCGCCGATGCCCTTTTCCCAGCTGTTTGTGGTGACCAGTGCCTCTGCCACCCCCGGTCCCTCAGACATCATGTCTTTTTCCCACAGTGCAGGAAACGCTGCAGGCTCTGCCTCCCTTCCCTCGCAGGCCAACCCCGTGCCTGCAGGCTCGTCGGAAGCAGTGTCGCAGTTGGCTGTGCTGTCTGCCGTGCCCCTAGAAACGGGAGACAAGAGGTCTGTGGTGAAGATGGAGGTGCAAGACCCCAGGCAGAACAAGACGGTGACCTTGCTCCTGACGTCGGCCATGGCCGGTCTTCCTGGCCTGCCTCAAGCGTCGTCACCCCCTCCCCCCAAACCGCTTGCCCCCAAACCCCCTCCCTCGTCCGCCAAGAAAAGCCCAGCCAAGCGTGCATCCCGGGACCATCGCAAGAGGTGCAGAAGAAGAAACGGACGCGTCTGGAGACGCCGGATTTGAAAGTGTTTTCCTGCGACATTTGCAGCCGTTCGTTTTGCCACCGGCGTTCAGTGAAACGGCACAAGCTGGCCTGTCACCCCGAGTGGGATCCCTACAGTGAAGGGAAGGGCGGGGGGGAGGACGGCAACAGAGACAAAGGGGTGCAGGTCAAGATGGCCAGTGGCCAGCAGCAGAAGGAGGGGGGCCACAACCACATCAACACCAAACTGCTCAAGTCTCTCCTCACCCTCACCGCCCAGAACAAACCCACCTCCTCCCATCCCCAGTCCACAGTGGAGGAAAAGAGGCCAATGGGAACGATGCAGGGAGACACTCAGCCAGTAGAAATGCAAGAGGAAAAGCAGCCAATGGCAAGGCAGAGAGATACCCCGCCCATGGAAATGGAGAGGAGATGCTCAGCCAATGAAAAGTCAGGATCTGGGAGAGGCCTCAGCCAGTCTCCAGGCCATTGCTCACCTCTGCGGTCAAGGCCAGACACCAGACGTCAACCAGAACACGCTGATGGCCTTGGAAAAGGAGGGCAAGGACCATTGGAGTTGTGAAGGGGCCGAGCGGGGACTTTGCAAGAAAAGTGTGGAGGAGAAGGGCAAGGAAGCAGCAAAAGGGAATCAAAATCTCTCTTCAGGTCAGGGCAGCACTGAACACACGGTTTGCACTCCCACCCCCAGTCACAGCATGCCCAAGATCGCCTTCAAGGCCAGTCGCCCGGAGCCCACCACCACCACCCCCCTCCACCACAATCAAAACCGGGGACAGGAGGGCGACACTGACCGCAGTGTGTCAGCTGAGAGCTCCTCGTCACAGGGAAAAGATTCTCTGTCGTCGCTGGACAATTTCGATGCTGTGGATAGCGTGGTTGTGAAGTTAGAGCCGGTTGATGATATGGAATTGGACTAGCTGACAAAAAGAGCGAATCAGCAGCATGCCACACACACACACACACACACACACACACACACACACACACACACACACACACACACACACACACACACACACACACAACACAAATAAATAAAATGAAATGAAATGAAATGAAATTTTTTTTTTTTTTAAATAAAAAAAGTAGCATGCCACAGAGGAGAACGGCCAGTGTGGTGTGTTTGACCTTTGTGAAGGCAAGATCTGTGAGAGCGTTGATGGGACAGTGACCACTGGGGAAGGAGCCAGGAGGGAGACATTGAAAGGTTTTTGCTGGCACACCAATCAGAGCGGTACGTCATTTGCACATGAAACGTGGCAACAGGTTTACTAACCAGTGTATTTTGTTCTGCAAACGTAATACGACGGTATGAGTGGGAAAACAACTTTAAAAAACCTGATAAATGACAGAGAAAGATCTGTATCTTATAAAGCATTGAATGTGCTTGAAAATAGATGAAGACTTTTTGAGGTGGCACTTGTCACTGCCACTGTTATACCACTGGGTGCCTTGCAGTGTCGCTTGTAGACTTTGGCTGTGAGAACATGACATACCCTGAAACCGTGTTCACTGTCATTTTGGCAGTGTTTGTGGTGGAGTGGTGTAAGAAGCTATGGTATCTTATAGGATGGTTATTTTGACAATAAAAGGTCGGCCACTGATGGAAAAGGTTCAACTGTGTGCTGAATTTCAGACATCCCATTTTGAACAGCTAATAGTTTCCTTCTTCATCAAGATTGGGTTTTCCTTAATTCCCACAGGTTTGCTATGAGGGCATCAGATTATTTTATTGTGAAAAGAACAATGTCTTTCAAATTTTGTGTTTTATATTGAAAAAAAAAAAGATTTTTTTTCGATTTTTTATTTTTTTTAAAAATCATGTATTATTTGTGTCCTGAGGTATCATGCCAATATTTCCTTTGAAGAAGTGTAATAAAAAAAATTTTAAAAGAGGGATTTTTGTTTATTTAAACAAAAGAAACTTGAAACAAGAAACTAAAAACAATTACATCCAACGTTTCTGTGTTTTTTTTTGTTTAAAAAAAAAACACACTTTAAAAAATCTGGTTTACCGTTAAAAAAGAATCTTAAAGCATGTCAATTTTTAACCATTTTATAATAACATTTGGCTTTTTTGTGTCAAAATCTGGGAGCAGGGGTGGTAGAATTTGATGTTTTGTTTTGTGTTGTTTACTTTTGGGTTGTGGTGGTGGTGGGTCGTTTTGAGGCTACAAAGAGAGTCTTTCAAAAGAAAGTAACATGTTCAAGACCATACATAAATAATGAGCATGATTTACTCTACAAACCTAGTCTACTTACTTTGATTGGTTAGAAAAAGCCTGTTTAAAGCAGCTGAGCTCTATTCAGTACAAAACGGTGTATTTCAAGTTCTGAAATGGCTGTGTTCTCCAACAGATTGTTGTTGTTCATTAAGATTGATCATTAGAGATCATTTTGTATCTTTCAGTGATTTGGGTTGTTGAAAGTGACCGGTGGGTTAGGGACCAAATTGTTCTGTCAGCAAATTGTTCAGGTATGATCAGTTATTTAGAGAGCACTGATATCATTCAGGGATGTGGGCAGTTGAAAACAGTGTTGACCAAATTGTTACATCAGGTTGCTCAAGCATTAGAGAACACTATATCATGTAGTGATTTTGGTGGTTGAAAATAACTGTTTGGGACCAAATTGTTTCTTGTGGGCAATTGAGAATAAATGTCAGGAACCAAATTGTTTCTTTTGGGCGGTTGAAAATAACTGTTAGGGACCAAATTGGGGTGGGGGAGTTTTGGTTGTTTTTTTTGTATTTGAAAATAACTGTTGTTAAATACTATGTATCAGGGACCACTGTGTATCATCAGTGATTGTGTCCAGTAAAACTGGGTGCTGATAATGACCATGGTGTATTGACAGCAATTAGGTCCATGGATCCAGGATGGCTCCTTATGACCATGTCTTTAATGACGACTGTTTTCATTCAAACTTCCTGCTTGGGACCTCACCGTACTGGTCAACAATTGTCTGACCTTTTGCCAGCATTAGGGTCAGTGTTGGTGGCTGCACTCCTGGACCCTACCATGCCCCTCCCCATGGCTGGGTCTGTCTGTCTGTCTGTCTGTCTGTCTGGACTGGTGTGCACAACTTGTGCAGTGGAGTTAGTAGTCAGGCCACTGATGCCGATGATGTTTTCCAGGTGTACTGAGGCCAAGAGTCTGCCTAAAGTTCTGCCTTCTGTTGTTTTACTTGAAAAGTGGCTGCCATACCTTTGGTCTGTGGTGTTATGTATTGTTATGCTGTGACAAAATCCAGGTGAATTGTGATGATGATACAGGACGGTCAGGAGCACTCTGTCAGTGGTAGTGGTGAATTTGATGGGCGGATATGGATCATTGTTGGTCAGTGGTGGGACCGTTGCGAAACGGCCATGAAGGTAGCTCTGGATGTGTGTGTGTCTTGACTTTAGGGGAGTGAGGGTGGGAGAAATCAAAATGGCTGAGGAGGATTGTCATGGTGTATCGGAGGCAGCGTCTGTGTTTTTCAACGTTCAGCAGCATTCCATATGCCTGGTTGTGATGGTTAATTAACAAACCAATGCCTTACCCTTTCTTTTTTCTTTTATTTTTTTAACAAGTGCCTTACCCACCCACTTCTTCCTTCATTCTGTATGAAATGTATTTCATTAACTGCTGTATTAAATTATATATTTGTGGAATTGCATGGTGCAGTTTTGTCGTATTCCTGTTAAATTTGTATTTTTTTTCTGTCAAGTTTTAAGTTGTACTTGTAGAGAAATGTGTGCATGTGTGTTTTTTTATTTTTTAATTAGGGGTTTTCTTTTTCTGGTATCTGCCTTGAAAAAAGATTGCTTGAGGCCTCAGTTTTGTTGTCTTTTCAGCTCTTTGGCAGCTGAGTTTTGTTTGGAAATCTATCCACTTTTTCAGTGTTTGAGAGGGGATTTGTAAGTTGACATTTGGGGTCTGTCAGCATTCCACGCATCAGCATTCATTCTGCTGAGGATTAGTCACTGTTGACAAGGGCCTTAACTCTGTATTAGGGGGGAGTAATGAACAATGATGTTTTTAGATCTCAACAACTTGGCCAGCAAGTTGCGGGCTAGCCCACTGCAAGCAAACTTTGCAGCGTGTGCTGAACACTCCCATTTAGTGCCTGCCAACAGACACCACAACTGACATTTTGGAAACAAAATCCAAATCTAGATTAGGCTTTACTAGCTTAAATTCCAATGGAACCAGTTGCTGAAAATGACCACACCACCAGGTTAAAGCATATTTTCTGATGCTTGTTTTGCTAAAAGAGTGACTTAAAAAAAAAAAAAAATTAAGAAGTATGTTGGGGGGGGGGGGGGGGGGGGGGGGGGTTGGTTGGCAATAAACTTTGACTTTTATGAAGGGTTTGGTTTAGTTCAGAGATTTTAGACACTACATCTGTGATGTTTGGGTTATTTTGGGTTGAATCATGATTTTTACTTTCAATAAAGTATGAGCTGGATAGTGTCTGTATGGTGGGGTGGGTTGTAACTCTTTATAAGTAAGGGGGTTGACTGATTTTATTTTTACGTTGGTGTGAGTGAATGTTAGCAGACAAATCATTCCATGACTGATCATTCCATGCTGATGCTGTCTTCTTTCAAGCAGAGTCATCATCAATCTTGTCTGGCTGCATTTGTTTTCCAGAAATCAAATTGTCAGTGAACATGTTGTCGTCATTGATTCTGTTGCAAGGAATGGGTAAAGTGAGGTGCATGCAAACTTTTCTTGTCGGATAACTGTAGCCAGAAAGGAGAAGTAAGATCAAAAGTGAAGGATGTGGCAGAGCGTATTGGGTCAAAAAGTAAAGGTTGCAGACTGTATGCTGTATTTCTGTATTGGTTTCTGTATGTGTGTTTGTAGCCCTGGTATCATTTTATCTCTGCCCCCTCCTTTTCCACCACCAACCTTTTCCGTTTCCTTCTCCCTCATTCCTGCCATTTGGTCTGTGAGTGTGGAGGGTTGTATGCACTTTATTATAGATTCTTTCATTCTTAAGTTGTCAAGTCAATTCAAAAACACTTTAATCATCCCATGAAGGGCATTTATAATACTGACAGGCATTTTGGTATGAATCATAATCTCGAAAGACACAAGATAGCTACATTTCATATTGGTTCAAACATTCCAAGATAACTTTTTAAAAACATATCACAAACACGCACACACATGCAGGCATGCACACACGCACATACATATACACACACGCTCACACACACCAATTTATGAATGCAATGTTATTAAGACCATTGACTGGAAAAGACATAGACTAGTAATTTATGCATGCACTCACACACGCCTGCAGACATGCATTCACATTCGTTGTGTGTATGTAATAGACTTTTTGGAGGGGTTTTTTTTTGGTTGGTTGGTTGGGGGTGGGGGGTGGTTAAGTGTGGTGTGTCACAGGTATGCATATATATGGATAACTAGAGCTTGAGCTGAGTTTGTGGAAATTTCATATTTTGAAATGTGTGCAAGCAGGGGTTTTGCATGCTTTTGTGCGTCTGTGTGTTCTGTTGTTTCCTTTTTTTAGATAAGATTTTGGTTACAGTGTGAATAATTAGTGCATATCTGTTTGTATTCTGCACACAGGATTTTTGGTATGGGTAAAATTTTGTGTAGTTTTTCTTTAGTTTTCTTGTTGTCAGTTTGGTCTGGTTTTGAAAATTGGGAATCTTATTAAATATGTTTAGAGCTTTTACAAAGTATCTTTTGAAGTGTGTGTGTGAGTGTGCAAGCACATATATGTGCTGTCAAGTACAGATCATATTGATATAATATGAAAGCCTGCGTATGTGTGTTTGTGATAGCGTATGCATGTGCGTGACATGTGTGTGCTGTCACAGTTACAGATGTATGTATACACCATAACAGAGATATTTTTTACTTTTAAAGCGTTCCTTGGCCAGAGCTCCAAGGTTCACCAAGGGTGAGATTTTGCATGTGCAACCGTTTTTACCCGCAATTAAGGCAGCCACATTCCGACTTGGGGGCTAACTTTTCAACTGAGGGAATGGAAAATATGTTACCGAACCCACCTGAGTTGTTAATTTCAAGTGTGTCTTTTGTTAGTACTTTGTTGCTTTGAGAAGGGAAAGCATATGAGAAGTGACATTCCATTCCTTCAACCTGTGAAGAGAAAATGAATTATTGTAGTAACTGATTGTTAGATGTTTGCATGGGATCACTTTTCAGTTCAAGGGGAAAGAGTCATGTGTTTATCTATAGATTTGTTTTTCGAATCAAGGGAAAGGATTTTATGTTCGTCTAGAGATTCATTTTTTTAAGCAAGGGGAAAGGATTTTGTTAGACTGGAAGTTTAGTCATTTGAAAATATTAACGGAAAAAAAAGAGGACTGATTTGTGGTGCTTGTTTTTGCACCCCTGCTCTGTCTGGCAGTGAAGAAAAAAGAACTTGAAGACCAAAGCAAAGTAAAACCTAACATGTTGCAGCGTGTTCATGAATAGGGCAGCACGCTACTTCTCCAGACCTCTGCTGTTTTGAAAGTCAGCCAGTGATGCTGGAATTTAAGAAGGGAAAGATAGCACTGTTGTTTTCTTGTCTGCAGAAGTGAACAATTTATTTCTCTTTTTTTCTTTCTTTTTTTTTACATTTTGGGTTTCAATTTTGAGAGTAATCCTACAAGGAAGTAATGTTGATGTGTCCTTTCTGTTGTAGAAATTGAAAACGTTTGAGGATGTTTCTGTTTTTAATGATTTTGAGTTACATTTTATGCATGAGTTACATTTTATGCGCATGTAATTAAGAGAAAACCTTTGCAACGCTTATATTTGAGGCAGTGCTGCTTCATCAATGTTTTGTTTGTTTATTTTATTACTACATGCATTGTGTGCAGTGTTTTCAAGGAGGTGTGTGGATTATCCAAAGCTTATGATCAGGATGTAGCCCAGCTCCCCCCTCTCCCCCTTTTTGATTGTATGAAATTGAGGACCGAAATGGGAGGGGGTAGCCTAGTGGATTGTGTTAATGGTTTGATGGCCACAGGTTCAAGCCACAACCAAGATGCCCATTCAAGGAAGAATCAACATCAGTATTGACTCCACTCCCCCGAAACCCTCGGACGAGACTAAAGATCTAGGTCCCATGTGTGAATACACACAAAACATCTTGCACACGTGTTAAAACTAGCTCTGCCGTTTGGACAAGTAGGCCGTAAGTGCTGGTAAAAAAGGATGAAAAAAAAAAAAAACCCATTGCACACTGACATCCTCCCTGAAGTTGGAATGGGGCTATACCTTAGTGGTGGACAGAATTGGTTGCGTAGGCAAGAATCTCGCCATTGGTAAACCTGGGACCTCCAGCTGAGGTAAAGGTGTCCCATAACCTGTGTGGCTGTATGGGAGCGAGGCGTCAGAGACCTCAGCTTCTCTAGGGGCCAGCATGTTGCGGGCGGCGCCCATCTTCTCTCCCTCACTGCTGTTGTGTTCACCTTCCCTGACCCGAAAGAGGGCAGGTACCTATTTACAGCTGGGGGAACTGTACTGAAGCCAAGGTGCACAAATGGTCACCCATCCAATTGGCAACCACGCTCGATGCTGCTTAACTTGACTTGGGGAAAACGAGCACTCTGACCACTGAGCTATCCCGTCCCAGCCAAGGAACAAACCAAAAACAAAGAGGGCCAAATGAGTTGCTGAAACTGAAGGGGCATCTTCTGTAAAGACGGGCTGCTGTCCCTACACCTCTCCCTACACCTCTCCCTACACTTTCTTCAAGTTTCTGATCAAAAGACAGCACAGCATGCCTTGCAGTGCAGATTTTGTCCTGCGATTTAGTTCTACACACTTTTTATACTGGCCTTTTATACCATGTCTTTTGACATACATTCATTTTATTCACGGTGGATATGTGTGTGTGTATGTATATGTGTGTGTGTGTGTATATATATATATATATATATATATATATATGTAAAGCTGTTTAAGTTAAAAGGAGTGGGGTAAAGAAAAAGACACCAAAATGTGCCTTGCTGTGTTGGGGGTAGTGCCACTGCTGGTTATCCCTTAGTTCAGGTGTGACTCACCTGATGATTTGTTTTCCTGAATCTTCAGCAGCATGTTTGAAGTGTTGGTGCTACATGTTGGTATGAAATATTAAACTGATATAAAATGGCCATGGTGCATGGGGGTATATGTTGTATTGGGTTGTTCGAAGATAGTATGGTTTGGCTTTGGGTTTAGTTTTGGGGTTTTTTGTTGTTTTTTAATGTAAATGGGGGATTTTTTTTTTTTAGCACATTGCAACAATGTTTGAAACTGGACCATTCAAAAAATCATCAAAAAGTTGCGTGTAGTGTGTTGTTTTCAGAAGATGTTTAACTGGTACCTAAAATGAAACTGAGGAATGGTGTCATGTTGTCATGGGGAGGGGCAAGCGGTTGTATTTTGAATTTCCCATGCATACTCAATGAAATGCTTCCTTGATGATCAAGGTTAGACCCGACTCTTATTTTCAAATTTTTTAATGTCATTTGAGAGAAGAAGAAAAAAGAAGCTAATTGATTACTCATAATTAGAAAAACAAGTAAGTTAAAAAGAAATGAAAAAACCAAAACAAATACCTTTACATTTGTTGGTGTATCATTTGAAGATTTCATCCACTGTAAGTGTGTGGTGTTGAGATCTTTCCAAGCAGTGAGGGATTTTCTGCAGGTTAATTAGTTAAGGTCTGCTTGACTAGATAGCAGATAAATGGGTGCTGTTTGAAAGCAGTGCAGGTTTATGGGTTTGTAGCTGAGCTTGTTAGGTGGTTGCTTTGGGGGGTAGGGGGGGGGGGGGGGTATTCTCTGACCTGCCTTCATACATATTATATCATATATATATTTGGGCACTGATTTTTTTTTAAATCTGAGGTGTTCATTTGATGAAATTTTCATACAGGTATAAATAGAAATATTTTAAATTCATTTGGCATGACCTGATCATATCTAGATTTTTTTTTTGGTTGGTTGTTTTTTGTTTTTGTCTTTTTGCATTCCTTGGCTAGAACTCCCGAGGTTCACCATTGGTGAGACTTTGTGTATGTGTGACTGTTTTTGCCCACCATGAAGATGGTCGCTTTCCAACTTCCAACTTCCAGGGACCATGCAGGGTATGTTTGTATTTCCTTAACCCACTGAATGCTGACATGAATTACAAGATCTTTAATGTGCATCTTTGATCTCATGCATGTGTATGTGATATATACATATATATATATAAACTCAAGAAGGGAAATAAGGCACTGGCATGTCTGCACTTAGAGGTGCCCTGAGAGATTGTAAAAATCCCCACTCTTGATTCTTCAGATGCAACTGCTGAGATAGGAACCCACACCTTGGTGGAGCCATGGGGTTGAAGTCAAATGGTTTTAACCGCTCGGCTTTAGATAGTGTCTGTCATTCAAGGAAGCATTCCACTGCTGCATACTTTGGTCAGATAGTTTGAAAACTTGTTTCAATTTGTGCATGTTGTCAGGAATGGGATTCAGTATGTCGAGTGTGTGTGTGTGCAAAAGTGAGAGAGAGAGAGAGCAGCAAGCAAGCAAGCTGGAAACACATGTGGTCCAAACGATTTTGCTTGTCCAGTCAAATAAGGCAGTAATTGTGTAAAAAAAACAAACCTTCACACCATATTAAAAAAAAAAAAAAAAAAAAAACCTGTTTACATTCAACTGTTACTGATGACATTGTTTGTTGTCATGGTTTCAAAGAAACGACCAAATCAAGAAGCTGATTCCAACAACTATGCAGAGTTCTGGGCATGGGGTGGTTTTACTTGTTTATGTTGATCTGATTGGCAAATTAAACCTGAATTGTTCTTACACATTCTTTATTGTTTTGTCTGTGTGTGTGGTGTGGAGAGAGAGAGAGAGAGCTTTGGCCTATGTTGGTACCTGAAGCAAAATCATTGAATTTTTATTCATTCTTCAATAAGATATGCCCTCCTTCCACTGCACGGATGACCCGATTCCGGTCGAGGGGATTTTTGCTCTGGAGTTAACATTAGTGCTGACTCCATTCGCCCTTAAAGTCCTTCGGATGAGACGATGAGACTATAAACCGAGGCCCATGTGCGAACGCACGCAGAGCATCTTGCGCACTCCTTAAATCCTGTTCCGCTTTTGGTAAGAGTAAGCCATTGTGTGCCGGTGGGAACAGATAAAAAGATTTACAAAACTGCATACACACGGGGACTGGCTGTAAAAAAGCACATGAGTGCTTATTCCATTATCCTCGATATAAAAGAATAAAATAAAAAATGCACAGAGACTCAGAGCAACAAGTCGCCATGGCGCAGTGGTTAGCGCTTTCAGACTGGAAGGACGTAGGTAATTATGAGGTTCAAATCCCTTGAGGGTCATAGGGATTTTTCGGACTCCAGCTGATTCCTGCCCAGAGGGAGTGTGCTGTGGACTCAGTGGGGAGACTGGTACTACACAGTTGAGCTTCATCCACTTTACAATAATCTATGCGAATTTGAGAGTGTTGCTCAAATCTCGGGCCTGGATGATGTCATGATATATTATGATGGTAAATAAAGAGTACAACTCTGTTAAGCAGTCTCAAAGCAGATCCACTTCCATACCAGTATCATCATATCATCGTCATTACCATTGATCATCATGCAGTAGCAAAAATTGCCTCTCATTGGGTGCCCCCCCCCCCCCCCCCCCCAAAAAAAAAAGAGAATATGACCATTACTTGGAAATCGTAGATTTCAATTGTATTGTCCACCCCCCCCCCACCCCCCGACACACAGAGGCTCAGAGCAGCAGAATATGACTGTCACGAATCGACCCAGGTTCGAATCCTCACACCCCTTCACCACCCCACTTACACCTCTCCTGACCGCCAGGGTGAAGGACTAGCGCCCTGGACAGGGAGGGAGAGGTGTGGTTTTAAGGGGACTGACGGGAGGTCCTTTACCTCCACACCATTTTTTTTTTCCACCCTCCCCACTTTAGTTTTTTATTGTTATCCATAACCCTGAGCGCAGGCTAGCGTGCGCATGGGATTTTTGTGTAACATGTTGTGTAGCCATGCGTAAAACTCCCTGAGTGGCCGCGTACGAGGCGCCCGTGCGTGGCGGGGTTTTCCGCCGAAACCGGGGTGAGAGCTCACCTGAGTTCAGGTGATAGAAGGCATATATATTGCCTGTCGTGATGCCACCCCGGGGACACCTTGTGCTCGGTAGCCAAGGTGCAGCGACAGAGCTCCTTGCCGACGCAGGAGTGGTGGTGCCGCGATCGGCACAAGACTGTTATCCACACGAGCTGTTTGAGGTATGTAGTGTGTGGCAGAAATCGAATTTATTTTCTTTGGTTTAGACACTCGGAAGTGTCCAACATTTTTTCAGGTGCATGCAACTTTTGTTGTTTGAATTATTTACTCATTTCCGCCGACTGGAGTGAGTGGGTGTTGCACCGGGGTTTCGAACCCACGACTTCACCACTTTATGTTTTGGTTCCAATAGTTTCTTCTCTCGAACTCTGCCTTGGTGGGGGAAGAGAGAAGATAGGTTTTCCGAACACGCAGATTCCATTTGGTTCCAAGACTTTATTTTCAGCGCTTCATTCTTTTGTTTCTTTTTATGATTCTGGGGTTTTCGGGCCGTCGCGGTGGATTGAAACTGGAGGGGACCGCAGGTTCACCGGCGTCGTCTGATTGAAGCACTATCCCCAGTAATCCGTCCTGTTCCTCTGACTGTGGGAACATATGTTGCAGTCAGAGGTTATGTCGTGTTTATTTGTATGTCTGTGTGACAGCTTATTTGAACTTGCAGTTGTAACCTCATGGAGGAGTTACTATGGAAATTGTTATGATGGAAATTGTTGTGGATTGTTAAGGTGGGGAAGGCAAGGGATGGAGGGGGGTTGACACTCATTATGTGACCAAATACTAATTCCTGGCCACAGCTTGTTGTTGTTTGAGTGTGGGCAGGCGGCAGTAGGGGCCGTTTGTGTTTTGGGCAGACGGGACTGAATGTCGGGTGGGACAGACCTCGGGTCTGGACAGCGTGTCGGGCAGAACACCGCACCCGGCATTTCCAGCAGACCTCTCCGGGCCATCGTAGCAGAGAGGATGACGAGTGGAGCGGGGACTTTTCACAGCATGCTGCGAGCTTGAGCTGGACACTGGCGTCCAACGCGTCCAGCGCCTCAACGTCAGCACTGTGACATTTGCGAAAGTTGAGTGTCCCTCCCACGTTTCCCGTCCTGATGCCTTTTCCCCCACTGTGAACTGACTGTGAGAATGTGTGTGTGAGATAGTATTATTTTCATTTATTTCTTTTTCTTCTTTACATATATTTGTGTAGAGGGTTAGGGGTGTTAGGAAGGGCGGAGGGGGGAAAAGGGGCATGTTAGCTTAGAATTGTTTAAATGTGTATGAAAGTGAAATAAAGCGTCTTGTTTGTAAATGTTTATTTTTGCCTTTTGAGTTGTGCTTTGGAGATTGCTGTGACTGCCACCCCTTTTCCGGACGAATTTTTAACGAGCTAGTTGCAGCAGAAAATCTAACCTCGTCCTTTTTGGACGCTGGGGATTTTGTGTTGTGACAATTTTGGGGGCTCGTCCGGGATCGGAATTAAAAGTGCAGTGTGGCATTGCAGCTTTCTCTCGGGCACACCAATAGGTTGTTTTGTCTTTGCCCCTTTCTACTAGTCTTTTCTTCTTAGTGTCCTAGGTTGTTGTCATTGTGAATACTTGTAGTTATATTTGGTTGTGGGGAAGTTAGTGGTGGTAGGGTTACAGAAGTAGGTAGTTAATCAATTACTGGGCGATCGAGTGCTTGCACGCGCGGGTTGGTTGCGGTCCCATCTTTTTCCGATCCGTCGCGTCGCGTTCGTTGCCTTACTTCTGTTCCTTAGTTCGAGTCCTACTCGTGTGCGTGGTACGCGGGTAAAGCCATTTGTTTCCCTTGGTTGGGGTCATTTGGTGCGTAGCCCGAGTAGGACTGGATTCGAACCCGTTTATTGTGGTACTGGTCGGCTAGGGAGAGAATTGCCATGGCTGAGAAACAGAAGGGCGTGGGCAATGTTAGGGATCAGCGAGTCCTGAAGGGCTCCCAGGGTCCAGTGACCAGAGCAGTGGCACGCAGGACAGGGGAATGCTCCCTGGGATAGGGGGTGTTAGTTCTCCTCGGAATGTTGCACTCGCGTTTGTCACCACCGGCACTCCCACCACTACCACCGTGACGACTTCTATGTCAGGAGGAAAGCGTATGACATCCGCTTCACTGACATCGGTTTCCACTTCCAGAGGGAAGGGTGCAGGGGCACAGCCCCTGAGTACTCCTAGTAGGTCCAGGCTAGGTGGAGGGTTTGCTCAGCATCCCTCTGAGGTGAGAGAGCCTGCCTCACCTCCGTATGTTGCCTCTACTCCGTCTCAACCTGTGGGAATGGAAGCGTTGCTTCTGTGGTTGAGGAAGCGTAACGAAGAAGAGGAGAAAGAGCGCGTCCGTCGCGAGGAAGAAAAGAAAGAGCGCGTCCGTCGCGAGGAAGAAGTGCGGAAAGAGCGCGTCCGTCGCGAGGAAGAAGAGCGGAAAGAGCGCGTCCGTCGCGAGGAAGAAGAGCGGAAAGAGCGCGTCCGTCGCGAGGAAGAAAAGAAAGAACGCGACCGTCGTGAAGAAGAAAGGAAAGAGCGCGTCCGTCGCGAGGACCTGGAGGCTCGGGAACGCCTCCATCGCGAGGAATTGCGGCAAAGGAAGGAGGCAGAAGAGAGACGGGAGCGCCTCCATCGCGAGGAATTACGAGAGAGGAAAGAGGCAGAAGAGCGGAGAGTGCGTGTCCGTCGCGAGGAAGAAGAAAGGAAAGAGTGCATTCGTCGCGAAGAGGAAGAAAGGAAAGAACGTATCCGTCAGGAGGAGGAAGAAAGAAGGGAGCGCATTTGGCAGGAAGAGTTTGAGCTTCTTAGGCAACAGATTGCTCAGAGCTCCAAAGCACTGCAGCAGGCCAGTCAGGTTTCAGGACTGGCATTGAGCCTCCATCTCTGAAACTCCCTCAGCTGCAGGATGGAGATGACATTGATGATTTCATAGATCATTTTGTCTCCGCAGCTGAGGTGGGTGGGCTCAATGATCAGCAAAAGAAGGCCTACATGGCAAATTCCTTGACTGGTAAGGCCAGGGAGGCTTTCAATGCCCTCCATTCAGGGCATCTTTCCAGGAACTTTTAGACGCTCTCAGACGGAAGTTCCATCTCACCCCTGAGGCGTATCGGCGAAAGTTCCGTGAAGCTTGCAGGGAGGACGATGAGTCTTTCTATGACTTTGGCGAACGCTTGAGGCGTGTCCTCAACTTATGGGTGAAGCTTTCTGGAAAAGATCTGAGAGAGCTGATCCTCACAGAACAGTTCTACTGTGGGATCACCGATCAGTTGGCAACGGAAGTCCGGTGCCACAATCCAGATGGCTTTGATGGCATCATGAAAAAGGCCCAAGTTATCTGGGAGGCCAGAGAGTTTAATCCGGGTGGCCTTAATCCACCCATATCCACCCAATTATCTACAGCTGAGGTTTGGACAGATGAGGGGGAGCCTTCTAGAGCCCCAAGTGTGTCATTGTCCCCTACAAATGAAGTGAGGGCTCGTGCCTTGAAGGAACGGGGCTGTTTTAAGTGTGGAAAGATGGGCCACCGAGCCAAACATTGTCCAGCTACCACTGAATCCAGGAGAAGGCCGAGTTCTGTCACTAGTGGGTATTCGAGCATATCTGCTGAGGGCTCTACCTGCGATGGGGTTTCTGAGCTTCCGACCTTTTCAGCGGGAGTGGCCACAACCACGGCAGCAGCTAAGAAGGCTGGAGCCCCACTCAAACCACCCAGAGTGCTGAATCAGGAGGGGGTCGACCTCAAGGTCGACAGGAAAACCCTTATTAATCTTCAGAAAGGGGACCCCTCGCTGAAGACTCGGTGGGCCAGGGTACAGGCAACTGAGGATCAGAAGGCGGGCCCTGCGGTACAATATGTTGTATCCAAGGGAGTCCTTACCCGCATCTTCCACAAGGGACTCCTCAGACAGAGGCAACTTCTGGTGCCTCAGTGCTTAAGAGAAACGGCACTCAGAGCGATTCATGTCACCCCCACAGCAGGACACCTGGGTGCAAGGCGCACTCTGAAGCTTCTATGGCAGCAGTTTGCCTGGCCAGGTATGACCAGGGATGTCAGGGAGTATTGCCGATCTTGTGTGGTCTGCCAGAAGACTGCACCCAGGGGAAAAGGCAGCAAGATTTCTTTAGGGTCAGTAACCCCAGCAACTGTCCTACGTGAGATGGTAAGTGCTTGCCTGATGGGTCCCATCCTATCCTCTGTAGAGAAAGGTGCGGCGGGCATCTCTGGATGGCGAACACAATCCACTCCAATGTTCTCATCGTTTCTGCCCAGTAGGCCGCCAATACCTGGGATGGACCATCAGGCTTTGACTTCACTCATTCAGCCTCTGATCCATCAACAGAGTCGACAATGTGGGAGGAGACTTTCTTAATGGGATGTCTGCTGGAGATTACTCCTCGAAATGTGACGCAGGTAGGCATAGTGAGCCATAGGGAGTGTGAGCTCTCCTGCTTACTCACACATAGACTTAGGGGGTTGCTATAGTGAAGCATAGGGAACTGGACCCTCCCCATTACCAGTAAGAGACGTTAAACCGAATATGACCATTCCCCTCAAATTGAGACACTCCCTTTAGGAGGGCTTTGCCGCACCCTCCGACCTTTTGACCCCACTAAAGGGTACTGGTCCACCCTGGGGTCAGTTCTGTTGCAGGCGGGCCCATGGGAGAGCCGGTAGCTTCCCTTGGTAGGCCTGTATATTTTTCCCAGTTCCCTACCTCCCCGGAAGCTCCACGCCAGGTGGCGTCATCCATTAAGAGGGCTGAAAATCCGGGAAAGGTATGGGAGGGATTGGCTGTCATAGCTTTGCCTACACAGCTGGCATAGACCCTCAGGTGGGTGAGATGCCGGTGATGGGCCTGGTAATGACGGTCACTCCTATGGGAAGTGGCGGAGGATCGACCTGGGGTGAGGTTCTGGCGACCCTCACTTTTGGTGGGGGATTTGTCACGAATCGACCCAGGTTCGAATCCTCACACCCCTTCACCACCCCACTTACACCTCTCCTGACCGCCAGGGTGAAGGACTAGCGCCCTGGACAGGGAGGGAGAGGTGTGGTTTTAAGGGGACTGACGGGAGGTCCTTTACCTCCACACCATTTTTTTTTTCCACCCTCCCCACTTTAGTTTTTTATTGTTATCCATAACCCTGAGCGCAGGCTAGCGTGCGCATGGGATTTTTGTGTAACATGTTGTGTAGCCATGCGTAAAACTCCCTGAGTGGCCGCGTACGAGGCGCCCGTGCGTGGCGGGGTTTTCCGCCGAAACCGGGGTGAGAGCTCACCTGAGTTCAGGTGATAGAAGGCATATATATTGCCTGTCGTGATGCCACCCCGGGGACACCTTGTGCTCGGTAGCCAAGGTGCAGCGACAGAGCTCCTTGCCGACGCAGGAGTGGTGGTGCCGCGATCGGCACAAGACTGTTATCCACACGAGCTGTTTGAGGTATGTAGTGTGTGGCAGAAATCGAATTTATTTTCTTTGGTTTAGACACTCGGAAGTGTCCAACATTTTTTCAGGTGCATGCAACTTTTGTTGTTTGAATTATTTACTCATTTCCGCCGACTGGAGTGAGTGGGTGTTGCACCGGGGTTTCGAACCCACGACTTCACCACTTTATGTTTTGGTTCCAATAGTTTCTTCTCTCGAACTCTGCCTTGGTGGGGGAAGAGAGAAGATAGGTTTTCCGAACACGCAGATTCCATTTGGTTCCAAGACTTTATTTTCAGCGCTTCATTCTTTTGTTTCTTTTTATGATTCTGGGGTTTTCGGGCCGTCGCGGTGGATTGAAACTGGAGGGGACCGCAGGTTCACCGGCGTCGTCTGATTGAAGCACTATCCCCAGTAATCCGTCCTGTTCCTCTGACTGTGGGAACATATGTTGCAGTCAGAGGTTATGTCGTGTTTATTTGTATGTCTGTGTGACAGCTTATTTGAACTTGCAGTTGTAACCTCATGGAGGAGTTACTATGGAAATTGTTATGATGGAAATTGTTGTGGATTGTTAAGGTGGGGGAAGGCAAGGGATGGAGGGGGGTTGACACTCATTATGTGACCAAATACTAATTCCTGGCCACAGCTTGTTGTTGTTTGAGTGTGGGCAGGCGGCAGTAGGGGCCGTTTGTGTTTTGGGCAGACGGGACTGAATGTCGGGTGGGACAGACCTCGGGTCTGGACAGCGTGTCGGGCAGAACACCGCACCCGGCATTTCCAGCAGACCTCTCCGGGCCATCGTAGCAGAGAGGATGACGAGTGGAGCGGGGACTTTTCACAGCATGCTGCGAGCTTGAGCTGGACACTGGCGTCCAACGCGTCCAGCGCCTCAACGTCAGCACTGTGACATTTGCGAAAGTTGAGTGTCCCTCCCACGTTTCCCGTCCTGATGCCTTTTCCCCACTGTGAACTGACTGTGAGAATGTGTGTGTGAGATAGTATTATTTTCATTTATTTCTTTTTCTTCTTTACATATATTTGTGTAGAGGGTTAGGGGTGTTAGGAAGGGCGGAGGGGGGAAAAGGGGCATGTTAGCTTAGAATTGTTTAAATGTGTATGAAAGTGAAATAAAGCGTCTTGTTTGTAAATGTTTATTTTTGCCTTTTGAGTTGTGCTTTGGAGATTGCTGTGACTGCCACCCCTTTTCCGGACGAATTTTTAACGAGCTAGTTGCAGCAGAAAATCTAACCTCGTCCTTTTTGGACGCTGGGGATTTTGTGTTGTGACAATGACCATCACTTAGAAATCATAGATTTCAGAATGTACTATACAAACCAGTGGGGGGGGGGAGTTGGAAAAACATGGTGATGAGATTTTTAACTGAAAAAGCGGGGACGGAATAACATAGTAGTTAGAACTTCGGGCTTGTTATCTGACAAGCCAGGCTCAAGCCTAGATTTGAAACACCTGTTCAAGGTGATTTTAGGGGTTGACATCAGTGCTGACTCCACTCCCCCGTAAAGTCCTTTGGATGAGACTATAAATCGAGGTTCCGTGTACACACACAGAACATCTTGAACACAAGTTAAAACCTGTTCCACTTTTCAAAAGAGTAGGCCATTTGTGCTGGTAAAAACGGATAATACACACACCATATATATACATAGTTATATAGAGAGAGAGCACTGCTTCAGCATTTTAGAAGCTCATACATTTTTGTCAACTTTTTTTTTACTTCAGTTCCAAGTTGTGACAAAGTGTGTTGACGCACTTTGTCACAACTTTTCAGTACCAAAAACATGCAATGGCAAAAGTTTTTAGTATCTTTATTATCATTTCTTGTTTATACTAAGAACTTTTGCCATCAACTTTGTCCTTCCCTGCGGGAAAAGCAGGGGAAAATGGACTCCCTAGTCCAGCCAGCAGCTGTCATAACAACACTGATAGGAACTTGCCTCCTAGGGACAGGAGGACCCCCCCCCCCCTTCAGTACTAGATGCTGTATATAAACAACAGTATCTTTGTCTGCATCGGCTACAGTGTATGGCTCCCAGCAAGCTATAGCAGTAGTGTCACTGTTAACACTATGACGTGGGCCTGTAAGACAATGAAAAGTTTTATACAATCGTCTTTCTCAGAAAAGTAAGGTTGTTCTTCTCAAAAAATTATTAGTGCTGCTACAACACATAGCTCTGCAATCATTGCGGTCAGTCAGTTTGGCAAGTTGTGGAGTGAGGGGAATAAGAAACTTGATAAGTTAAAGTCTGTCCCGAGCCTAAGGCTCATCAGGCCGGTGCTTATCCCGGTTTCTGTGGCGTTAAGCGACTGAGAGTCATAGACTCCCCCCTGGATAGGACGCCAGTCTATTGCAGGGTTAACCCCCAAACTAGGTTGGTACCCCTTTTACACCTGGGTGGGGTGAGAAAATAGCCGTAAAGTGCCTTTTCCAAGAGCACAACGCCATAGTTGAAAGCTGGGGTCGAACCCGCAACCTTGAAATTACGAGTCCAACGCCCTAACCACTAGACTACAGCGGCGGCAAGAAACTTGATAAGCTTTTGAAAAAGTTCTCTCAGTGGCAACTTTTTAAATAGATTATATCTAACTCCATATTGACGTCGCATATTTCTATGCCTTTCTCTATTTGTTTGGGAAACTGGATTAGCTTCAAAGGCCCCTTCCATAACTCTTAATTTTTTTTTTAAAAACCTTTTTAACTAGGTCTGTATCACCTGTCATTTTTGAGAAAGACCTTTTGTTGAGAAAAAAAATCACTCGAAGCGCAATAACAAATCTCCATCTGAAACAAAATACTCACACAAATAGAAATCAATTGACCATGTATCCCCCCCCCCCCCCCCCCCATCCCCATGTCCTACTCCAGATCTGAGAGAGAGAGAGAGAGAGAGAGAGAGAGAGAGAGAGAGAGAAGAGAGAGAGAGAGTAAAACCATACAAGATGAAAATAAACACATAATGAAAAAAAACAACAACAAAAACCAGTGCTAAAATCAGAGCACAACAAGGAAGAGAGAAGAGAGATGATGAAAGAAAACGGGAATCGTAACTTCATTAGAAAAAAAAAAAAAAAAAAAAAAAAAAAATATATATATATATATATATATATATATATATATATATATATATATATATATATATATATATATATATATATATATATATATGCAAGTCTGGAGGAGGGAAAGAGGGAGAGAATGTTTGCAGCCCAATAGACACCAGGTGCAGAGCTAGAGGCAAGGAGAGCATGGCAGAATTATATTATATTATATGCTACCATTAGCCTACGCGAACGGCCATCGTCTTCGGCCGCTGTACAACAGCCAAGCACAGATCCAGCCAGCCAGCCACAGTGCACGGCCAGTGTATCGAACAAGGCCTACAGACCAGGGAGAGCAGCCAAAGCTACAGAGGGGACCATGCACTAGCAGCCCTGATGACCAGCACAGCTACCGGCGTACAGCAAATAACAAAATGAGGATGGAATAGGAAGACACCAATAACAACAACAACAACAACAACAACAGCAGCAAGGTATGGGAGGAGGGAAACAGCAAAGAAAAGGGCCGAGAAGTCTAGACAAGATTTTAGATTTTAGATTTAGATTAGATTTTAGATTTAACCTTTTATATCGAGGATAATGGAATAAACACTATAGTGCTTTTTTTTTTTTTTTTTACATCCAGTCCCCGTGTGTATGCAGTTTTGTAAATGTCATTTGTTCCCACCAGCACACGATGGCCTATTCTTACGAAAAGCGGAACAGGATTTAACGTGTGCGCAAGATGTTAGAGAGAGAGAGAGAGAGAGAGAGAGAGAGAGAGAGAGAGAGAGAGAGAGAGAGAGAGAGAGCAATGCATGCCCAACTCATGTCCAGAAATAAAATTTAGCTGTAGAAAAGCAAAGATTCCCACTTCAGTGCTCCTTGGCCTACAGTTGTGATTTTATTACTCCCTAGTTGCACAATGGAAAAACTGAAAATCTGATCTTAAAAAAAAAAAGAAAAAAAAAAAACTAGATCTGTATCACCAAAAGAAATAGTTACACCATCAAAGTCAGTTTAGATAGCAGATAGGCAAAGTGTGGAGTGTGGACCTAGCAGTACAGTAGGCCTACTAGTGGATCAGTGGTCTAGGTAATAAGCGCCTCGCCTAGAAAGCAAAAAGTCCGGGTCGGAGTGTGGGATGGCTCGCATCCTGTTTGGGCCCAAAACTTTTTCCCCATCCATTAGACCGTGAGTGGTGGCCTGGGCGCTAGTCCTTCGGATGAGACAATAAACCAAGGTCCCGTGTGGTACACATCACTATTTAGCGCACGTAAAATAACCCAGGCAACAAGGGGGTTGACCCTGGCAAAATTCTGTAGAAAAAAGCCACTCTGATAGGGAAACAAATACAGTTGCATGCAGGAAAAAGAAAAAAAATGGGTAGGCGCTGCATTTGTGGCGACGCACTCTCCCCGGGGAGAGCAGCCCGAATTTCACGCAGAGAAATCTGCTGTGACATAAAGTGGTACAAAATTACAAAATACAAAATACAGTACAGATAGGGAAGTTATCTCTTCCCTTTTGAGAAAGGCTAGACCGTTGACGCCTTTAACTAAAAGTGGTGAAGCATGATCCACATTCTACCACTGTCACTTGTTGGTATGTTATACAATGGATACGTGAAAGCCTGCTAGGAATGCATGACAGTGTTGACAGCATCTTGAGAAAAGCCACGGGTTTCCCATCTTTGTCAGATATTATGCATATCAGTACCTGGAGTTCCTTCCTCACATGGTGTTTGTGGCAGGGATCGTGGCTTGATACAGAAGCCGTCTCTACTAGACAGAAGCAGGGGTCTGTTTACCTCCCCTTTTGACAGCAAGAGATGCAATATTAGGGTTTGTCTGCAGATGCACAACAATGATACCTTCTGCTTAGTCTGGCATTCTCTTGCAGCACTCTTGGAAACACACACAAAGAGGGAGGAACGGACAGAAACAATGGAAAGAGGGATAAATCAAACTGATACTGTAAGCATCAATTGCAAAAGCATGTGAGTCAGGTTGAAAAGATACATTTCTTGAACTTGTGGTTGGTTTATGTGAGCAGCAAACAAGTTCCCTCCAGGTGAAAAAGCCAGAAATGCTAGAGCCTCTTTTAGAAGGCTTGGGTCTAATTTCCATTCAATATGAACACCAAATGGACAATTTGTCTGATTTCTAGTTTTCTGACCCAGCAATACAAGCATAACTGATTTGTAATATCTTTGCATTTTCAGATTTCTGCAGTCAAAATGTCACAGGTTTGTGGTCTGCTAGATCCCCTGTTGTTAAAACAGCTATCAGCTGTGCTTTTGTCAGATCTGAGAGGAGTATGACTATCAGCAGCAGAGGACAGTTAAGCCTGTAAAGCCAGAAAAAACATTTTTCAGTTCGAGATAATCTCCCCGTGCTGAGTTGATGTTTCACCTTTGTTATGATTTATACACACACCTCCCCATCCATTGTGAGGGCTGTCAGTAAACAGTGTGTGGCCTGGGTAAGTGTAACTTTAATGTTCCCTCTCTGCTGGGGTAAGTTTGTGATCCACCAATTAAGGTCCTTTTTGTCTGCAACAAACAATGTCATAAATATGTCCCGATTTCCAGCACTTTTCAAGAGCAGCATGCCTACTGCATTTCAGAGTGCAATAATGGAGTTGCCCATGGGGAACACCAATCAGACATGCAACCCTCAGGCCTAAACAAGAGGCCACTGCTCAAATATTAGCCTTGGTTGCATTAGTAGATGTCTGCAAGCACTGAATGATTTTTTGCTCTCTTTCTTCAGTAAGTCTGGCACACTGGTCCTGAGAGTTGATAAGAAACCCTTTTGGGATGATTTTCTTGCATGGGTTCAAATCATGATTTCTCATCATTTACAGTGAATCCCAAAATATCAAACTGTTTTGACTATTTCAACAGACCATTTCATGACTTTTTGATCTGTATCCCTTACTATCATACTGTCATCTAAGAAAAAAATTAATAGAATTCCCAGATTAAGGCTGGTAAGGCAGAAGAGTTTTTATCAGTTCTGTTAGAGTTCTGGGAATGGGATCAAAAACCAGTTATTGTAGCTAGGAAACAGTATAACTTGCCCTTCTATCAAAAACCAAAAAGGGCCACTGAACAAACTGCATGATGCAGATCAATAAATGCAAAGAAAGAGCCTGTTGTGATAAAATCTAGGGCCTTACAATACGTTTCCAAAAACAACTTTTTACATTCTGTATTTCTGTTTGGGGCTTTCAGATTGAGAATGATGTAATAGCTTTCATTTTCTATGGTCCTGTATCAACCTTTACAGGCTCATTCTCTTACAGAACAATGATTAAAAAAATAAAATGATTGATTTCTGAATCCACTGCCTTATTTTCTGATGGACTAAAATGCCTTTGCTCCTACCAGTTAGTTTCTGTGGGGTATGATTCAAAAGTTATTGCCATCCCCTTGACTGTGTCAAACAATTATGTCAGAAGTGAACATTTTTCAATTATATAACTTCTTTCTGATTTGCCATGCAGTAAATGGCCCAGTTTTATCATGAAATTATTTCAATGGGAATATTCAATGTGAATTCCTGAGGAGAAGGAAGGGGTGGTTTCCTTACCCATTTTTGTCCCACTTTTTTTTTCTCTCAGGGGTTTCCCACTGCCCTGGGTTTTTCATTGGTTGTTTCTTGGCTTGTAGCACCACCCCAAAAATAAAAAGAAATATGCTGGATGCTGCTGTTGCTGCTGTGACGTCCATGACACTAGCCTTGATCACAAGTTTTTATTCCCTTGCACTCCTTGAGTGAATTGCTCAGTTTCTGAGTATCTTTGGGAAAGTGGGACAAAGAGGTCAAGAGATAGGTATTCTCCCTCTTGTTCTGCTTTTCTTTTCTCCCCTTCTGAATTTTCCTCCATTTCATTTTTTTAAGGGGGTGAGGATGGGAGTGGCCTATGTCATACTTATCATTATCTTCTCAACTTCAGATTCAAACTCAGTTAGAGGTCATTGTTGTTATTGTTGTTGATTTTTTATGGCTTGCATTTTTCCTCCAAATTACTGAATTGAGGCACATACTGTGCCAAAACTTGCTGAGGGAACATCTGTTAAGTTCTGCAGAAAAACTTCCTGTTCATGTAGGCGAGAGAAGGGGTGAATGTTATCACTACTGTGGTTATCACAGTCACACATGTTCTTTGAAAATTTTACAGTTAGATTGAATCTTGTATTTTCCCCCCTCCCCCCCCCCCCCCCCCCCCCCCCCCAGCCTACACGACAGAAATTCCAAAATCTAGATCACTGAATGAAAGGCTGCACACATAAGACTGAGCACACATCCAACAAGAAAAAAGAATATCGGGCACACACAATAATTTAGAAGAAAGGCAGAGAAGGCACTTTCCTAATATGACCAGTCTCAGCTAGGTACAAACTGACTGCTGGCAAGTGATGCTTGTCTCAGGGTTACTCTTAGTGCAGGTTTCAGGAGAGATGAGTTAGAATTAGGATGTCCATGGCTTTAGCCACTGAGCTATATATAGGATGTCCATGGCTTTAGCCACTGAGCTATATATAGGATGTCCATGGCTTTAGCCACTAAGCTATATATAGGATGTCCATGGCTTTAGCCACTAAACTATATATAGGATGTCCATGGCTTTAGCCACTGTGCTAAATATAGGATGTCCATGGCTTTAGACACTAAGCTATATATAGGATGTCCATGGCTTTAGCCACTGAGCAATATATAAGATGTCCATGGCTTTAGCCACTAAGCTATATATAGGATGTCCATGGCTTTAGCCACTGAGCTATATATAGGATGTCCATGGCTTTAGCCACTGAGCTATATAAATTTTAGGATGTCCATGGCTTTAGCCACTGAGCATATATATAGGATGTCCATGGCTTTAGCCACTGAACTATATATATAGGATGTCCATGGCTTTAGCCACTGAATATAGTGAGTTTCATCTCAACTTGTTGCTTCAAAATTTCTACAAATTGTAACACTTTGGGGTGGCCCGAGTGCTGAGTGGGAGAGTTTGCAGGAGCGTGGACCTCTGACTTCCTGGTTTGTGGCTGCAAGTCCTGATATCAGCTTCTGCTGAAAGGACTATAATTCTACTGAAACAAAAAAATAGCCACTGAGCTATATAAATTATAGGATGTCCATGGCTTTAGCCACTGAGCTATATAAATTATAGGATGTCCATGGCTCTAGCCACTGACCTATATAAATCATAGGATGTCCATGGCTCTAGCCACTGACCTATATAAATCATAGGATGTCCATGGCTCTAGCCACTGAGCTATTATAAATTATAGGATGTCCATGGCTCTAGCCACTGACCTATATAATCATAGGATGTCCATGGCTCTAGCCACTGAGCTATTAAATTATAGGATGTCCATGGCTCTAGCCACTGACCTATATAATCATAGGATGTCCATGCTCTAGCCACTGAGCTATTTAAATTATAGGATGTCCATGGCTCTAGCCACTGACCTATATAAATTATAGGATGTCCATGGCTCTAGCCACTGACCTATATAAATCATGGATGTCCATGGCTCTAGCACTGACCTATATAAATTATAGGATGTCCATGGCTCTAGCCACTGACCTATATAAATCATAGGATGTCCATGGCTCTAGCCACTGAGCTATTTTAAATTATAGGATGTCCATGGCTCTAGCCACTGACCTATATAAATTATAGGATGTCCATGGCTCTAGCCACTGACCTATATAAATCATAGGATGTCCATGGCTCTAGCCACTGAGCTATTATAAATTATAGGATGTCCATGGCTCTAGCCACTGACCTATATAAATTATAGGATGTCCATGGCTCCAACATGCCCAAGACACACTGCAGGAAAATATACAGTGCCCCCAGTATTTTTCAATGTCAGCCACTGTTAGGATAAATAACAAGGAACTGCAAATGGTCTCACTCTTGAGGCCCAAACTTATGTTGTGATCTTTTTTTTTTTTCTTTCTGCTGATGCTGAGCTCTTCTGTTTTCTGCCTACACCCTGTTTAAGTGTTTTCAGTCACTGATACTATTAGAATAACATGGATTTATGGAGATGGGAGGACAACATCAGCGAATGGACAGGCCTGAACTCAACCAAATTTCTTTCAGGAAATTTTCCATCAGCTCTCAAAACTGCGATAGTCACACCTCTACTCAAAAAGCACGACCTTGATCCTAACATCCTGAAGAACTATAGACCTGTTTCTAATCTGCCTTTTATCTCTAAAGTCCTTGAAAAAGTTGTTCTGAAACAACTAAATAGCCATCTTCTTTCAAATAATCGCCTACCCCCGTTCCAGTCTGCCTACCGCATCAACCACAGCACCGAAACCACCCTAGTGCACACCTTAAACATGCTTCTACATGCTTCTGACTCAGGGAAAATCTCCCTTCTCACTCTTCTCGACTTATCTGCAGCATTTGACACTATTGACCATTCAATTCTTCTCTCCCGTCTCCAAAACACTTTCGGTATTAAAGGCACTGCCCTCACCTGGTTTAGTTCGTACCTGACAAACCGATTCCAAACTGTGGCAGTAAACAAGATTCATTCCACACCAACCAAACTAGAATGCAGAGTCCCTCAAGGATCTGTTCTAGGCCCTGTTCTCTTTACTCTCTATACTGCTCCCCTGTCACATGTTATTAACCGTCATCAGATCAACCATCACTTTTATGCAGACGACTCTCAGATTCTAAGCAGTGATACACCTGAAAATCTGCCTTCTCTCTTGACAAATATGTCCAACTGCCTTCAAGATATCCAAAACTGGATGATACAGAACAAATTACAATTAAACGCAGATAAAACCGAATCCATGCTTGTAGGGACCAAACACAAACTGTCTTTTATCACAACAACTTCAATAGAATTCGGCAATAGGTCAGTCCCTCTATCCAGTGCTGTAAAGTATCTAGGAGTCATTATTGACAACACACTCTCCAAGCAAAAATTCATCACCCAGACCTGTCAATCATGCTACTATCAACTACGGGGTATTAGTGCAATTCGAAAGTACCTGTCCACTGATGCAACATCCAAACTAGTCACTTCTCTTATTCTTTCATGTCTGGACTATTGCAATTCTCTTTTGGCTGGTCTGCCAGCATCATCTATCCACTCCCTCCAACGTATACAAAACTCTGCACCTCGACTGGTCCTCAGAAAGAAAAAAATCTGAGCACATTACTCCTCTCTTGCAATCTCTCCACTGGCTGCCTGTGCCACAGAGAGTAAACTATTAGATCAGTACTCTCTGTTATAAATGTCTCCATAAAACAGCACCCTCTTACCTCTGTGAATGTCTTCACGTGTAGGCCTACACATCTTCTCGTTCCCTCCGCTGGGCTGCAGATACCTTATCCTTAAAAATACCTAGATTCAACCTATCTACCGTTGGCCGCCGCTCTTTCTCTATTTCTGGTCCATCAATCTGGAATGACCTCCCTCTCTCCCTTCCGCAAAAGCCTACATATGACACTTTTAAATCCAACCTCAAGACACACTTGTTTCAAACCTAAGATTTTTGCCTTCTGTTTTCATTTCCTATTTGTCCCTGCCTTCAACATTTGAAATTCCCTTCGCCCTGCCTAAATGTATAGCCTCGATAAGTGTGTGTGTGTGTGTGTGTGTGTGTGTGTGTGTGAGTGTGCTATCGAATTTGCTAGAATTATTCATTGTCATTGGTTGCTTGTTTGTTGTGAGGGTCGAGTGCAAGCGCTTTGATTTGTTTTTACAAGATATAGCGCTGTATAAATTCCATGTATTATTATTATTAAAGGCAGAACAGAGAGAGGAATGGATGGAACTGGTTGTCAAATCTTCAGGGGCCCCCAAGGATTGCCAGACTAGGGGATAGATAGATAGATAAGATAGATAGTCCTCCCCAAGTGAATAACAGCTAAGAAAATAGAGACATACGGAGTCATTCACACCTTATTAGATGATACTGCCACATAGATCACTTTGACAACGCAATAACTTCAACGATAGAGATAATAATTATCGCTACTTCTATTTGTATTAGTAGTAGGTACTCATCAGTCTCGGAAGACTATGGAGTTGCGCTCTAGTCTTTAGAGCGCAAAGCCTGGGCAAGTATGTATGGAGGGCAAGCTATTACCCATGCAGCAGACCCCCCTCTCCACGGCACTGGAATGATCCATTGGAAGGGCATTGACCGATACGAATGGTTCCAGTACCGTCGCAGGAGCCACCAGAACGTTGCCGTATACCTACAGCCCCGAGCCGCTCTGGGACTCCAACTCCCCGAATTTTCCTCAGGGATGGTGTCTAAACACGACACCTGTGTGCATGCTGGTTTGTTATAATTTTGTCATCCGCTCCTACCGGCACACGATGGCCTACTCTTCCGAAAGGTGGAACGGGGTTTTAACGTGTGCGCAAGATGTTCTGCGTGCATTCGCACACGGGGCCTCGGTTTCGAGTCTCATCCGAATGACTTTGACATTCAGTTCGATTTTTTCGTCAAACTGGGAAGAAAGGGCGAGGCTGGGTACGAACCCAGAAACTCACGATTAACATATTGGCAGGCGAACGTCTTAACCATACTGCCACCGTCCTTCCTATTTGTATTTGGCTAGGCTAAAGTACGTATGTTGTCACAGATATGCGTGGCCTACTTTGTAGTAAAAAGATAGGGTGATTCATTTCCGGTTTAGGCCCATGTTGGAAAGCGTGAGCGCTGTGTTGTAGACCTAGAGCTGTGTGGGCCAAGCACAATATTTTGTTTTTGACAATGGCAGCGACTGAAGTTGAAGATTTGGCTGCCCTTGTGGGAATAGAAATTTTACCAGGCAATACCTGCGAAGACGTAAAGGTGACGTGTAATTCAGAAGAGACGGTTCAACAAAATCAAACTGAGGTTGAGACCAAGTCAGATACGAAAGGTAAGTCATGTTTCGAATAAGTGAAAGTGTAATTTAGGTCTACTATGATGTATCGTAAGGTTAAACAAAACGTTCAAGAAAAGGAAGTCTGCCATACTAAGCTATTAATTGTTTCTCAAGGCAGATATTTCATTGACTAGGAATGTATTATTTGTTCAATAGAATTAGAGTCATTGGGATCCTAATGGCTAATGACGAGTAATGCAAACAAAGAAAACATATCGTGCCACTACAGCTCATAGATTGATACTATGATAATTCAAACACTGAAACAGTTGAACCTGTAGACAACTTGGTTTAATCCTCAAGAGATTCTTATGAGAATTCAAACTCAAACATTTTCTAAACTATTAAATTATTAATTGATCTGAACCTGGTTTAGTATGTTGCAGTGTTTCACAATTGAAAGCAGTGAAGTTTGAAGTAGATCAATAAATTTAATTTGTTTCTTCACAACTACAACTACTCAGTAGTCAGTACTGATACTATCATATGTTATCATCATCATAATCATTATCATGATTGTTGTCGTTATCATCAATGATCAGTTAATCAATTTTAACCTTCTCCATAGTTACGCTCTGGGTGTATGTACTGAGAATTCTTGCTCCCTGCTAAGCTGTGGCGGTAGGCCCTACATGATAGTACTTTTGAGAGTTTGAGGCAAATTGTGTGTGTGTGTGTGCGCGCGCATGCGTGTGCGTGCATGGGTGCGCGAACGTGGGCACGTTTGCCTGACTGCATGCGTACCTGTGTGCATGCGTGCATACTTGTATCCAAGTCAAAGTCAGAGTCTATTTTTTAATTTCTGGATGATTCATTGAATAAGCTTTGATTTTCTTTTTTTGAAGTGGATGGCATATATATGTGTGTGTGCATGTGCGTGTGTGTGTGCATCTTTGAATGTGTGTATGTATGCATGTGCATATGTGCACATAATTACGATATTTTATTTTTATTTATTTATTTATTATAATGAGGATAATGAAATAAGCACTTTTGGTTTTTTTTTATATATCCAGTCCCCATGCGTATGCAGTTTTGTAAATCTTGTCATCTGTTCCCACAGCACATGATTGCCTACTGCCTACTCTTATGAAAAGCGGAACAGGACTGTACATGTGTGCAAGATGTTCTGATGCATTCGCACATGAGGCCTTGGTTTATAGTCTCATCCAAAGGACTTTTGAGGCATTGTGGTGTGTGTGAGTGCGTGTGCGTCTACGCACACGCTTGCCTGCATGCTTATGTTCATGTGTGTTTCTGTGGTGGTGGGAGGGTTCTGCTCTGTGTGTGTGTGTGTGTGTACGCGCGCGTGCACGTGCACATGCATGTGTGTGTGTGAATGTGTGTGTATGCTTCAGAGACAAACAAGCAGGCAGGCACGCAGACAGACAGACGGAGATATATATTATTTGGGTGTACACTGCCACATGCAGTCCATGGTATCATTGTGTATGTTTGTATGTGTGTGTGGAGGCGGGCGGTATAGACAATGATACAGATGTTTCCTACTTTTTGCTTTTGTATAGACTGACAGTGTTCTGAAATATGAATAAGCTTCTGAGAGGTAAAAAAGAAAGAAAGAAAGAAAGATCACGCACGCACTCATGCACGCAGACACATACATACACATACACATACACACACACACACACGTGCGCATGCATGCGCACACACACATAAACACACGCACGCACGCTCTGTCTGTCTGTCTGTCTGTCTCTCTCTCTCTCTCTCTCTCTCTCTCTCTCTCTCTCTCTCTCTCTCTCTCTTTCTCTCTCTCCCTCTCTCTCTCTCCCCCTCTCTCTCTCCCCCTCTCTCTCTCCCCCTCTCTCTCTCCCCTTCTCTCTCTCTCTCCTTCTCTCTCTGTCTCTCTGTCTCTCTCTCTCTCTCTCTCTCTCTCTCATGGGCATGCATGTGTCTCACTTCCTGCACCCCTCTGTATCAAAGTAAAACTCTTATTTCGGATGGTATGAACAAACAATATAAACAAACAAAAAAAGCTAGAAAAAAAAAAAAGAATAAAGAAAAAGAATCCAACAAATGAGGGAAAGAAACAAATGAAACAATGAGCCACATAGATGTTTGATACTGATCTAGAGTAATTGAGTAATTGAGTGTTTTTCTTTTTTTTTTTAGGGAGGCGGAGTGTGTACGTGTGTGTGTGTCACTGTGTGTGTGTGTGTGTGTGTGAAAAATAATAACTTCATGACCATAATTGTCCCAGGTAAGGTCCCTTGTTTTATTTTTTTGTTTGTTTAGGATCTCTCTCTCTCTCTCTCTCTCTCTCTCTCTCTCTCTCTCTCTCTCTCTCTCTCTCTCTCTCTCTCTCTCCTCTCTGCAACACTTTTCTGTGTTACTGTCAAGTTGAGCTCACCTCATTATGACGCACCCTCCCCTCCCCTCAAAAAGAAAAAACCTCCTAAGGAAGGCAAAGCCGAAATATTGGGGAACACCTAGAGTCTAGATATGTTTTTTGTTTTACTAGGCTATCCAATTGCAATTACACACACACACACACACACACACACACACACACACACACACACACACACACACACACACACACACACACACACACACAATTAGCAAACAAAGAAGCAAAACAAATGCAAAAGATATAGATATATGATATATATATATATATATGGGTCATTCTCCTGAAAACTGGACAGATTTGTGACATGACAGCTAAAATTTTGAAATGCAACATTTCCCTTAATGTTGGTTGGGAACGAAAGCTTGATATCTATTCTTAGCATACATATAAAGCACAAAATGGCACAATGCTCAGAACTTGATGAATAATGAATTTTGTTACATCATTCAACACTGTCTCGTGCATTACAGAAGACACCAAAAAGACAAAAATAACCTTGTTTAGATGATTTTTTATTGTAAATTTTTGGTAGTTTTACACACAAATCCACTATATATTGGCTTTTACTACACAACAGAAAGTTTTTTTGTATTTATGGCCCTATCTTATCAATGTTGCTGAAATGATCAAACCAAACGTAAATTTTTCAGTTTTTTATTTCTTTCTATCAGACTTGTTTCATACACTAAACAGACACTGAAATGTGGTAAATATTCAACAGAATTCATCTTTTCAAAATGGTGAGTAAACATTGCTTTTGTTTTTTAACAATCAAGGCAATTTCAGTAATTAATTACATGTCTCACGCATTATGTAGACACGTCTCGCATGTTACACAGACGCCATCATGTTGACAATACAAGAACTGAGTTGTTTGACAGCAACTTAACAAGTCAAACAAGGAAACTATAACTGTTTTACATATGTTTAAGGATTCCACTAACAATAAAACCCAGAATCACTAACAGGAGAACATCAAAACCATGGATCTCCATGAACTACTTTCTCCGTCTTGCTGCTTCATCAAATTCATGACACAGTTACCTTCCCAGTAATTGTGAAGCTTGACACTAACTCTGGAAAGAAATATGATCACATGGAGTAGGTTTCAGCCTACACTTCCACTTCAGTTGAAAATGCAGTAAGACTGTAATGTACTGCTAGATTTGAAGCTTTTAAGTCTCGACGAAAGAAATATTGTCCTGGGCTCAAGATGTCAGAATCATTTTGTGCAGTTACAGATAGAAACTTAAGCATCACAAGCATAACAACTCACATTTTTTTCAAGCTAGTACATGGATTGTAATGGAAAAAATCAATTGAGTTTGAATTCAATTCAAATGAAAGAAGTACTGCCTCTCACCCAAAATAATTTTTGTGTTACACACATTTTTGTGTGTAACACAAAAATGGACATTTCACACATTATCTCAAGCCCTTTGTTAAGTACTATGAATCTAATTAAATCCATCACACACATTGCATAGACACCTAGCTTATGGTAGAAGGTGTAATGTGCAGGACAATGATTTTAAAGTTTTATACAAGTTTTATCATTGGAGCTAATATTTTAATTCATAAATTGTAATAGCACATCCCAGTTGGTTTGGCTTGCACATTCAAATATTTTATCAAGATTTGTTGAAGCCTTCATCTATTAAAAATAAAGTATAAATCAGATATGTAACGAATGTGACTCAGACACATGGTAGTGGTGTCTTTGGTAACGTGCAGGGCTAAATTTGTTTGTAACAGAAAAGCGAAAGACAAGTGAACAGAAACAGGACCTTCAGACACCAGTTGGTTTCATAAACTACATTATTTCACTTACGAGAAGCAATGGAAAGCTGCACTTACAACAACTTTTATCTTTATTTTTTCCGTATCACGCCACATTTCAAGACGCCAAACACATGGCGTCGTTAGTAACGATCGAGAAAACAGGTCAATGATGTCACTAAATGAACACTAAGTATTTACGACAGTAGAAGCTGTATGCAAAAATAAGAAGTCCAGCATATTTCCCTGCATACAAAACCTTCAAATCATGACCTTAATTTCATTATCTGGAGTACATTTCTGTTTTTGAGCCAAGCCGATGATTCCACGCCTTTTGACAAACGTCCCATGTTGCTAGAATCGATCGATCTAACAGCTGCTAAAGCCTGTGACAATCTGAAATCATTACGAAGAAATGATGAATAGACATCTCTTGAATCTGTAGTAACAATCTTTTTATGCATAGTATTCAGAAAGAATAAACAATCTTTCCTCCAAGACCTCAACAGGAGCTGTTGCTTGATGGCGTATTGCGAGTTACACAAAGAAAGTGAACAAGACACCACAGGTTTAGAGTGCATGTGTACCTCAGCACACACTCTCTCACAGCAGACAACGAATCAGAAAGCTTCCCCAGTGCAAACGTACTGAGATTCATATGCGAAGGTCGGTAAGAGTTCGCTGTGACTGATAAAATAGTCCCTTTGTTTGTTCGAACATTACAGCTTTTGAAAGACACCACGTGTGAAAATCGTAATAGGTAGCTCATTTCTCAGGATAGCATTATCCTTTCTTCATCCAACTTGGTGAATAATAGCACAAAAAGCATCACTCTTGACACAACACTTTGGGGTAAAGGTCATGTTGTCTATTTTTAGACAATGCAGCTTTATCGATCGAACGTGGCAAAGACGCCGAGTGTAATGCGCAAGACGCTGATTTTCTTCCTGGTATTTCTTTATGATGCAATCATGTTATATACTTTAACTTACCCAGAAACAAAGTTCTTCATCATACCTTTGCTTTGATAACAAATTTGATTCTTTACACTGAAAATCTAGGGAAATATCAACGATTGATATGTCTGCTCGAAACCATGTCACAAACTGGGTACAGGAAATCCTGTAAATTTTGCACATCAATGGCTTGAGGCAAGTAAAATAATGCACACACACAAATGATTTCATTTCCTTCATTTCTCCAAACATAGTCCACACAAAAGATGTAAAACATTTTAAGATTTTTGTGTTGGAAGATATTTTATGTGGCTCTAAAAATAGTGACCCCCATCTGGCCAGTTTTCAGGAGAATGACCCATATATATATATATATATATATATATATATATATAATATATATATAATATATATATATATATATATATATATATATATTGATATACATTATAAACACTCTAAGCAGGGAAAAATTAAAAAAACCAGAAATAATGGTTACGCTCTGTTTCTCTCTCTGTCTGTCTCTCGCTCTGTCTGTCTCTGTGTCTCTCTCATGTGAGTGTGTGTGTGTGTGTGTGTGTGTGTGTGTGTGTGTGTGTGTGTGTGTGTGTGTGTGTGTGTGTGTGTGTGTGTGTGTGTGTGTGTGTGTGAAGTCAAGTCAAGTCAAGTCAAGTCAAAATTGTATTTTCAGATGGTACATTGAGTAAGGAATAAATTTGCTTTTTTTCATCAAGCCATCTATCTAGAAAAAATCCCCCCGCCCCCCCAACCCCCCCCCCCCCCCCAAACTTATAGAAAAACAACAAACTAACAAAAACGAAGCAGCATGCAAACAAGCAGAGTACAACCAAGAAATCCCCACCCAAAAAATATTTAGCTACAACATTGTTACAATTCATAACAAAATTAAAAATAATAAAACGTGTGTGTGTGTGTGTGCGTGCGCGCGCAGGGCGCCCGTGTGTGTGTGTGTGTGTGTGTGTGTGCTCAAGTGCACACGGCCAGCATGTGTGTGTTTGCCTTTGTCTTGCTCTCTCATATTTTTTTCTCTGGAAGGGGTGATGGACTTGAAGGTGGGACTGATGGTTTCTTGTTTTGGATCTATTCCATTTCTGATGTATTACATGTATACTGCAGATTCCTCACGTACACTTAGTTAGGCACTTATACAATCCTCTAAGGTGCATCCAATTAGGGGTGGGGATAGAAGGTCCATGACGTCAAATGTGTGCTTTTACATAGATCTGAGAGTACATTGTAAAGGGGGATGGGGGAGGAGTGTGGTGCTGTTATATATAGATCTATGATAGACTGATGATCTGGAGTTTATGACACATCAGCCTTAGCCACGTCATGAGACAAATTTATATGCTTATGGCAGATCTGGTGATGCTTTCACTATCAGTGTTCTTTAGAATTATTGTCATTATCATCACTGTAATTATTCGTTACTATTATTTTATTATTATTAATATTACTATTATTATTTTTATTACTACTACTACTACTACTACTACTACTACTACTACTACTACTACCACCACTACTTCTACTACTGTTGTTATTATCATTATTATTATTATCATCATTATTGTTATCTTTCATATCATCATCATCATCATCATCATAATAATAATAATAATAATAAAAATATTGTCCACTGTCCACAGCCACTCTGAACTTCCTGGTATATTTTCTTTATTCTTCTCTGACAAAGTCCGCAACATCCGCTCCAAACTGGATCAGACTTCTTTCCGACCTGCACCTCCTGATCCCCAATTCACTGGCACTCCTCTTCTTGTCTTTCACCCAACAAGCGATAAAGAAATCAAGAACATTCTGAAAGAAATGACAATAAAATCATGCGATCTCGATCCTGTACCTGCTTCTCTTTTCATTCAGTGCATCCCACAGCTTATACCTACTATCACAAAAATAGTAAACTCATCTCTTCTTTCTGGAAATTTTCCATCAGCTCTCAAAACTGCGATAGTCACACCTCTGCTCAAAAAGCACGACCTCGATCCTAACATCCTGAAGAACTATAGACCCGTCTCTAATCTGCCTTTTATCTCTAAAGTCCTTGAAAAAGTTGTTCTGAAACAACTCAATAGCCATCTTCTTTCCAATAATCTCTTTCCCCCTTTTCAGTCTGCCTATCGCGTCAACCACAGCACTGAAACCACCCTGGTTCATACTCTAAACATGCTTCTCCATGCTTCTGACTCAGGGAAAATCTCCCTTCTTACTCTTTTCGACTTATCTGCTGCCTTTGACACTATAGACCATTCAATTCTCCTCTCCCGTCTCCAGAACATGTTTGGTGTTAAAGGCACAGCCCTCACCTGGTTCACTTCATACCTCGCAGACCGAGTCCATACAGTTGCAGTAAACAAGATTCAATCAGCACCTGCCAAACTGGAATGTGGTGTCCCTCAGGGATCAGTTCTGGGCCCTCTTCTCTTTACCCTCTATACTGCTCCACCGTCACATATAATAGACCATCATCATATCAATTATCACTTTTATGCTGATGACTCGCAGATTCAAAACAGTGACACACCTGAAAATCTTCCTTCTCTCTTGACAAATATGACCAGCTGCCTTCAAGACATCCAACACTGGATGATACAAAACAAATTACAACTAAATGCAGATAAAACCGAAGCCATGCTTGTAGGCACCAAACACAAACTCTCCTCCATTCCAATAACTTCAATAGAATTCGGCAATACGTCAGTTCCGCTATCCACTTCTGTGAAGTATCTAGGAGTCGTTGTCGATAACACTCTCTCTATGCAAAAATTAATTACCCAAACCTGTCAGTCATGCTACTATCAACTACGGCGTATTAGCGCAATTCGAAAGTACCTGTCCACTGATGCAACTTCCAAACTTGTCACTTCTCTTATTCTCTCACGTCTGGACTATTGCAATTCTCTTTTGGCTGGTCTGCCAGCATCATCCATCCACTCCCTTCAACGCATACAAAACTCCGCAGCTCGTCTGGTCCTCAGAAAGAAAAATCTGAGCACATTACCCCTCTCTTGCAGTCTCTTCATTGGCTGCCCGTACCACAGAGAGTAAACTACAAGATCAATACCCTCTGTTACAAATGTCTCCACAATACTGCACCCTCCTACCTCTGTGAATGTCTTCACTTGTACACACCTTCTCGCTCCCTCCGCTCGTCGGCAGATACTTTGTCCCTAAGAACACCCAGATTCAACCTATCTACCGTTGGCCGCCGCTCTTTCTCTGTTTCCGGTCCATCGATGTGGAACGACCTTCGTCTCTCCCTCCGACAAAAGCCTACTTATGACACTTTTAAATCCAACCTCAAGACACACTTATTTCAAACCTAAGTTTTTCTCCTTCCGCTTCCATCTCTTACCTGTCCCTGCCTTCAACATCCACCTGCCAAAGTGCATAACGTTTGTAGGTGTGTGTGCGTGTGCGTGCGTGCTGCGTGCGTGCGTGCGTGCGTGCGTGCGTGTGTGCGTGCGTGTGTGTGTGTGTGTGTGTGTGTGTGTGTGTGTGTGTGTGTACATTCGAATTTGTCAAAACTGTAAATAGTTGCTGATTGTGCGTCGTGTAGGTTGAATGCAAGCGCTTTGATTTGTTTTTGCAAGATATAGCGCTATACAAATTCCATGTATTATTATTATTATTATTATTATCATTATTATTATTATTATTATTATTATTATTATTATTATTATTATTGACTATCACCTCAGTGGTAAACCAATGGCCATAAGACTGCAAATTTATGCAGGTGCAGAGTAAAGTAACAAGCCCTTTTTTTTCTTTACGGATAGCTCCAGTGCATATGGGTATATTTTGGGTGCATACCTTTTATGCACCTCAAGTACTAGATCTTTTGTAGGAAGAGCACTCTCCCTTCTTACAAACCTTACACATAAAGGCAGACTCCCCTGTATGCAGATTAGGTTACTCAACATCCAGGATGGACAGTAGGCTCTTCAAGTCATAGGGTTGCTATGCAACCAGGATGTAGGTAAAGAGCTTAGTGATTCATGCAAGGCAAGGTGAGAGGTTTAATTCCTTTTCAGACACCCTGGGTGTCTGTACACCCAGGAGATATGGGAGCAGGTTATGCCTTCACTAAAAGTATGGGTGTCTGTACACCCAGGAGATATGGGAGCAGGTTATGCCTTCACTAAAAGTATGGGTGTCTGTACACCCAGGAGAAATGGGAGCGGGTTATGCCTTCAATAAAAGTATGGGTGTCTGTACACCCAGGAGGTACAGGGCGTCTAGGCCGAGGCGATGTACAGGGAAGGTTAAATCATCATCATCATCACCATTCTGACACACCATAACTAAGTGCTTGTTATTAGTCATGTTATTTTTGCCATACTCTGATACTGATACTGTGATAGACTGATTTTCTAAAACAGCATGCAGAACATCTTGCGCACATGTTAAATCCTGTTCTGCTTTTCGTAAGAGTAAGCCATTGTGTGCCAGTGAGAACAAATGACAAGATTAACAAAGAGCTGCATATATACGGGGACTGGATGTGAAAAAGCATATGAGTGCTTATTCCATTATCCTCAGTTATAAAAGAATAAAAAAAAGAAAAGAATAAACAGCTGTGACTGGAGTCTAAGGGTTGGCAAAGGGAGTATGCAGAAGTATAAAATACAATTGATTAAAATCAGTCATTTATTTCAGGGATAGTGGAATAAGCACTAATTTGCTTTTTTTCATCCAGTCCCCATAATGGCCATATATATATATATACATATATACATATATATATATATATATATATATATATATATATGTGTGTATGCATGCATAATGCAGTTTTGTCAATTTTGTCATCGGTAGAGAAACTTAGAAACTTAAAGCCAGATAAAGAGAGAACCTATGGATAGCCATGTATAATATTTTATTTAAATTTATTCTTTTATTTCAAGGATAATGGAATAAAAAAAAAGAGATAATAATAAACAGCTGTGACTGTAGTCTAGGGGTTGGCAAAGGGAGTATGCAGAAGTATAAAATAAAACCTTCACGTGCTTTTTACATCCAGTAGTGCAGTACCTGTGTGTTTGCAGTTTTGTAAATTTTGTCATCTATTTCCATCGGCACACAATGGCCTACCTTTTCAAAAAGTGGAAGGGGTTTTATCGTGTGTGCAAGATGTTCTGCGTGTGTTCGCACACTGGACCTCGGTTTATAGTCTGAGGGAATGGAGGGTAAACGCATCGGGTGTCTGCCTTTCTCAGTTGTTGTGCTCACTGAGCAAAATGGGAAATGAGTTTGGAAAATAATGTCCTCCAGCTGGTTCCAGAATAACTGAGTGAGACATCAACTATTGAACTAGTGAGGGAGTTTACCAGTGTAGGAGGAGATTTTCAATTAATTTTAAAACTCGGTGGTTAGAATATTTCCATTATTGGATTTGTGATGTGAGGGTGCAGGTTCCATCCGTACCTGAGCCAGGGATCTGTTTGAGAGAACTTTTCTCCTGGAGTAAACATTGGCAGTGACTCGTTCCTTTCCATTAGTTTTAATCAATCAAAACAGGGCTCACAAGGAAAATTAGGAGGCATTAAAAGATTAATTATTCTACGCTTTCATTCATTTGCTCAAATGTATTTGTTGATTATCACCAGCAGCTAGAAGCAAGATAAAAATGATGATTTAATTGCCATATTTATAACTTCATCATATGGGAACTTTGGGTTTTTTTGTTTTTTTTTAAATTGATCTGAAAGACTAGAACCCAGATTGCCACTGAAGGTCCATAGGATGAGATGAAAGATTGGGTTCTTACACTGAGCTCTCTTATTTTCACTTTCTGGACAGGTGCATTACCTTTTCCTGGTACCATTATGTAGAAGATTTTACATATTTTTTACTTATGATTTATCAATTTTCATTTATTTCAATGATAATTGGTAAGCAATAATTTCAACATGTGCTTTAAAAAAAAATAATTTTTTTTTAGTGAGTTTTTAATTTTTACATCCATCCTCATTAGGCTGTTCTGTAAATGTTGCCATGGATCTGTTTTAGCCAGCACACAGTATCAGAATATTTTAATTTTTATGTCATTGTCATATTTTTCGGAAAGGCAGAACAGATTTTAATGTGTGTGGAGTATGTTCTGCATGCATTTGCACACAGGACCTCAGTTTATACTGTAGTGTAGTCTCATCCTGAAATTTCACAAGTGCAAACAGAGAGAGAGAGAGAGAGAGCGAGAGCAAGCTCTAGACTCAGAGAGAGGGAGAGAGACAGAGTGTATGTAATGATGTTCTTTAGTTTATCTTATGATTCTTTTAATTAAAGATCTATACTATAGCTCAGTATTTCAATTGCTCAATTCTCAGAGAACAGCCATCTACTATAGCTCATCAGTGTAAAACGACGGTTTTGGACTGGCTGTCCGCAATAGTGGATTTGCTGTTAGCAGATTTTTCAGTGGCAGCCCATTGATACTATGACTAGTGCAGCTAAACATAGCTTCATAAGCCTATTCAAGGTCAAATGCAGAGCATTGTCGGGTGATTCCATTTGTTCCGAACTCTGTGGTTGCAGAGAGTAGCCGACACAGAGTAGCAACACAAAGTGCAAAATTCAGAGTTTTTTCTTCATGCTAGTCAAAGCAAAATATTAATCTAAGTGAGAGCTTCAATCTTTTGATATGTACTAACCCAGCATGTTATTTATAAGTTCGGAAAATTTCATTTTCTTACTCTGTGTTTTGTATTTTTTGTGACTTTTTTTTTTTTTTTTTTACTAACCATTACGAACGGGCGGTCTGTAGGTAAAAGCAGGGGAGAGAACTGGCTGTCCGGAGTGAATTAAAAATGGTAATATTTTGATGACAGGCACAACAGACTCGGAGTCCAGCATGAAGACAAGGGCAGGGGAAGGAATCATGGGGGACAAGCTGTCGGCGTTAGAGAACGAGTTCTCTAATCGATACACGTCACTGGACACAGAATTCATGAAGACGCTCTCCACCCCTACCCTTCCCCCTCCCTGTGTGGCTCCTTGGTGGTCCAATGACCGAAATCGTGACAGGTATGTCATGTGTGTGTTTTCTTTTTAGTTTTTCTTTAAATTCCCCTGTGGGAATGCTGGGGGCGTATCAGTATAAATTATAGCGTTCCCACTAGCCACCTTGCCGCAGTGGTTAGTGCCTTGGGTTATGTACTGGAAGGTTGTGGGTTTGAATTTCATGAGAGTCATAGGGATTTTTTTTTTTTTTTACTATGACTGGCTGTGCTCATTGGGAAGACTGGGATCACACAGTTAAGTTTTATCCATTATACAGATATGAATTTGAGAGTGTTGCTCATGTTACCTGACCAACACTTGCAGGTGTTTATATATATATCTCTCCGGCCTGGTTAACGCCGAAATATAGGTTAATTGATAGGAACTAATCAAGGGTAGAGTACAACCCTGTCAAGTAGTCTCAAAGCACAAGCACTTCCATAGCAACATCATTACATCATTCTCATTGTCATTGATGATCATGCAGTAGAAAAATTGCCCCTGATTCAGTGGCCCCGGTTGCTCTGGTCTCAGTGAACTCAGTTTTGGTTTCGCCACACATCTCGGTGCCTGTGGTAAGTTAGTGGCAAAGCCTTTGGGGCTGGAGGTTCATGGGGGACGGTCGTTGGAGGGACGTTGTGGTGGTCACCACCTTGGATGGGTGATTCATTCAGTCTGGGTCCGTGACTGAGCTAACACTGTCGTCAGTAGGGGCTTAGTAGTTTGTTTTTTTTAATTTATTTTTTATTTAATTACTATATTCTTTTATATCGAGGATAATGGGATAAGCACTCTTGAGGTTTTTTACATCCAGTCCCCGTGTGTATTCAGTTTTGTAAATGTTATCTGTTCCCACCTGCACACGATGGCCTACTTTTACGAAAAGTGGTAGGTAGTGTCATGTGTATGTTAGCTCAGAATACTTCTTCATTTGCAGGTCACGAGGGGGAAGAGGAGGTCGAGGGTGGGATAGAGGTCATGCAAGGGGCAGAGGTCATTACAACGACAACCAGCGGGATCGCTGGGACAACTCTCGAGACCGCGGTTATCAAGGTCACCGTTACCATGATGACAGGAGGGACTATTACCGTGATCATTCCTCTCATGGACATAGAGACCGTTCCCCTGCATACAGGGATAGATATTGATAGTGTGCTATAATTGTGTGTGCGCGCGCGCGCATGCGTGCGTGCGTGTGTGCGTGCGCGCATGTGTGCGTGCGTGCGTGCATGTGTGCTTATCTATGTGTACCTCCAAGAGTGTTATTGTGTGTCTCTTCTCTGACTCTGTGTGTGTGTGTGTGTGTTGTGTGTGTGTGTGTGTGTGTGTGTGTGTGTGTGTGTGTGTGTGTGTGAGCTCTTATCTCTGTGCACATCCAAGTGTGTGATTGTGAACAGATCTGTTTGATTTTCATCTTTTGTTTTTTTCTTTTATATATATATATATATATATGGAAACTTTTTTTATTTTATTTTTTTTATTCCTGATTGTGTGTGAAGCCACTTTGAGAGAAGAGAAATAAAGGCAGAGTCTTTTCCTTATGTGTATATAGATATTTTTTTTATAAAGGCAGAGTCAAACTTTTATTTCCAGATGGTGTGTGTGTGTGTGTCACTGTGTGTGTGTGTGTGTGGTGTGTATGGTGTGTGTGTGTGTGTGTGAAAGTCAGAGTCAGACTTTAATTTCCAGATGGTGTGTGTGTGTGTATTTTATTTTAATTTTAAAAAATTCTTTTATATTGATAATGGAATAAGCACTCATGTTTTTTTTTTTTATCCAGTCCCCGTGTGTATGCAGTTTTGTAAATATTGTCATCTGTTCCCACCAGCACACAATGGCCTACTCTTATGAAAAGTGGAACAGGATTTAATGTGTGCGCAAAATGTTCTGCGTTCACACATGGGGCCTCGGTTTACAGTCTCATCCAAAGGACTTTTGGGGAGAGTGGAGTTAGCACTGATGTTAACTCCAGGGGAAAAGTCCCCTCGAACGGGAATCGAACTTGGGTTGTCAAATTGCGAGCGCAATGTCCAATGTTCTGTGTGTGTGTGTGTGTGTGTGTGTGTGTGTGTGTGTGTGTGTGTGTGTGTGTGTGTGTGTGACTCACACAGATGCAAGTTTTACAGAAAATATGGATGGATGAGCACAAATGGTGTGCATGTTTGTGTGAATGTAGGTATGTATGTTTCATTTTGTGTGTACATTGTATGTGTGTGTGTGTGTGTGTGTGTGTGTGTGTCACTGTGTGTGTCACTGTGTGTGTCACTGTGTGTCACTGTGTGTGTGTGTGTGTGTGTGTGTGTGTGTGTGTGTGTGTGTGTGTGTGTGTGTGGTGTGTGCATGTTTGTGTGATGTGGGTATGTATGTTTCATTTTGTGTGTACATTTTGTGTGTGTATGTGTGTGTGTGTGTTTGTGTATATACATGTACATCCCTTTGCATATGGTTACCTGTTTTGCTGTATCATATGTGTATATGATATATGAATGATGTGTTGGTGCTTTTTTTTTTAATTATAGTAATGTATGAAAAAATGAGCGTGCTCATTCTTTCTTGTACCCATGAAAGTTAGGCCTATGTGGTTTTTTCTTTATCGCTTATTATTCTTAAAAAAAAAAAAAATCCCGTAATATTCTTTCGAAATAAATGTTAAAAAAAACATTGTAAAGCATAAACAGGTGATGCTGAATCAGATTTTGTTGGAGGGACAGGGTAGCGTAATGGTTAGAGTGTTGTGCTTGTGATCAGACAGCCTGGGATTGAGAGCCACCACTGAGGTGCCCATTCAAAGGGATTTTGCTTCTGGAGTTAACATCAGTACTGCAGGGTTCGCGATAACCGGTAATTGTCGGTATTTTACCGATTGTAAACAGGGAATACCGAAAATTTTCGAAGCAGCCGGTACCACGTACCGATTCTGCTTGCCTGTGACCGATTAGATTTCCGTCTCAAAAAAAAAGTCTGAAGTGACATTTTCTGACAGTCTGTCATGCGCCTGTACTGTGCTTAGGCACCTACCCCTTCCCACCCCTTCCGACGAACATCTTTGGCGCCAGCCTCATTAGCCTAGCACGCAGAACAGCAAGCTTTACTGTGAAAGAATAGAGCTTTGCGCTCTTCTCGGCATGACAGTGACTTCCATTCACGAGTAAATGGGGCCTAGATTGATTTATTCTTTATTCTTATAATCTTTTATATCGAGGATAATGGAATAAGCACTCCTGTGCTTTTCCACATCCAGTTCCCGTGTGTATGCAGTTCTGTAAATGTCATCTGTTTCCACCAGCATACGATTGCCTGCTCTTAAGAAAAGCGAAAAGCGGAGGGTCTATGACTATGAATTTGCGCGTTGCTTTGAGAGAGAAGAGTCGAAAACTAAATCTAAATTGAACGAAAGATCTAGATGAAGGCTAAGCATCGAAACAAGAAAGAAGAATATAAGTCACATGAATGACGTCATGCAAAACAACAGACTGACATAGACAGTGACACAGGCACTAGAGAAAAAAAACATTTCCTGCGTGGCTTCATGCCTAAGAAGCGAGTGGCAGCGTGCAGTCAAAGTCTGAGAGATTTGCGTTCAATTTAAGATTTAGTTTTGCTGCCGAACAATCCCCCCTCCCCCACCCCCTCACTGAATAGTTTCGTTTTGTTCACAGTATGCACCGATTTTATTTTCTGGGGACCGATTTTGGGGGAGTTGGTCAAGATATCTCTGAAATGGCAACTCGCAGTACCGGTTTTAAAAAATCCTAGCGCGAACCCTGTACTGACCCCACTGCCACAAAAGTCCTTCAGATATGACTATAAGCTAAGGTCCAGTGTGCAATTTTAAGCAGAAATATTAGACACACGTTAAAACCCATTCCACCTTTTGGAAGACTAGGCCATTTTGTGCCTGTAAATAACAAAATGTACAAAACTGCATACACACTGGTGTCGTGTTCAGACATTATCCCCCAAGTCAGAAAGTGGCTACCTTTATGCCCTGGGCAAAAATGGTGGCACACACAAAATCTCACCTATGGTGAGCCTTGGAGCTCCAGCCAAGTATTAAGTAATGAAAAGAAAAAACAGATGGTGAAGGAAAACATTCATCATCATCATGGCTTGGCTTCGCGAACGAAGATTAAGGGCACTGTCCACGTCTGGTGCAGGCTCGCTGGTGGCTGTTCAGTCCAATGCGTGACAAACAAACCCGGCCGCAGCGGCTGCAGGGGAAAGTCGATTCTGGGGTTGATGTAGAGGGGATGCAGGAAAACATTAGTAATGGTGAAAATAACAAACCATTAGGCTGATACTTAATAGTGTGTGTTTTGTTTTGTTATTTTTTCCTGTCCCTCAGCTAGAGCTCCAAGGTTGGCCAATGGTGAGTTTTGTGTATGTGACGGGTGGCCTACTGTAGTGTTAGAATAGCCACATTCTGACTCAGGGATGTTGTGTGTTTACTTAATAAAAAACAAAAAACCCTTGAGAAATCAATCATGGTATGCACTGTAGCTCCAGTCACTTGCCATGCCCAGAAGTAGACCAATAGATCTATCTGTTTGCTGCTGAAAATAGAATTTAGAAAATGTTTATTTAAGATTTGGTTTAACGCGGTTGATGTGACTGAAAACTAGCAATTCATAACCCCAGAAACATGAGGTTTTTTTTCTTGGTCCTTGACTAGAATTCTGAAGTTCAGTGATGGTCATATTTTGCATATATGTGATGCTCCACCACGAAATGAGTCACCTAGCACCTAACACATTTTTCTGCTAGGAGCCATTATAGGCAGGTGGGGCTGAAGTTGTCAGTTTTGAGATTTTGATGGATTATAAAACTATATCACTTATTTTGCCTTGTAGTGAAATTTCAAGTCATGATATTGTTTCCTTTAGTCTTTAAGCGTGTTTTGAAAATAGCCAAGCCCTCATTTTGACCACCTATTAGGATGCTAAACTTGTCAATTTCTCATTTTGTCATTTCCTGCAATCTATCATTTTTATTTGTAATAACTTTTGATAGAATCCGATTTTAAATCTGTTTTTTTGTGTGTATTGTATAGCCATTTTATTGCAGATTAATAGCATGCCAATAACTAAAAATTGACCTCTGGTGCAATGTGACTCCTTACATGGTGAAGCGTCACATATACAGAATGCGACTGTTTTGATTCACCATTAAAGTAGCTGCGTTCCAACTTCAGGGATGGTGTCTAAACACAACACCTGTGTGCATGCATTGTTTAAAGAATCTGTCACCCTTCCCTACTGGCATGAAATTGCCTAATATCCCCCAAAGCAGAATGGTTTTTAGCACGTTCGCAAGATGTTCTGCCTTTCCTTCGCACATGGGGGCTCAGTTTATCGTATCATCCGAAGGACGTCCGGGGGAGTGTAGTCGGTACTGATGTTAACCCCAGGCAAAAAGTCCCCTAAAATGGTGGCCTCCATGGTGGCTTAAACCCGGGCCATCAGATCATGAGCGCAACACTCTAGCCACATGGCTGTCCTGCCCTGCCCCCCAAACATGGTATAATCATGTACATCATTAAGAGGGCTTTGTTTTGGTTTTTTGCTGCCTCATGTATAATTATTGTGTCTGCATGTTACCCATCTTCATTCATGTTGTGTAGTTTTGCTCATGATTTGTTTATAAATACATGTCTTTATGGGGCAAATCAACAATAACGGGAGACTAGTTTTTTGCTATTTGTGTGTCAGGGTTTGGTAGGTTTTAAAATTTTTTGTTGAAAAAAATGTGAATGTTGAAATGAATGTGCATAGTCTGTATATGAAATGGTATGTGCAGTCATACCAGTTGCACTACCACACCTATGTAAATGATTAAATCGGATTGCTTAAATGTTCAGGCATTCATGCATGTTTATTCATTGGTGTACTTGCATGACTTAGGTGTTGGTGTGGGTGGAGGGGTGGAGATGTGTTTATAGTGTGTATGTGTGCATTTGCAAGCATGTGCTTTGCTTCACACACACACATAGACACATGCATACACACACTACATGACATGCCAGTTCAAGATTTTTCTTCTGGAGTTACCCACTCAATCAAGGTCCTGTGTGCGAATGCATGCACATGCTAAAACCAGTTCTGCCTTTCGGAGTAGTAAGCCATTTGTACCAAGGAGAACAGAAGACCAAAAATATATTTCAAAATGCATACACGCTGGTGTCATATTGTTTTTGCCAACATCCAGGTAATCGCATACCGACTTCAGGGTCAATGTTACCTGAATGCTGGCAAAAACAATTGCTTATGCAAAATTTTATCATTGATGAATCTTGGAGCTCTATCCAAGAAGCAAGCAAGAATCCCCCCCCCCCCCCAAAAAAAAAAAATAATAAAAATAAATGAACAAAAAAACCCCCCAAAAAATAATATAAATAAACCATCAGGGCAGGTCTTGATTAGCATGACAGAAAAGATAATTGGCTCAGCTGTTAACTCTTTTTACCCCCAGTTACCCATTTGCAACTGCAAAAATCTCACTGCTGCCGAATGTTGGTGCTCTAGCCTAAGAACAAGAAGAAAAAGAAAAAACTCTACAAGTAGTCTTGATAATCGGTGTGTGTGTGTGTGTGTGTGTGTGTGTGTGTGTGTGTGTGTGTGTGTACACATGAATTGGCTTCTCCCTTAACTTCTTGAAGAGTCTCTGGGGAACTGCACTGAATTTTTCAGGCCGTACCAAAGTGACCCAGAAGCAGTGCAGGGCCCCTCTGGTTGGTGGCCCCACTGCAATTTGACAGTGATAGGCTTCCTGGGGACTTTTCCCCATGAAGATGCTACATAACAAATTTGGGTAGGGCTGGGGTGGAGAAATTGAAGTGAGTAGACTGGTATGGGAACAGCAGGACAGGAACATCACAGGAGATGAGGCAGCACCAAAAGAGGAAGAAAAAAACAGGCTGTGGGTTTTTTCTTGTTTTTGTTGGCTACATCTCTGACGTTCACCACTGGTGAGAATTTTGCAAACGTGCAACTTTTTTTTCACTATCATTAAAGGTAGCCACATGCCTACTTTGGGAATACATGTGGGAATTGATCCTACCAATTTTGCCAGGACATTTGCCAAATTGGGAGGTAGTTCTCCACTTTTCCTGATTTTCAGCTGCCGTGGGTTCTTTTCATGTGCGCAAATCTGGAAGCACATGGGTCCGAGTGGTTTAGAGTCCTTATTGAAAGACTTCACATTCAGTTGGATTTTCCTGTGAAATTGGGAAGACAGGACAAGCCTGGGAATGGAACGCAGAACCTTGCAGTTTACTTGTTAGGCTCCTCTGAAGTCGGAGTATGGCTGCCTATATGGCGAGGTACTTGAAAATAGTCATACACGCAAACTTCTCATTCAGTGTGTGCAATTTCAATCTCACAGGGATTCCCAGGTGGGATTAGTGAGTCAGAGAACACATTCCGGGTGACCCCTCAAAGTGTTAAGCTGGGGAACAACAACAACAACAACAACTTAGGCAGGTGAATGTCAAACCATTCTGCCACCTTCCTTCTTGAAAGACATTGGACTTATATCCTGTAGGTCCCTGGAGCCATAGGTTCAAATCTCAGCAGCAGTGTGTTGTGAGATGGATCAATTCAAAGCGCGAACATGCCAGTGCCTTCATTTCCTGTATGTATGCTATAGATCAAATATGCTGCATGTGAAGGGTCCCCTCATTCCTGTTAGCATGGAATGGGTTGATAACAACAAAGGCATACCCATCATGCACCCTGTATGTAGAGAGGGGGAAACTGTTCCACCTATCTTTAACACCTGTGGAAGCTCCAACATCATTGCCAGACACTCCATCAACTTTTAATTCTTCTTCATCAAAGCTCAGACAGCAACTCTTGCTGTTTATCATATGAGGAAAAATGTATTGTGATGCCTTTAAAGGCCTTGCAAGTGAGGCCCAGCACATCCAACTTTGGCATGTGGGAGAGGATTGTTCTGTTTATTGTCTTTCTGGATAAAAAAAAAGGCTCCTAGGAGAATGAACCCAGAAAATAGACAATGGGGTGACTGGAAGAAAAAAACAAACAAACAAAAACAAGGCAGCAACAAAGGGATAGAAAAGAGAGGATATCTAGCACAGAATTTCCTGAGGGTGGGGATACTATTTTTTGTGTTTGTTTTTTAATATGGAGGATAATGGAAAAGCACTCCTGTGCTTCTTTACATCCAGTCCCTGTGTGTTGCAGTTTTTGTAAATCTTGTCATCTGTTCTGTCATGTATTTATATGGACAGCTCCCCCCCCCCCCCCCCCCCCGTCTTCACGGGGGATTCCATGAACACTACCCAGGCCACAGATCCCAGATAGCAGAAGTGAGCAGTGCAGATGATGCTCCTTTCCCTTCCCCCCCCCCCCCCCCCCCTTGTGTATCTGACGTGAACTAGCTGGCAGAAGACACTTACGGCTGTCCAAATTCAATCTGCCATCGCCTTCCCATCAGCGGTAGGTAGGTAAACTCTTGGGGCACTGACCCTCATCCCCCCCTTCTCTACCCCCCCCCCCCTCATCTCACGTCTCCCCACTATCTCCTTTCCTCTGCACTACTACCCTCCCTGCCCCTGTCTTCTCCACCCACCCTCCGCTTCCTCTTCACTCAAGTTGATAAAATCAAATTAAAGGGTCCTTTCTTCTTCTTTTCCTTGTGTTACACTACCGTTTTTTCTCCTTCTTCTTCTTCTTTTTTTATTTTTCTTTTAGGGGTTGGTGGGGTGGGGTGAAGGATACATTCACATCATTATCCAGATTTAGAACCCAACTCGATGACGTTCTACACATTCAATACATGGTAATAAGCTGAAGGCACAATAGAAAAAACACCGAACACATGAACATTAACAGTCATATTATTGTGTATGCTCTAAGACCAAGAAAAAAAGAATAGTTTGAAGTCATTTAGTTTCACATGTCGTAATATTATTGCATTTACGTACAGCGTAAGCAAAGCAACACATTCCTTAAATCTCCAGCGTTCTGTTGAGCTTTCATCTCCCGATAATAGCATAAAGCGCACAGTGAATGCTAGGCTATTGAATACATGTGCTTGGTTACTTTCAACATTGATTATTAGGATGAATACGTTTGAGTAAATGCCATCAATTCTCAGACAAACAGTCTCTTTGTTGAAGAGGTCGATATTTATGTACCTCATTATTGCTGGCAACATGCGCATATTATGACTGTGAATTGCCTAAAGATAGCATGCACCGACCGAGCTAGGGTACAACAGAATATGAACTGGAAACAGAGCATCAGGTTTTTGTTCAGACAGGACAGGAAAGGAGTCAGAGATGACTCAGAATGGGTGCTATATAGCCTATACAGTCAACTCCTGTTCCACTCCACGAGGGTGCCTTGAAATGAGCTGTGGTGACCGTATGACCTGTGCTGACCTGTGAATAATTGATGAGTCATGTGAACGATTCGTCATTGATTGAAGCAGAATGCCAGCTAAGATAATCTTCATGAATGCATTCGTGTTGCGCCAGATCAGTGGATAAAAACAACATCGGTGACGATGACAGGAAAAACAAATATTTACTGATAAGGGAAACAGCGTGACAGAGAGAGACAGAGAGAGCCAGAGAGCGAGCGAGCGACAGTGCCTAAGGCCTGCCAGCAGCTAGGCTAGGCCTAGGCCAAGTGAGGAGTCCAAGGGAGGTAAATCTCTACAGCTGGGCAAGATGCAAGATGGCGCACCTTTTTATCATAAAAAAATAATGAGAAATCGAAAACACTGTCACTGCCTTTAAAGCAGCCATTTGCAGCCTTCTTGCCCAGCATTTAGAACAGTTTTAAGGCCCAAAATCTGTGATAGGTGTGTGTTTGCTCAGTCTTAGAAATGTGAGAGGATATTGAATTGTGTTTTGGCAAGGTACGTAGGAGTATTCGCCAACGCACAACACAGCCAGTCTGCGGTGCCGGTGTTTAGTGGCTGAATCCCGACTGGCACATCCCTCATTATGATAATCAGCCTCTGGAGAAAGATGGCGTCGCAATTCTAATGCCAGAACCTCGTTCAAGAGGAAAGACATTTTAGATTTACCATTTCCCGATATTGTGTTGGACTAAAAGCGTGTTATCTAAGGTAAGTTCCAAAGTGAAGTTATAATTTAGCGAAGTATGGGAGGTTGGATTGAATGATGGAGAGAGGAAAGTGATTTTTGGTGTTGGTTGTGGATCAGCATAATGCTGTGTAGTGTGTGTGAAGAATTGCCATCATGTCTGCTTCCTCAGTTCCTGACTAGGCCCTACCGTATGTCAGTAGTATGAATTTTCGGAGGTTTTGTGTCTTGAATAAGCCAAGAGGTAGTACTAGTAGGAAGTTGAAATTCTCTTGATAACTGTGTTGAGATGTGAGGACATTTTCATGTTTTGTTGTCACATTTTATTTGATGAAGCAAAGACCAAGAGATTTTAAAATATATTCCAACGCCTCTGCTCATAGGACTAGGAGTCGTAGATATTGATTCATTCATTCATTCATTCTCTCATGTGTGTGTGTGTGTGTGTGTGTGTGTGTGTGTGTGTGTGTGTGTGTGTGTGTGTGTGTGTGTGTGCAACTACAACTGTACAAGTGTGTGTGTGTGCACATGTATGCCTACATACTGTAAAAAAAAAGTTATGTAGTAAGTACTGTCAGTGTCAGAGAGAGAGAGAGAGAGAGGAGAGAGAGAGAGAGAGAGAGAGAGAGAGAGAGTTATTCTTTTATATAGAAGATTATGGAATAAGCAATCATATGCTTTTTTACATCCAGTCCCTGTGTGTATGCAGTTTTGTAAATGTCATATGTTCCCACCAACACACGGTGGCCTACTCTTAGTCTTACGAAAGCGGAACAGGATTTAACATGTGCGCAAGATGTTCTGTGTGCTTTTGTACACAGGGCCTCGGTTTATAGTATCATCCAAAAGACTTTTGGGGGGAGTGGAGTCAGCACTGATGTTAACTCCAGAGGAAAAATCTCCTCGACCGGGAATTGAACCTGGGTCGTCAAATTGCGAGCGCAGTGTTCTGACCACTAGGCTATATCCCGGGAGAGAGATAGAGAGACAAAGAGAGATTAGTTGGCAACGATGAATACTATAATACTAATAGCCAAGTCAAGGGGTTGACCATTTGACTTTTATCCTGTGGGGCCGTGAGGTTGTGAGAGCGAATCTCAATGACAGTGTCTACAGTCTAGTGAAGAACTATGAGTGGAAGTTTTTTTTTAATCTCCCAGGTCAGCTGAAGTGCAGACCTGCCAGCGCCTTGTTAAGTTAATTTCTTTTGTGTATAATAAATTTATAGAAGATTGATCAAGTATGCACATTAATTAAAGATCCCATAATTTATGTTGGTGTTCAGTTGGGTTTTGACTTACAGGAACACAAACATACCTAGCATGCAATTTGTACAATGAAATGAGCTGCTCTGAAGTCGGAAAGTTTTAGAATGGGGAGGGGGTGGGGGGAGAGACAGTGACAATGTTTATTGGGGTAAGCTTTCAAGCCCATTCACAAGAGGACAGTACTGTACTACTGAGGAAGGGAACTGGGCACAAACATTCATCTTCATATTTAACCAAGAAGTAAAAAGGATTCACAACAGCCCAGACCATCATCATGGCATGGATTCCACTTCATGGTTTAACAGCTGCAACAAACATGGACCCGTACATTGTATAATTTATAAACTTAAATCTGTGATCATTGTAATTTTTAGCACACACACAGAGAGAGAGAGAGAGAGAGAGAGAGAGAGAGAGAGAGAGAGAGAGAGAGAGAGAGAGATTTCTTCTTTTATTTCAAGGATAATGGAATAAGCACACATGTGCTTTATATATCCTGTCCCTGTATCAGTGTATGCAGTTTTGTAAATTTGTCATCCGTTCCTACCGGGACACAATGGCCTATTTCTCTGAAAAGTGGAATGGGTTTTAACATGTACTGATGTAGTGATTTACGCAAGATGTTCTGCTTGCGTTTGCACACGGGACATCAGTTTGTAATCTCATCCGAAGGACTCTGTAGGGGGGGGGGGGGGGGGGGGGGGGGAGTGGAGTCGGCACTGATGTTGACTCTAGAGGAAAAATCCTATAGTGAGTAGACTGTAGTGAGATTGGGAATGCAGGTGAGGCTGACTTTGGGTGGGGGTTGAGAATATAATAATTTTTAAAAAATATATTATATATATATAATGATCTGGACAAATGATGGCGATAGTAGTGGTAGTACTAGTTGGAGAGGAGGAGGAGTGGTGATAATGATCATGATGTCATGATATTGATGATGAAGATGATGATAAGGATGATGGTATTATATAATTATTATTGTTTGGTGATGATGATGATGGGGATGATGATGATGGCATGGTATTTCTTGCTAGATAAATCATGTGGAATGGATGTTCTTAAATCATGTCTCAGATTAATCGGGCATTGAATATAAAATATGTTTACACCACTTTGTTTGAGACAGTGTGGTTGGCACAGCTAGGTTGCAGGGGACACAGAACTCTCTGAAAGTGAACATTGAGCTGTACTTGCCCCTTCATACCATTTGTGTTGTCAGCCGTCAGCAGCGTACACTGTGTCAGTGCAAGTGCTCATCAATACTTTCACTAAAAAAACAAACAAAAAAAAACAAACCGTTGCCTAGGGTGCCTAGATTAAAAAAAAAGGTAAGTCTTTCTTCTTTGGTTGATGCCATGATGGACACCAACAGCTTAGTGTGGAATGAACTTGATGAAGGCAGCAGTCCCTGTGCTGCAGGTCCTGTCCTCCAAGTTGCTGTACATACACAGAGAGCAGCTATAAATAATAAAACTTCCCAGTTCTTTTTCACAGGGGTGGGAGCAGACCACATGCCTAGACTAGTAATAATGAAATAAGTGAGTGTACTTGTTGCTTTTTTTCAGACTGAAAATTCTATCTCTAGAACACAGACTTTGCAAATGAGGATAAAGATGATATTGGAGCTAGATATGACTATAGTATGATGATAATGAAGATGAGGACAAATATGATAACTTTTTAATGATAAAGATGAAGCTGAAGACAAAGATGATAACTATTAACTTTATAAGGATAAAGATGATAATGAGGATGAGGACAAATATCAAAACTATTGCCAGTATTGCCACTTTGGGTGAAGACAAAGATGATAACTATAATAACAATATTTAAAGATGATAATGAGGATGAGGACAAAGATAACTATAAATAGTATAATGAGATGAGGATAAAGACAATAAGTGATTAACTGTAATGATAAAATGAGGATAAAGATGAGCACTGTAACAGTAAAGATTTATAAATATGATAATTTTCTATAAAAAACCTTCAAACCCAAAACAATAATGATATGATATGACAGCATTAATAATGACAATTAATGATGATAATGAAGATCTATAAAAACAAAAATGATCTATACTAAGATAGGATGAGGATAAAGATGATAACTATCTAATATCTAGGTAACTTACAAACTATATAAATATAATGATAGATGATAAAAGAGGATGAGGAAAAGCATGATAACTATGATGATGAAGATGAGGATTAACTAAGATAATTTTTATAACAATAAAATGAGGATTAAGATGAGCACTATAAATTATAATATGAAGATGAGGATGAGGATTTTATCATAAACTGATAAAGATGATAAAAGTTCTATAAAAAAAAACAACTACCCTAAAACAATAATGATGAGGATAAGATGATATAACTGGAATGATAAAGATGATAATGAAGATGAAAATCATAATGATAGGTAAAAGATAAAAAAGGTAAAGGTGTCCCATAACCTGTGTGGTCATAGGGGAGCGAGGCATCAGAGACCTCAGCTTCTCTAGCGGCCAGCGTACCCATTTACAGCTGGGTGAACTGGGGGGACTGTACTGTAGCCAAGGCACGCAAATGCTCACCCATCCAATTGGCAACCACACTCGACGCTGCTTAACCTGGCTGGGGGAAAGCGAGCACTCTGACCACTGAACTATCCTGTCCACAATGATATTTTATTTGTTTATTTATTTGTTCTTTTATGTCAGGGATAATGGAATAAGCAGTCATGTGCTTTTTTACATCCAGTCCCCGTGTGTATGTAGTTTTCTATATCTTGTGATCTGTTTCCACTGGCATGCGATGGACTACTCTTATGAAAAGTGGAACAGGATTTAATGTGTGCACAAGATGTTCTGCGTGCGTTCGCACACTGGGCCTCAGTTTATAGTCTCATCTGAAGGACTTTAAGGGGGATTGGAGTCAGCACTGATGTTAACTTCAGAGGAAAAATCCTCTCGAACGGGAATCGAACCTGGGTTGTCAAATTGCGAGGGCAATGTTCTGACTACTAGGCTATCCCGCCCTCCTGATTGATAGATAGGATGATAGATAGTATGAGGATAAAGATGATAACTATAGAATAGTGTAGAAAACTGTAATGATAAGATGATAAAGAGGATGAGGATAAGGATGATAACTATCAATGATAAAGGTGATAACAAGGGTAAAGATAATTATAATGATAAAATGAGGATACAGATGAGCACTAGAACTATGAGGAGGAGGAGGATTTCTAAAGATAATAACTAAAACTGTGAAAGGCAAAACCAAACCCAAAACACTGAAACAGTGATGTTGAGGATAAGATGATATGTGTGATGATAAAGATGATAATGAAGATGAAAACTATAATGAGGATAGATAGGATGAGGATGAAGACGGTAACTATGATATAGACTAGTATAAAACTATGTATAATGAAAGATGATAAAGAAGATGAGGATAAGGATGATAAATAGTGTAATGATAAAGATGATGAATATAAGGATAAAGATGATGATACTAAAGAAAAAGACAATGACAATGACTGTGACTGAGGGTAAGATGATAACTATAATATGATGATAAAGATGGTAATGAGAACTAGGATAAAGATAAAAACTAGATATAACATCTATTAACGATGAAGAGGATGATGATGACAAAACAGATTTTTTCCCCATTCCTCAGCTAGAGCTTCCACTCTAGGTTTAATGTTAGTGACATTTGTGCTACATGCATGTAATGTATGTATCCCCCCCCCCCCCAATTAGGATTTAGGTAGCCACACTAAAGGTGGTAACTATCATGATAAAGATGAGGGTAAAGATAAAGTTCTATACTTATTTATTCATTTATCTTTTCCCCCTGGGTATGTGGTTTTGTAAATTTTGTCATCTGTTACCACTGGCACACAATGGCCTACTCTTTTGAAAAGCGGAACAGGTTTTAATATGTGCGCAAGATGTTCTGCATGCGTTCGCACACGGGGTCTCTGTTTATTAGTCTCATCTGAAGGACTTTTGCCAGTTTTGGGAAGAGTGGAATCTGCACTAGTGTTATTGTTAACTCCAGGGGGAAAATTCCCATTGATGGGATTTGAACCCGGGTCATCAGATTGCAAAAGCAATGTTTTAACCACTAGGCTATCCCATCCTCTGATAATAGTGATAAAGATGGTAATAAGGATGGGGATATAGATGAAAACTATAACGATAACCTCATTTAGATGATGAGGAGGAAAAGGAAGAGTCCTGAGCAGGACAATGATTGTTGTTGGTGGTGATGATGATGATAATGATGATGATGTCAGCAATGATGATGTTGATGATAGGAGATGGAGAGACGAATAGAGTGATGCTATGCCGATGGACAATGGCAGAAGCGTTTGTGTGTCGGATGTGAGGATGGATTCCAATGATAACGTCACCATGGCAACAGTTCAGAATACTGCGGCGCCCACTAGTCCTAAGGTGAGTCTCTGTGTGTGTGTGTATGTGTGTGTGTGTGTGTGTGTGTGTGTGTGTGTGTGTGTGTGTGTGTGTGTGTGTGTGTTGTGTGTGTGTAGTGCCTAGTGGTGTAGAAAACGTGTGTGCTTGTGTGTATGTCACTATCTCTATGTGTGTGCAGTATACATGTGTACATGTGTGTTTGTTTTTTTAATTAAATATTATAAGTATGAAGTTATTTAATTCATTCTTTTATATCATTTTTTTACAAAAAGTGGAACAGGATTTAACGTGTGCGCAAGATGTCTGCGTGCATTCGCACACGGGGCCTCAGTTTATAGTCTCATCAGAAGGTCTTTTGGGAGAGAGGAGTCAGCACTGATGTTAACTCCAGGGGAAAAATCCCCTCAAATGGGAATCGAACTCGGGTCGTCAGTTGTGAGTGCAATACTCTAACCACTAGGCTGTCCCGTCCCCCGACCGTGTGTCTGTGTGTCTGTGTGTGTAAATGGGAATGTGCATAGGAGTGCTGGCATGCATAAATATAATAAACTGTTTCTTAAAGGAGGGGGCATACATGCATGAGTGTGGGTGCACACACACACACACACACACACACACACACACACACACACACACACACACACACACACAGTGACACACACACACACACACACACACACACTACACAGACACAGACACAGACACACACACACACACACACACACACACACACACACACACACACACACACACACACACACTGACACTGACACACAAGTTCTACTATATGTAATATGTATTATACACACACTCGTGCCAAAATCTATAGTGAGTTACCAGGATATTGCTAACTGTGTTGTACTTACTGTAAATAGAAAGAGACATGTCTATAAAAGGTAGTTAACCGTGTCTTCTTTGACTTGTTGAATTCTTGACATTTTTCATCAATGATACTGCAGACGTGTGTTTGTCTGAAATAAAAAAAATCTCTGTGCTTATTTTGGGATTTTTTTGTTTGTGAAACAAAATCTTTCAGCCATTTCTTGACTTTTCATTGTGTTGTCAGTCATCTTCACAGATCGAAAAGAAAGTGATGTCATGGATTTGGGTTTTGAAAGGTGTATAATTTGAAAATACCGTCTACAGGTGTCAGTGTTTTTTTCCTTTTGTTTATTTTGAAATATTTAAGGAAAGAAAGGTTTGTAGATTTGCATGAAATGCACTTGATTTGTCTTGTTAGAACTGGTCAAGAATCTTCTGCAGGAGTGTGCGTCGGGTTTTTTTAACACTGATGGGTATAGATCTATACATGATGTGTGTGTGTGCGTGTGTGCGTGCGTGCGTGCGTGGTGCGTGCGTGCGTGCGTGCGTGGTGCGTGTGGGAGGAGATGTAGGGAGAGAGAGGAGAGAGAGAGAGGAGAGAGAGAGAGAGAAGAGGAGAGAAGAGAGGTGTGTTGTGTGTGTGTGTGTGTGTGTGTGTGTGTGTGTGTGTGTGAGTGTGTGGTGATGTGTGTGTGTGTGTGTGTGTGTGTGTGTGTGTGTGTTGTGTTGTGTGTTGTGTGTGTGAGTTTTGCGTAGTCTCATGGTGCATTTTCGGTCATGTGACAGACAACTGTAGTTGTTGTCTGAGCATTGGACGAAGGAGAAGAAGAGGGAGTGCTGAATGAGTGAAGACAGTGGGTGAACATTGAAGGCTGTGTTTGGTCAGTGCAGTGGAGAGCCTGCATGACTGACTGATCATGGCAGAGCCTGCATGGCTGACTGATCATGGCAGAGCCTGCATGGCTGACTGATCATGGCAGAGCCTGCATGACTGACTGATCATGGCAGAGCCTGCATGGCTGAATGATCATGGCAGAGCCTGAATGACTGATCATGGCAGAGCCCGAATGACTGATCATGGCAGAGCCTGCATGACTGATTGACTGATCATGGCAGAGCCTGAATGACTGATCATGGCAGAGCCTGCATGACTGATCATGGCAGAGCTTGCATGACTGATCATGGCAGAGCCTGAATGACTGATCATAACTGAGCCTTCATGACTGACTAAGCAGTGAAGACATTCAGTTTGAAGTCTGTGTGTGGGTGAGCATTGCACTGTGCAGGCTGTGTGTCTGATCCGGCAGCAGACTGGGTAAGGGGGTGACAGGCAGGCAGGCAAGGCAGGCAGGCAGGCAGGCAGGAGGCAGGCTCATGACTCCTGCAGTCAATACGCCAGAGCACTGCTGGATGATAGCTAGCGAGCCAGCTAGCAAACGTCGACAGACAAAAAAACAAAAATGGGCCGATAGCGGAAATGTCAGGGTTGAAAAGATCGGCGGCCCCCATTGACTGTGCTCACTGACTGTTCTATGAGAGAAGGTCTGCTGACTGCCTTGCAGCCTACTTGTGTCTCTAGCGAAATCTATCTAGGCACTGTCTCTGAGCTGTCCTTTTTTGCTGATTGTCAGAATAAGGTAGGTGGGGGTGGGGAGTTAAGACATTGGGGGGGGGGGGGGGGGGAGGCGGGGTAGAGAGGAGAGATGGGGGGAGGTGGTAGGATGTGATCTATTGTCGTCATGGCAACATCAATGGCTGTGATAATGCAGCATTGTGAAAGTATTTGGTGTGTCTGGGAAGGCAGGGTTTTTGCCTGCTGGTGTCTAGGGCAGATTGTGTTGTGTTTTTCCTCCCTCCCTGCCTGCCTGCCTGTTGAACAGACAGGAGAGCTATATCTTGCAGTCTTTTTACTGTAGCCCTGTAAGCTGTGTGTTTTTTTTTTCCTCCTCTCTCTATTTCTTGATTTCTTTTTGTTGTTATTTTCTCCATCGTTTTCCATCTTCTTCATCACTTTTTCATCAGTATTGCCGTCTGCCTTCTTTCATCAGTACATGAATCTCAAGATTTTTACATAGGGTTTCTTCCACAAAAAAAAGAGAAAAAAATGTATTCTTGATTTTTTGTCCTCTTGAA